>JAODKM010000088.1:15124096-15138518 GCA_026780845.1 Petrocephalus sullivani | reverse complement strand
AATACAGCAGGGCAGGAGTGAGAGGTGGCAGACGTTCATCATGTCACATGACATCAGTTCATCATGTCACATGACATGCTTGGAATGCCCAGGCTGGCATTTCTGATTGGGCGTCTGTGATGAGTGCTGGGGACTAATCCATCTAATTCATGTGGCCTAACACAATCTGATTAATAGGGAATCTGCTTTAAACAGTGTGGAAAATCAACTAAAAAGGCAGGAGAGGGAAGTACAGGGACTGCGTGCCAACAGCGCTCTGCTTGTGATGCAATTCAGCACGGTTTTACTATTGTGGGCGGGGCTTAATTTAACTCACGTTTAGTCGCTATGGCGAACACAGGTGGCGCAGTCGTTATGCACATCGCTGCTGCACGCTGCTGCAGGCTGCTGCATATGTTCTTGCATATTCCACAAGAGCAGGACGCGCATGAAGTCAGACTGATAGCGATTTAGGAGGTGTGTGTGTGTCTTTGTGTGCATGTGAGAGAGCGAGAGAGAGAGAGAGAGCCTCTCAGCTTACTACTGATAAAAATGACAGCCTGGCCACCTTGAAAGGCAAGCCTTATTAGAATTCTGTAAATTTCGTCCCCTGCCATATAAATGCAAATAAGTAATAAAATAACTTGCGGTACAAATCAAGCCAAAATGAATTGAATTTGTGAGGACAAAATAAAAAAAGCGAAAACGGCGACTGCAATACGGCCGGCGTCTGAAAAGCAGCCTAACAGAAATATGAAAGGGACACAAAGTGGTTGGTGCTGATTGCTAATTAGTTTTCGGGTAACCTGGGGGCTGCATTGTGGGGCAGAGGCAGGCTGCCAGGGGTGATTATTCTGCAAACGCCTGGAAAATGTGCCATAGGTAGAGCTCAAGCTGTATGACCCAGCTCTCCCACAGACCTGCCTAGATTTGGCCTAGATAATGCAAATTGTGGACAATAGTATTTTCCCCTGGGGGGAGGATCAGATCGGGGAAGAAGGCAGTCTCCTATAATGCTTCACTGACAAGATGCCGTGTCTGTGTAGAGAACAAACACAGAAAAGCAACTATTTACGGCACAAACAAACAAAATCAGAGGCATGGGGATGGTTCCACCCATCTGCCTTTTGCCAGGTCTGGCTGTAGATGGCAGGAGAGAGTGTGAGAGTGAGACGGAAGCTGCAGGAAGAGGTTAAAAGAACTTCCACAAAAATCGCAGAAATGCATTAGTATGAAAATGAGGATTAGCATAATGTAAGCCTGCTTTTTAGAAGATCTGTTAAAGGAGTAAGCTTATTTTCCGCCTTCACCATGCGATGTAACATTTGTGTTTCTGAGTGCATGTATGTATGTCAGAAGGAATGAGACTATGATAAATTGGCCACCAACGGTCAGCTTAGTTGTCAAAGAGCCATGGTGAGACCCGCAGGTGGAGGAAACATCCACCTGCACAGACCGTGACACAGCACATCACAGCACATCATTTGTAACAATCACTCTGTCTCTGATGATAAAAAAGGATTATGCGTACACATCAAATAAACATTTGGGGTTTATAAAATCACTTCCAAAATGTCTGCTAGCTGTTCTGCCCCCCTCTAAGTATAATGTCAGCATAGAAGCAGAGAAACGAGCCCCCCCATCAACTGGAGACACATCAGGAACCTGCTGACGTGTCCAACTTTTTGCACACCCTTCACACCCTGTCCTGATTCTGCTTACCGTTTGGTTATGTATTACGTGTGTGTGTGTGTGTGTGTGTGTGTGTACATGCAAGTGCATTTATTTTATCAGAAAAGAAACACAGAGAATAAACTCCTTCCTGTGATTACAGTTACTCCTGCCTCTGGCTGATAAGTGGTCGCTCTCCCCGCCTCCTAATCCTCTAGCACTAAGAGGCCCTCAGAAACACACCAAACTTATTTCACATGTAAATGCACACAAAAACTGTCCCATGCGGGGGGTGGGGGGGACACATACCCACACTCACTTAGCCCTACCACAGTCTATAAGCAGGTCTCATTTTCCTGAAAAGTTTCAGAAGAATATTCCACTGCTAAATTGGGGTAGCCCTCATTTTCTTTAAGCCAGCCATGCAACGTGCCATCGGCTGTAAAAATCTTTGCAATGCTCTGAATGGCATTTATTCTAAATAAAAAGGGTAAAGCAAAATTGCTCAGGGTTTCTGGAATGCTAGGTCATTTTTTAATACGTAATGCCGTACATATTTGGAAATTGTCTTCAGCTGTCTGATAGGGAATAAAAAGATGTCACTGGTGCAGAAAACAAAAAAATGCAAGTCAGCAATCTAAGAAGGATGGGGAAGCAAATGGAGAGAGACGGTAATGAGCTGCAGGGAACCAGGCAGTGGAACCCCAGGCAGTGGAACCACACGTGGTGGAACCCCAGGCGGTGGAACCACACGTGGTGGAACCCCATGCAGTGGAACCCCAAGCCACCACACTGACCGTAGAGTTGAAGCGAAGGTGGCAGATGTTGCAAGAGATGATCTGCTTCTTTTTGAGGGGGTGGGGGGCGCCGAAGGTGTGGTTGATCACGGCCTTTTGGACTGGATCCATCTGCCGGAGACAGAAATACAGGCATTGTGCATTGACATTCTCCTTTTTGCACGGGTACTCTTCGGTCTGAGCTGTGCCTCTCGATGGCTTTCCCAAACAAAACAAAAATCACTGCTAAACTGAATTTCACATGCCTTTAATCCTTCATTGTAGATTAGGTTTATTTTTGGTATCCATAGTGATCCATAGTGGATTTCATTGTTCCAGAGATACAAAGGCCCTCACAATACATAAGGTGACATAAGAGCATTTTTCCCGGAGACAAAATTCACTAGTTAAGTCATGACATTTGAATTACATGACAATACTGTTTCCGGTGCCAACCTAGGTACAAACCAATGTGCGGCAGTGTTATGTGCCTCAGTGTTTTAATCGATCTAAAACAAAATATACTAAATATAGTCCTTCTGTCTCTTTCCTTGTGACGAGAAAGAGCAAGTGGCTGCGAAAAGTAAACTGCCATTTTACATTTTGTTTGTTTGTTTAGTATTACTGGTGTAACGATACACAAAATTCACGATTCAGTATCCCCTTTTTAAACATGAACAGTTCACAGTTCTGATATTATTTTTATTAAACTGTCAATACAATTAGGAAAAGTTGTAAACTAAAGACATCGACATGTTGGAATAACAAGAGATGCTCATCTGCACATTGTAAAAAATATACAAAATATATCAAATTTAAAAATCAATAATATAACAATATAACTTGATGGGAGAAATCCTGTGTTCTTTACTACTGAGTATGGTTGCCTGTTTGTAGTTGAATTTGCTTAAATGCCGCAGGGAGACTAACTTTCAGAAGCTGTTTCTGCCTTACTCTAGTTTACTCCCCAGTTTGTCCCACAATCAGATCTCAGTTGCTTTGCAAGTCCATGGATCACAAAGAATCACAGCAGAGCATTAATGCAGCTTTAGGTATCCATGGATTTGATTACCTCGATATGCACTGCTCTAGTGCTCATGCAGGTAAACAGAATTGCCCAACGCTTGCTTTTGGTGAGCCCACCTCTCATATGACGCACAGTGATCTTCCAAGGCCCGAAGACATCCAATCCAACATACGAAAATGCACCTCCATCATGCCGCGAAGCTTCCGACAGGTGATGCACTTGTGTATAACTGAGCTTACAAGCATTTTGCATCCAGTGATCCACAGGCCAGAGGACCTGATGGCTCCTTTGCTAAAGAGGCGGCCTTGGTGCTTCACCTGCTCATGGTGGTGACGTACCAGCAGGGTGGAGATGTGGTTGCCTTTAGGTAGCACTAAGGGATTCTTCTCATTATGTTCTACTGGTGCATAATTTAACCTACCTCCAATTCTGATGGGGCCTTCTTCTAGCACTGGGCCGAGTTTGAAGAGTGGGCTGCTCTTAGGTAAAGTTTTACCATTAGTCAGAGCAGAGATTTCCATTGAGAAGGCTTCCCTTCGGACTGCTCCTATAATGACTTGGGAAGACTCATCTTGGTAGACTGACGTATCCACTGTACCATATTGTGTACATACACGTAGAAGCGCTTTACCTCATTGTGAATGTACCCAAGAACCACTTTACTATCACATTAGAACTTTACCGCATCTATCTTGAAGTCAGTCTAGTTCAGGATGAGCTCTGCCACTTCTACTGCTAAGACCGCAACACAAAGTTCAAGCCTGGGATTGGTGGGCTCAGACAGAGGAGGTAGCTTGGCTTTCCCTAGGATAAAGTCAACATTGCTGTTTCCATTTTCATATACGGCCAATAGCCACCGTGCCAATAGCTTTAGTTGAGGCATCGGAAAACACACAGCTAAACGTGCCTTGCCTTGGAGAGGGAATTTGACGTGTAGGTACGTGGAACATGTCGCTGCTCTAACTCCTGAAGTGAGTCACACCATGCTACCCATTCATTCCATTTCTCTTCGGGGAGTGGGGCATCCCAGTCAGCTTTATTCCTGGTCAAATCTCGAAGTAGAGCTCTTCCTCATGTAGTGACAGGGTGGTCAAAAACACCCCACGTCGTGTAAATGGTCTATCAACCACTGATACCCTGAAGGTGAATGTCATTGGCTATTTCCCAGCACAGCCCTAAACTCCTTCGTACTGGTACCATCTCTCCGCCAAACTCCAGGTCTCTTATCCCCTGGGCGTGATCTTCTAGTGGGAAGGCCTTTATAACTGCTGAGCTGTCGGAGACAATTTTGTGTAGGTGAAGGTTTGATTCTGTGAGAGATGCTTGGGTCCTCTGGAGAAGGCTGACAGCCTCTGTATCAGTGGGCAGGGATGCGAGCCCATCATCCACATAGAAATGCCTCTCCACAAAGCGTTGTGTGTCTGACCCGTATTCACGTTCTCCTGCTTTGGCATCACATTTAAGTCCATAGATGGCAATTGAAGGCGAAGGACTATTCCCAAAAACATGGACTTTCATTCGGTACTCAATGGCGTCTTTCTTTGGATCATTGTCTTTGAACCAGAAGAACCTCCGAAAGTTGCAATGGTCTTCTCTGACAATGAAAAAGTGGAACATCTTCTGGATGTCTGCTATGATTACCACTTGCTCCTTTTGAAAGAAATTAAGGACTCCCAGCAGGCTGTTATTAAGGTCAGGACCAGTCAACAGCACATCGTTAAGAGAGACACCACTTTGTGGAGCACTAGAATCGAACACCACTCTGATTTGATCCGGTTTATAAGGATGATAAACCCCATAGATCGGGAGGTACCAATACTCTTCATCTTCTTTCAGAGGAGGAGGTTCTGCATGATCATCCTCGAAGATCTTTCCCATAAAGATCAGGAACTGTTGTTTCATCATGGGTTTCCTGTAAAGGGTACGACACAACGAGGTAAGACGAGTAAACGCTTGCTTGCGGTTGTTTGGAAGACGTCTCTGTGGTACTTTGAAAGGCATTGGAGCCACCCAACAATTTTTATCGTCCCTGTACACCTTTGCGTTCATAACCTCCATAAAGGCAGTATCCTCGATCGACAGAGCAACCTTGTTGTCGTTCTCAGTTGCTTGGAAACGGCATGACCTAAAATATGGATGTGCTGATGAGGCCATTTCGCTGCTCCCCGCCGTAACACACACTTCATGTGCTTGTCTCCTTCAAGCACATGAAGCTGTCGCAGGGCATCAGGTAGGAAGGGCTCCCATTCTCTAGTACATGAGTCTTGGACGTGTTTACACTGGGCTTGTGAGCATATCTGTGACATACTTCTCCAACCACGACCCACCCCAGGTCCAACCTTTGAGTGAAGGGGGTTTTGCGTGACCTGTTAATCTGCTGTCTCACCTTATGTGTGTCGCCCAGCAGGAGAAGGATTTGAGCCTTCGGGTCGAGCTCTGGAATATGCCTTGCACACAGGTTTCAGGTGAGGATGGAAGAGTGCTACTTCTGGAGTAGGTATTTCTGCCTTGCTGGTGGGAACCTGGTTGCACTCAATCAATGGTGGTAGTCCGAGGATAACGCCTCCATTCGTTGCTTGAATTTGAAAACCTCCAGCCCTCCTACCAGACATGTTGATCAGCGCACGTTCTTAGTGAGTAAGGTGAGAAGTGGCTCTGGACATCAAATAACTCGAAGAATTCTGAACTTGCCAATGAACGATTGCTTTGTTTGTTGAGCATGGCATACATGTTAATCGCCTTGTCATGCTGTCTCTTAGGGAACAGACGAACTAGACACAAATCTTTGTGCAGTGAGAGGTGACGGTAGGTGGAGATGTAGAGTCTTCTGTCTCTGCGCTATGTTCTTGTGTCAAAGTTGGAGCATTAGGTCCGTGGGGTGGTGCTCCAGGATGCATAGTTGCGATGTGGCGATCACTCCCACACTTGCTGCACTTCACAGGGACCTTGCAGTCCTTTACCATATGGAGGATTGAGGCACAACACCTATAACATACCCCATTATCCCTAAGGAAGGCCTTTATTTCATCCGGTGGTTTCGCTCTAAATCGACGACACTTCCTTAAGGGGTGTTGTTTGTGATGAAGGGGACAGTTCTTTCCGGGATCCTCACATTGCTTTGGAGAGCGATTCATGTTGCATTCCATGTTTGGGGAGATGTTCATCTTGTGGACAAATACTGGGATTCTCCCTGCCCGATAGGCTGATTTATCCCTCATAGGGGGATTACTGTTGCTGGGATGAGTGAAGCTGGGGTCATTTCTGGCATGCGCCTCATAGGAGATGAAACTGGCGAAGAAGGAGAAAGACCTCTGCTCGTGCCCTGGCAGCAGCTGCCTCTCTCTGAAAAGCCAAAGTTCCCAATTTTGCATCCAGTCTTGATCTTTTCAGACTCGGCCATGCATCCTTTGTTTTCTGCCTCGCTTCGCTCTCTGCCAGCTCCAGTTTTATTTTTGCTTCTCTCTCTGCAAATGACGCAGCACGCCCTTGCTGCTGCTGTGCTGGCTGATGATGCAGATGTGTGTCTGCTGCATGCGCTGACCTGAGAGGCTTTTTTCGAACTCTTCGGCTGGATTCATGATGGAGGCACCTGCATAGTGTCAGAATTGTTGTGATAATTGATGTGGCACCAACTTGCCTTTTAACTGTGCCGCCCCCCCACATGGTGTTAATAACCAGAAGTAGACGGCCAGCCAAACTCCCTCAGCACACGACACGAGAATCAGGATGTAGCTATCTAGCTGTGGGTTTAATACTGACTCTTGCAGAGCATGTTGTTCTGGTAGAGAAGAGTAAAAAGGCTTGCAATGGGCCAAATCAATGGATCACAACGGATTGGAAAACACTTCCCTCGCAACTAACGCATGGCACCACTTCCTGTTTCCTGTACTGCTGCAGTACCGCTTTTCACCGAGGGCAGTGCTAACGTAAATAAAGCATTAAATGGTCTGCCCTAGGGGCAGAACAAACATCTAACTGTGAATTTAGGTTCCATCTGTGTGTTTCACTGTGTGTACTTAACCGAAAATGCTTTACCTGTAATTCCTCCTGGGACCAAGGCTACACTCATCACTCTAAAATTAAGAACTTTAACCCCCCCCCCTTACACCTGTATTCTTATTGCCCACCACCCCTTTTCAAAACATGAATCAAAGGTATTTAGCCCCCTTCTCACGCGTAACGATGCCTTACTGAAGAATTGAAAGTGAATAATGTTACACGTGTTGTCAATACGTTCTGTTTGACCCCAGAAACAGATTTACACCATACATCGCGTCAGACTTAACAAGCAGAATCGAAAAGCACAGGCAGCAGACATTTTGGATTTGCTGGTAGAGAAGAAGAAATCCCTCAGATATAAACCTGCGCCTTTTCAGTGTCTACACTGAGCGACCACTTAAGTGCAGGAAAGGACAATCCTGGTTTTCAACAGTCACAGTCCTGCGATGTTAACAGCAGGGATCCTCTGCCTTTTTAGCTAAGTGCTCTGCCGTGGCCCAGACTCATGCAGGAGTCATGCAGACCATACTACAGGCACTCTGCCTGCTTTCTAATACACCATTGCTGTTAGCAGAACCACAATAAATGACAGAACACCGTGTCTTCACGGAGAAGAATACAAGGAACATTATTAGCCACTGCAAGGTTACTCAGGTGCTTAAATCACAATCCTGCTTATAACCTCCATATACTGTGGACAACAAAGTCGAAAGTTAGACAGCTGATCTGTACATATTTCAGAGCTGACATCTGAGGCACGACCTGAAAGAGCATCCACGTGGCTTTCTCCTGCTTTACAAGGGGGCTTCACTGAAATTGACTGGCTAATTCATTTACTTGTTTTGCTTGCTTTGGTGTCCTAGTCGCAGATTGTGAAAACATGTTTTCAGAGAACAAATTTTAATTAGCGCCAGACTGACAGCTGAAACACCAGATTAAGGGACTTAGTGTCCAGATAATTACTTCTGCAAAGCAATTAAGATCTGAGGCTGGGCGGTGACTAGCAAACCCCAATGGATCAGCCATGTAACATTGTTGGTGTTTCTCTTGGAGTCTGGGACAAAGGTCCCTGTTAGTGCTTCAAAGCCCGGGGAATTGAGCAGACCCACCTGTCCCTGTGGACACAATCCCTGTCTTGGAAGCTAAACTTCTCAGTCATGCCCTCTAGGTATCTTTCAGCGGGGAGGGGGCTAACCGCTAAGTGTTTGCTTTTTCGGAGTTCCAAGAATGTGCCCTTTGTTCAGCTCCAGTCATCCCAGCAGTGGCAGTATAAACATGCCCATTGTCCTGAAGTGCCTTTTTTTGTCCTGCAGAGGGAATTATCCGGTAGTTGGTGCATCAGAGGCATGTGATAAGAGTTTTCGGCAGCCGGCAGTAAAGAAAGGTGGGGGGGATGTTGGTGGAAGCTATTTAGTTACAGAGACAGGTGCATTCATCTTAGCAGTACAAGCGGGGAACAAGGCAGCCATTATCAGACTGGGAGTCTGTGGGAGGGGGTCAGGGGCCTGGCGTGATGATTAATGGTACATGTATGTGTACCCTGCTTCGCGTGCCACGTGGCGCCCACCTGAGCCGCGTGCTGATCAGGGTGGGGTCCTTGGGGGGGGGAGGGGGGGTACAGACGAGATGGAGAGCAGACCTGACTCTGTTTGTCAGAGCGCGGGCCACTGAGGATTTTAATTGCAGGCGATAGGGCTGCAATTATTCAAATCTGCAACGCCTTGTTTCACCCCCGCCTTGCAGCTAAATGACTGATTTGGAGAGAGAGAGCCTCTTGAAAAGCTCCCCCTTCATGTGATAAAAGCCGCCAGATGACCCCAAGAGATACTCCTTCACAAGCCAAGGGCCAAGCATCCACTATCTTCAGAATCAAAATCCTCAGATGACCTTTTCATTTTACACACACATTTATTTATATGTACATAATCCTACAGAATCCAGGAGCCCTTCACAATTGCCCTCCTACAAGGGGTTCACTTTTTCTGGTTTCTGTCCTAAATCCCCATAGAAATAACCCGGAAACCAAAATGCTGCAAGTTGTTTGTAAACTAATTAATATGTAACTGTAGACTGACTAAAGGGCAATGTTACCCCCCCGGGACAGACACACAGCGTCACAGAAAAACCCCTGAGCCTTCCCCTTCTCTGCCACCTCGGCTTGCTGAAAGCGATTCATTAACCGGTGAACCAGTTGTCCTTGAATTCTCATTTCGTTAATGCAGTTGGCCCTGGGAGGATGCCACGCTGGGGTTGGTGGAGGGCGACGGGACAGGAGGCAGCCGGCCTGGACATGCCCCCTTGGGATGGTGGACAGGCTAAATGCATCAGAGCAGCCCTGGGAGAGGGGTGGCGGTAATTTATGGCGGCATTGTGGAGCAGCAGCAGAAGAGGCCGCTGAGTGACTATGAGTGCCCGCTTTGGCTGGCTGGCTCCGCACACTGGCCCTTTCAAAGCTACTCACAGAAGGAAACTTTTGTCCACTTGCAGTACCCTCACCCTAAACTCCACACTGAATTGTCCATATACGTGAATCAAGTTTCAAAATCGCTCCAATCGAATTCCTCTCGTATTTTTCACTTTTTTCTTGTTTTTGTGCTTTGTGAAAATAAGCTGACAGGTGTATCAAGGGCAAGTCCTGAAGGAGGGTCTCAAAAAATGGCCAAAACTATAAAACTAGAGCCCTAGGGTTTACATTGCACTTTTGATGGTCACTTTATCCAGGGAAACGGTACATTGCATTGGCTGACAGACACAGAATTTTGACAACAATGACACTGTCTTCACATGCTGGTGTTCATTCGTCGTTAGTTAGTGCAGGTGACCAGCTAGAAGAACATAGTTTTAAAGGTTAAAGACTAAAGACGCTGAATGTTTAGACTGTGTCAATGACAAAGGTACCTCAAAAGTTGTTACCTGTCGCACCACTGTTGGAGAGTGTATGGAGTATGACTGTATACTATAAGAGGATAAGGCCAGCTATCGAACCTCTGACCCACGCCATGTTCTGTACATGCTCTGAGTATAAGGGAGACTTTTCACATGGACTGTTTTGATTTTCTTGTATCATTTTCCCAATTAACAACAAACCACTGTTCACTGTGCTGTAGAATGTGCAGCATGTGATTGTAAAGAGTAAAAATAAACGTGTTTATTTCTGGGTTAAATGGAATAAAGTGGAAAATGGCTTACGGCGCTGACTGACAGGAAGCAGTGCCAGAAATATTTTAATTGAAAGATATTTAAACCGATAAGGCCGCAGGAAATGGTCCAACACTCATTATGAAGCTGAATGCAGACTGGATCTGGTAGTATGGAAAAGGGAACCGGCCAGAGGCAGTTGAGGGTGGCTTTCTGGAGGGAGCCGGATAGCAATAGAAGAAGCAGAATCCAGTGGGATGGAGCTGAATGGAGCTGGGAGGAGCGGAATAGAATGGGATGGGGTTAGATGAAGCTGGTTGGAGCTGGGAGGAGCGGAATTGAATGAGATGTAGTTGGATGGAGCTGGTTGGAGCTAGGAGGAGCGGAATTGAATGGGATGGGGTTAGATGAAGCTGGTTGGAGCTGGGAGGTGCGGAATTGAATGGGATAGGGATGGAAGGAGCTGGATGGAGCTGGGAGGAGTGGAATTGAATGGGATGGGGTTGGATGGAGCTGGGAGGATTGGAATTGAGTGGGATGTAGTTGGATGGAGCTGGTTGGAGCTAGGAGGAGTGGAATTGAATGGGATGGGGTTAGATGAAGCTGGCTGGAGCTGGGAGGAGTGGAATTGAATGGGATAGGGATGGAAGGAGCTGGATGGAGCTGGGAGGAGTGGAATTGAATGGGATGGGGTTGGATGGAGTTGGGAGGAGTGGAATTGAATGGGACAGGGTTGGATGGAGTTGGACGGAGCTGGAAGGAGCAGAATTTAATTTGATAGGGTTGGATGGAGCTGGACGGAGCTGGAAGGAGCGAAATTGAATGGGATGGGGTTGGATGGAGCTGAAAGGAGTGGAATTGAATGGAATGGAGTTTGATGGAGTTGGATGGAGCGGAATTGAATTGGATGGGGTTGGATGGAGCTGAAAGGAGTGGAATTAAATGGGATGGGGTTTGATGGAGTTGGATGGAGCTGAAAGGAGTGGAATTGAATGGGATGGAGCTGGAAAGAGCAGAATTGAATGGGATGGGGTTGGATGGAGCTGGAAGGAGCGGAATTGAATGGGATAGGGTTGGATCGAGCTGGAAGCAACAGAATTGAATGGGTTGGGATTGTATGGAGCAGGACAGAGCTGGAAGGAGCGGAATTGAATGGGATGGGGTTGGATGGAGCAGGACGGAGCTGGAAGGAGCAGAATTGAATGGGATGGGGTTGGATGGAGTTGGAAGGAGCATGGTTTGATTGAATCGGGTGTGATGGAGATAGAAGGAGCTAGATGGACGGGATGGAGCTTACCGCATTGAAATTGGGAAAGAGGCTGAGCGGGGAGGAACCGTCAAGCCGGAAGGGCAGAAGGTGCTTGAGGTCCAACTGTGGCTGCACTGGCCGTCCTGGAAGAGGCAGAGGGGGCAGCAGGGGGCTGCTTTGGGCGGGAGTACCTGCCAATGCATGAAGAAAATGTTGTAAGATGGGGGTTATGGAGGTGACATCCTAAGTGGAGTCAAGTCATGTGACATGCCTATGTAGTCACCGGTCCCTGACTGCCACTGGTAAAACTAGTTTTGATACCTCAAGTGCACAAGCATGATTTTTCAACCCATTTGATGACCGGATGCTAGTCTGGTTATCGTGCCTTGTTCACTTTTGTTGAAGCTGAAACATTTGTTTGTTCCTCCTCCTCTGCTTAATTAACCAACCACCCCCAACCTCCCCGTTTGGTCTTATTAGGCCTGTGTCACATGAATCTGCTTGCTGACCCGGATGTAGTGAGTCTTACCAACCTGTAAATGCTTTCACTTCGGCAAAAAGGCCAAACCCAGGTCACTAGAGTTTTTTTTTTTTTTTGCTCACCCATGAAAGAACCTTCCTCTGAACAACAACAAAATCGAGAGCCATACGCGACCTGCGATGGCGAAGATGTTGAGACACTCGGCTGAGCCAACCCGCACTACTCAAACACATAAGTGGGCCAAGTGCTCCCCCAGGGAGGCTGCGAGCTAACTGCCCCCCAGGGCAGCGTGCTGTGCCACGCAGGCCCATCTCGCGATTCCCTCTTTAAGCTCCTGGAGGCACATAAAGGCCCATTGTGTGCTTCTTATCTTCTGCCGGCTCCTTGCTGTCGCATCGCTACGCCCTGCTGTTCTGCTTCATTACTGGTACAAATGGGGCCACAGTACAGGTGCCCTGCTCCTCGCATAAACCTCTGGCCTCCAGCGATAGCATCTGTGCGCTCACACATGTCCATCGGGGGTCTATTTTCCAACCCCGTGACCCTGTACTGGATTAGACGGATGGGTCTATATTCCAGTGATCTGGTGTCGCCAATGATGTGATTCCTGAAATCAAATTCATTACAATGCATTACTGGAGATCAAATGTCATTGTTGGGTCAATATCTTGCCCCGAGCATAGGCTTCAGGGACACTGGGGTTTCAGACCATAAAGTGGAGTCACTCGCAGCCCAAACGGGCCCTTCATAAGCCAATCATATTCAGGGAGAACAGGCTAGCAAGGCTACTTTATTGCCTTCTTTGCCATCACAGCCCTCTTGTCTACTGTTCACTTTACTGCAGATCGGTGCTGTGTGGTTTCCATGGGCTATTAGACGTGATGGGGATGTGGCGGTGCTCTGTCTGCACTGGGGTACTTTTACTTTCGGGTTGGGTGCCATTGGGGAGCCAGTACTGGCTAAACACCCTTCTTGCTTCTGTTGTAGTAACCAAGTACTGCTTGGCAGGAGAGCCAAAATAAATAGTCTCTGTTACTTCTAAAGTACCTCGTATGAAAAACCCTAATATAGTATGGAAATACTAAAAATATGAAAGTACACAATATAAAAATACAAAAATACAATTTCTGTAAGTAAAGATATATTTTAAAAAATAAGCATATTGCACCTAGAGTTTATTGCACAGTATTATGATAATGATTATATTATTAAATATAATTATATTATTATTATAAATATATTATTAAGGACAAAGTGGGAGAAGATTACCTGAGCCACAAAGTGGACTGCGTTTACCACTAGAAGCTTTGTGTCTGTTTCACTGACAGGTTTGGAGTCCCATATTTTCCATAACAAAAACCATCTATGTGACCCCAACAGCACTTTTTTGCACCAAGCAACAAGGGCTGTTCTTAACATGACACATCTGTCAATCAGCAGCACCCTGACATATGATTGGCTAAATCAGCCAACTATTTTGAATTAGTTTAGGGGTGAAGAAGACAGCAGCATTTCTTTGGTTTTCCTGTCCTTTATGTCTTCAATATCACAGATTTTTCTAGCTAAAAACACAGCGACACACAGCTCGTCTGTCTCCTTCCAGGTCCCTCCTTCTGCATGTGTGGCTTGATCTGAATGACAGATGCAGCCCAAATCTCCAGCTCCCTGTCTGACCCCATAAGTCTGCCGCGGGTGTGAGCGCAGACCGAGCAGAAGGACAGTAGCTGCCGGCCTGCATGGGGAGCGGGGGGGATGAGCTCTCGGCCCTGCGGCCAGCGTTAACCTCCTTCCGTCACACTGCATGCATGGCAAAAGCCATCCGGAGATCCCTGGGGGCCCAGGAGCCGCAATCAGGCCCCGCGTCATTGACCTCATTGGCCACTGTGACCTCCAACGTGACCTCCAGCAAACACTGGGATGCATGACACAGGGGATATGGGTCGTCCTTCTCGACTGGTGGCCTAGGATATACAGTGGTGGCCATACCAGACAGATCTGAAATTACTGACTTGTCTCGAAAACATTATTTCATTTCATAATGTTCATGAAATATGCAGATGGTTGTGCACAACAAATATCAGATGAAGTGAGACCTACTGTTT
>JAODKM010000088.1:15107092-15117462 GCA_026780845.1 Petrocephalus sullivani | reverse complement strand
GTCGTGCCTCACCTGCGCTGTCGTGGCCTCCTCGTGCGCGCCGTCCCCGTAATCCTACATTGGCCATTGGAACTCAAAATTCTGCATTAGGATAAGAACCAAGATTATACCGAAATCTACCTCCAAGAGGTGTGAGAGGTGTAAGCGTCACGAACACATTGCCTGTGGCATTATGTAATAAAATAAACCAGAAAGGAGAAGTAAGAATGAGGTCCTGGTTTAGCAGAGAAAAGCAAAGTACACATGGGCACAAAAACCATGCGTGAATGTTTTACAAACATAACCGTGTAAAACACACAGCATATCACAATATGCTTATTTCATACCATCAAGGTCATCAGAAAACACATTGTCAACTACCCGCAATCACAGCTTAACAGAAATTAAAACCGCAATAATTTAGCTCTACTAAAACTGACAATACAGTTAATGCGGTTCTCTTATTTTGAACATTAGTGATTAAACAACTGTGGTGTACCATTTTCTTTCATTAAACTTTGTGTATTAAACACAGAAAGTGGAATATTCTCTAACTGAAACATGGACGGAGGAATTCGCATTTAGTGCGGGTGCCTTTCCCTTATTAGTCCATTCACTCGGGTCTTTTAGCAGAAATATGGGCCGTGTGCGGCGACGTAGCCTCTCCTGGAGAAGGAGCGTTAATGAGGTTTTTTTTCCCCCCAGCCGGGAGCCCGCGATCCCCGAGAGGAGCGACGCCCATCTGCCGGGAAGGTACGAGATGCCCGGAGCCGCGTCTAAACAAATCGCCCCGAGCGTCCCGGCGGGCCAACGGGGGGCATGCAGCCGGCGGGGGGCAGCCACCCGAGCAGCGGCCCTGCAATCTAAGACATGCATCTGCGCACATGTTGTAATGGATATGCCGTGGCAGCAGTAAATAATCAAATATATAAACAAACAAATAAATACGTGACAGAGGGTCATGCACAACATCCCACCTGTCAGCCTTAAAATGCAATTGAAACGTCACTGTGATTATAATATACTATACTAATACTATATATACTATATGCTAATACTATACTACACTAATATCATATCATATATAATATCATTGGTTCTGTTCTTAAAGTCATATTGCGCAAAATCTATTCAACGTGTATTGCACATAACTTTGGTCATACATAATGTTTATTTAGAGAAGTAAAATATTTACTCAATTAAAAATGTACTTCATGTGTACTAATGTAGCAGGAAAACCAGCACGATGCAGTCATGTCGCTGCCTGATGATGGTTTTTCATTTTCAGGTTTTTTTTTAACCCGACATGGTTTATTAAACAGTCTATGCTGTGTTTCGTTTGCTTTTAACAGCATCAACAAGTGGCCGCAATAACGCCGACTCCGGGAGGGCACCCCTCCGATGGGGCACCCCTCCGACTGGACAATAAAAGTATGAAATGGAATAAAAATCTGTCGCAAAGTGGGTTTGAAATCGATCAATGTGACGTTTGGGGCGGTTACGAAACCTGAGATTTCAGCAATTTTTTTTTCTCCTTGGACGTCACATTAATTCAGCGCTCAGCATGAAAGCATAGATAAAGTTCATTCCCCTGGCAAATGAAGTAATTTGTGGATATGAAATTAACAGATACATCATTCTTAAATGATTAAACATCATCATTTACGGCTGACCGCCACAATGCTTAAACTGTGCCGCGTCATTAAGACTCGATCAGCGGCTCCTGGATGCGGGGCGATGCGGGGGATCTGAGGAATGCGACGCGCGCGGCGAAAAGTGAGCGCGCTGAAAGTCACACCGAGCCCGGCTTATCTGCTTAGGAGTCACGGGGTGAAACCTAAATAAGATCGACGGCTGGCAGTAACGGATCGGAGTCTGCCTGCAAGTTTCGTTTGATCCATCTGATTATAACGACCTTGGATTTTTAATGTGTGAACAAAACAACGTCTCAGTTCTCAGTACTGTGCATGTTAAAAATATGTACTGATTTCAAAAGTATACGAGTCGTTTTAAAGCTACGTTATGTCACGGATATGATGCATTCTGTTAATGAGCCCAGTCATTTGGGTTTGAGGCAGCTTATCGTCTGTACTCTGAATCTGCTGCTTAGACATGTTCACTCCTTCACAGGGGTCACTAGGAGCAGAGAGAACTGTCAATGCAGGATTTGCTTATGTTCTGCCCCTCCAGAGTTTCCCACAGCAAGGAAATGAAAGAACTGCGAAGCAGAATCACAAAGGAAAGTGGAGGGTGAGGCTTTGGTAGGGTCTGCGTGTCTTCCGCCTACTGCTTGACACCGGTGACTCACAGCGAGGAAGGAAGCATTTTTCCCCAACTTCACTTTGTGTTTTCTTGGTAATTCACTCCTTGTCACCAGCTACAGGCACTATGGAGCCTGCCAACACGTACCTGCTGTTTCAGTCCTTTTTTTTGGGTCATTTGGCCAAAAAAACAAAACACGCCTTAATGCCGTGTGCCTTTGTCCCAGCTTGCGTGTACCTTGCTATCAAGCTTTCCCCAAGATATTTCAGCATAATTTAGCTGCTTCCAGTCATGTTATCTGAACTGTCCGTCCAGTATCTCACTCCACCCCTCCACAGCACACTCCTGGCTCACCTGGGTGACCCAAACGGTGGGGTTCGCCCCCTCCCCATCTGCTCTGCTTTCACACCAGAGGTCTCCAGTGGTGCGGTGAAGCTAGTGCCAGGTGGAGGTGGCAACCCGACACATCCATAGGATGGACTGCACAAGGCCCTCCATCTCTCCTCTTCAATCATCGTAACATCTGCACTAAATGACCAGCTATCATTGGCTGCTAGTGTACAGCCGAGTGCCATGACAAGTTCTGCCTAAAATCCCTGTGTCGCCCCCTGCAGGAGCCAGAGGAGCAACTTCCATGTTATGCCAGACAGAAAGGGGCATTCCAAAACAAATCGAAAAAGACCCTCTATGCAGAATTCAGGTGATGAAAATCTCTGGTGAATTAAATAGTTTTTCTAATTTGCATTAACTATTTTAGCATTTATAAAAGGGATTAAGCTAGTAACTCATGATAAAATGACACAGGATGACCCATGGATGGAGCAGACTTCAGGGATGAACCACATGATCTTACTACCCAGCCAGTTCCCCCCACAGCAGAGAAGTAGAAAAAAAAATTTATAAAGCACCCAGTTCGGAGGGGGGAGGCAAACATTTTGCCCACATTCCTCATTCATGCAAATGACTTTGAATGCCAAAAACGCTTAACAGTGCCGAGTCGTGCGTTGACACAAATCTGAAATATTCATGTGCCTGCGAGGGAAAATGCGGCCGCCGGAAAGTGCTCAAAATTTTACCCCGCGAGCGCCAAATGCACTTTCAGAAATTACACCGTTTTACATGGTTTCTTTGGAATAATCATTTAAATCCGAACAAAATGCCGGGACGAAAACACCTCCGATAAGACAAGGGGTTGAATTTAAGGCATTTCCTGCTCACACAGAGCCCCATGCATTTTATCAGCTCCTGGAAGCTCTCTCATGCCAGAGAAGGTGTTGAAAGTGTGCCTTCCTGCATCCGAAGCATGCTGGGAGTCACAGGCACTCACACAGCTGTGACAGCGAGAGAGGCCTCACCCATCAAGGCCACGGAGCGCGAGCCCGGTGCGGAGAGGTTTGCGCCTTTTTTGCAGATTCATGGGGGCCATTACCATCTTGCATCTGCCTTAGACAGCTGGCGAAGAAGAGTCTACAGCTGCTGGAAAAATCCGGAACTTCCCCCAAGTCGCACTCGCCATGACTGTAGAGTTTGTTGACGGCACTTTACTCGTTAGAAAGTGAGAGACCACTTCTACAAATACTCACATCGCTGCCAGGAATGCATAGACTATGGGCTTCAAAATGGGTTCCAGCAGAACCTCAAGAAGATGGGGGTAGGTTTGCTGGTGCTGGTCAGCTTTGTACAGGCTGTTGATTTCTCTTACTTACTTTCATTGTCCCAACATACTGCAAAGTGCTAGGTTTGTGATTATTAACCATCAATTGATGCGCATCATTGCTATTGCTGGGGATAGGGCATACACATGGCAGAACAGCCATTATCATACACAACACTTCTCATTAGGCTGCCAATTTATTTTTCAGTTTATACAATTGTGTCAAGTTGTTGTATCTGATTTTCAGGGCACAGAGACCCGATCAGTGTAAGTATTACATTTCCAAAGCATTTTTGTTACAAACAATAATATAGAGCCCAATTTAGTCAAGAAGCTTGTTTACTGCTGTTTAACGAGGAATTCTGGGCTCCGTTAGAGGCCTTTAGCTTCTGACTGCTCAGTTGCTGTTGCAGGCCATACATGCAGAAGCTGTCTTGACTGTCACCACCCCCGCTACTCATAAACACCTTAGTAGCAGCAGAGTGGCGATAGTGTAAATGTAAAACACTATCAGTGCAATGCTTCTTAAGGAGACGGGGGCAATACCGATTACAGCCAGAATACTCCTCCGGGAAACTAGCCCCATTGAGTGACAATTTAAAGGGAGCCATGTGTGTACAGTACGTTGGATGTGTACGGTCAACTGACCAGGACTCAAAGGCTTTGTGCAGTTGAAATGCTTGAGGTTTCTTTCCATCCCAGTTACACTCTATATTACATAATACATATCCTATTTTTCGTATTTTTACCTGGGAAACATAGTAGTAAAAAAAATCTAGGATAATGGCAGCAAACGGTCTAATGACCATCGAACTGGGAACCAGCAGCAATGATTCCATAGTGGTTATTAACCAGCTGGTAAACTGGGCAAGAATCCCAGTGGTGAGCTAAACAATATAATTTCCTAAATTTATTTAAATGAAAATATAAATTACTAAACAAAAATATGTGGGGTATATGCATATATGTGTATATTTACACGTAAATACAGAGCAGTTATAATATGAGTATTATAATGAAAATTTGCACATTATTTTCATTAATGGTATTATCTAAGTTGTTCAATATTTAAAATAGCCAAATCAGCATTGGTTAATGAACAGCCTAGATTATTAACCTGGTAGAAAATGCTATCAACCCCAATTACTTCACTCCAAATTTTCTAATTAAAAAAAACAGGCCGGTGTATCCTCTTTTCCAGTGAATGATAAACTGCTGCAGCCCGGGGCAGTGAGATGCACGTGGAATGCAGCTTACAGTCAGGCCGGCGCCGTGTTTTACACACGGCAGGCCGCCGCGCTGCTTAAGCTGCTTAGAGGAGACCCAGGCCCATTGGCGTTAATAGCTTCTCTTTTCAAGCGACGTGATTCAAATCTCTGCTGGGTTCGGCTTCGTTTTAATCTCCCGCAGGGAAAATGGTGTCAAAGAGGGACGCAGAGGCAACATCAGACTCGGACAAGCAGGAAGATCAACGTGAGCACATCAGCTCATTAATTTCTGAATGTATTCATTTTATTGGCTAACTGTTTGATTGGAATATTCATTTTAATACATCATTTTAATATATTACCATAGATTCGTAATGCACACACATTGAATAAATAGCCATACACACACTTTCGCATAATATGAGGTGAAGGAGAAAAACTCATACTTGGTATCTTCTCACACCACCAGCAACATGACAATACAAATGAGGTCACCGTCTTGCGGCCCTTGGCGTAACAGCAGGCCGGCCTTTCGGGACCCCACATAGCAGCAGCCTGCCGCCCGGCGGAACCAGAGCCGGAGCGGGAGTGGGTGCTCTGCGGGGTCTCCCCGATAACGGAGACGCGGATGATGTGAACGCTGCAGGCAAGCCGAGCATCAAAGGATCGACGAAAGCATGGCCCATTGGAGGCCCCCCCCTCCCCAGAGTGCCCTCTTTACCGGCTTCAGAAAGCCTGCTGTGTGCGCGCGTCTTTGTTTACACACTCTGTACATGCATCTAATGTATGCATGTAGTATGCATGTACTATAATAACCCGACGAGCTATTACTGTGGACCACGGACCCCACTGTTACAGAGCCTATGCCTAACATTACCTTTTCATGGCTGAATTATAGACCTCGCAACATAATTGAAAGTCTTACGATCCTTGTACTTATACAGCAGTTTTTTTATTTTCATTAGTATCCCCATTTCTTGCAGAAGCACACTTGCTGACCGGAGGCTGCCTCTTTCCTCTCACAGCCCACCGCTTGGGCGAAAATGCGGATAAGCCGCTGGTAAAAGCCAGCCCGTCTTCCCATCCTGCCGACGGACCCATTTTCCGCCGCGGTCTGAAAGCGGGACGGGCGTGCGGATGCTTATCGGCAAGCTTGCAGGTGCTTGGCTCCGCGGCCCCCCCCCAAACCCCCGAACATAAGATTCGGTGACGAAATGGCACTTCCTCAACAACTATAATTACGAGTCCTAAAATAGAGCAGAGCCACCTGCACTCATTGAGATAAGAAGGACCCAATCACAGCTCTGAGCAGCGCTTAGCACCACCTGACATTTTTATATCATACTGCACCCCCCCCCCTTCACCCAGGATCCATATTAGAAGCGTGTGGCTCTTTTACTCACCATTTCAGGGAGAAGAATATCAAACGCACACTTACAGCAGTTCCAAGTCGCCTAATAAAGCACACCATAAACGCAATATTAACCTCATTAGCGAATGCTTGGTGCTAACTGAAGGAACTCAGTGGGTCAGCAATGGAATGGAATGGCTATTGGACACGGAGGATCTGGCCATTGAGCCGTTATCTGCACAGACACAATATGGGCACCTTTAGGCTCAGCCATCGCTAGACCGTCATGGCGGCCAAGAACGGACACCAACCAGGTGGACCAGCCAGGGCAGGATTTCCTTGTTTCCTCCCTCGCAATGAGGCACACAGGCAGGGGCCTTGGAAGGTCAGGAAATAGCACAAAAGTGACAGTTATAGGGCAACTCTAGTTAAAAACAAATCCCCAGACAAAGTATCCGAATACTGCAACACTGAAATAGCAAAAAACTGATATTAACGCCTTAAAATGAATGAAAGGCACACACCTTTTGAAGTGGCAGCTTATTTACGGACAGACTAGCTACACAAAGTCTTACACATACCTGATCGGATTTCATTCATACATTAAATACGTACCCACAGAGGCATTAGCAATTGGCTATAATCTGCACCCTTTTCATTCTGCAAGCTGAAATCAAGATAAATGATACAACTTGGAATGATTATTACACTTCAAACACTGTCATTGTTACGACATTTACTGAAAGCCACTGTTTGGATGAGGAAAATCAATCAACAGCACCACAAAAAGCAGTAAGCGGTCTTGTGTGGGACTTTATCACGGCACACAGAAGGTCAGCACAATCTCCCTGAAGGCAGTCTCTGGTTCTGATGGCTCCTTTTATGGAGCAGGATAAAACCTCCATGGATTGCTAAGGATTGAAATGGCCCATCAGGCTGAGGATGGTAATGGAAAAATAAACCTTCTCTGTTTGCCCATATGTGGCTCGACAGAAGGTTGGTAGCACCTAGGAGGGAAGGTTCAGTCCTACTGCAGAAACAGGATGGATGTCATTTTAACAAGCTTTTTATAAACTAGCAAAGGGTTATTAGTCACAGTGATGCTTAGTACAGCTCAAACACTTAACAGGAGATTTTTGGCAGTTTAAAAAAAAAAAAATTCCGTGGAAGATGTACTGTTTTCAATTAGCATCAGTTACAGTGTGCCAGGTTCCACAGAAACTGTGGAAGATATTAGGGAGTCTGAGTTTATTTTATAGACACCAGAATCAAAGAAATTCTGCCACCACCTGGTCTAAATGTGGTTCTGTCATAGTTACCGGCCAGTAAACTGACTCTGAAGCTTTACACTGCTGGGTTTACATAGTTATGGCTACAGAAAACAGGTGTGCGACTCCTGGGAGGCCCACTGTAGGAGCATGCGGCGAGCATAACCGAGGGTTACGGAGGGCTCCACGCGGCGAGCGTAACCGAGGGCTACGGAGGGCTCCACGCGGTGAGCGTAACCGAGGGCTACGGAGGGCTCCACGTGACGAACAAAACGGCCTTTACGCCAGGCCTTGGCAGATAATTCCCAATTGGAAATCAGTGAAGTGCCCTTAACCGTCAGAGTGTAGCACTCACCAAGGAAATCAGAGCGTCGATTCGGTGGCGAGCGGCAAAACGCCCGAGGTCGTCTGGGAAGCTGCTTTGTGAGCGGGCGGCTGATTAAGTCCACGCCATGTGTAATCTTTATTTAACCTTGATGTCTCCTCGGGGGATGCGGGGACACTGATATCATAGACCCTGGAGGCATCACAGACCGAGACGGACTCCCAGAGTCACAATCGCAGCGTTTCACTTTCTCTCCTGATCACCCCCCCAGACTGCTATTGCAATTGCAATTATCTAGATCTGAAACTGACAAAGATTATTTTAACAAGCTGCTTTAATCGAAACAAGATTTCATTCCCCCGCTAAAATGACAGAATAAGGAAGCATTTACTAACGTTGCGTAATTCCTGCTTGATTTCTTCATCCCACTGCCCCATGTGCCGCTTAATCCAATAATCCCTTAAATGTGATCAGTGAATCTGCAGCTTCCTTATTTACTGCTGTCACTACAGCCTTTGAGGAGACGCGTGCACAAGCTGTCTGCATGTAAGCGCTGTAGACAGCGTGTAAAAAAGACTTCAGAGAGCACGTCTCAATACCCAGGCCACAAGCCGCTAAACAAACAGCTAGGCCTTCCCCACCTTCAGATTTATAACTTCGATATCCAAAAGAATTCTACCTGTATAAAACATTAGCTTGCATCTGCAACTATAAACATCTCTGAGACCTAAGGGGAAAAAGATTTGTCTACAGTCCATAACTGAAGACACAGCTTACCTGAAAAGCAATAAACTCCGAACTGACACTGCGTCCCTCTGGAGGTGCTCTGGGTATGACATTAATGAATTACTGCCATTTGTAAGTAGCAAAAGGGAGCTTCATTGCTAAGCAGTACCTTTAGATGTGAGAGGGCAATATTCCGAGGCGGCTAGTAACTGCTGTGACATTTACATTCACTGGAATTTTTGATAAATGTTTGTACATTGGGGAAAATGCTTTTACTGATTTTCTGAGCAAAACACTACCTCTGCAATTTTCACACCCCCTTGGTTGGCATGGCGTCTCGGCGGGTGGCACTATAGTCTCTGACCTCTAGGGCTGTGTCTTTGGTCCCTGTTCCAGCTCTCCCAGTGTGTGGAGTCTGAATGTTTCCCCGGCACGGCCATGTAATCTGGCTTCTGCAACGTGCGGTTAGGTGACGGGGCGTGGCTAAATCGCCCACAGTGGGAGAGAGTGCGCCTTCTAATGGGCGGCCAGGGTGTCCACAGTGGGAGAGTGTGCGCCCTCTAATGGACGGCCAGGGTGTCCACAGTCTAGCGTCCTGCCCTTTATGGAACAGGCTCTCTCTAATACAGTGCTGGATAAGCAGTTAAGGAAATGGATATAATATAGTTTTATACCTATACATCTCTAATGTAGCCACTAATATGTTAATATAAAAACCAAACAAGCACACATGAGACATCTTTTGATGTAGAAGTTTGCAGACAGGGCCAACAGCCATCTTTGGTGGGGGCGGAAGGCTTTCGCTGGGAGATGACTAATAACGAAACATACTCTGCATTTCGGTGACGTCATGCATTATGCTGTGTAAAGCAGAGATGAGACACGCGGCCCCCTCCCTAAATAAAAACAAGAAAGCACAGCACCTGCATTGACGTGCATCTCTTACTCACTCCTCACCTCTTAGGGTGCTTCCTATTCATATGATGAATGGACAAGGGTTCTGGAACCCCCAAAAACCTCACACTAAGGATTTCATTTAGGCCTCCACAAACCATTCAGATTAAGGGCCCCCACTAGCTCATAATTATATGTATAAGGTACTGAAGTCTGTAATAGTGTTAATATAAGTCATGGTTCTGAGACTTATTATGAAACACTGTCTCAAGGTTTGACAGCTGACTCTGTGGTCCTCACATTTTACCAAGATATACGGGGACCCTTCTGTTTCATGAATTTCTTTACTAACCAGAATGTTCTTTGAATGCTCTTATGTTGCACTCACTGGCCCTTGAATGAGGCTCTTATTTTGTTAATAGCGCCTATGTAGCTGTTGTGTAGCTCCTGCTCCAAAACTGCTTACACTTATACCCGGGCCTTCACTGGAAGCCCAGCCCTGCTTACACTTATACCCAGGCCTTCACTGGAAGCCCAGCCTTGCTTACACTTATACCCAGGCCTTCACTGGAAGCCCAGCCTTGCTTACACTTATACCCGGGCCTTCACTGGAAGCCCAGCCCTGTTTACACTTATACCCGGGCCTTCACTGGAAGCCCAGCCCTGTTTACACTTATACCCGGGCCTTCACTGGAAGCCCAGC
>JAODKM010000088.1:15092654-15105068 GCA_026780845.1 Petrocephalus sullivani | reverse complement strand
TGACCTCTCAATCAGCCAATAATAAAGCATTGGTTGTCAGCTCCTGTCCTGGGGACCCAGTCTTATTGGCTGATTCAGAAGTCATCCCAAAAGCCCGCACCCACACCGGCTCTCCATGGATCAGGTTCCCTACCCCTGCCATAGAGGATGAGCAAACAGATGAGCTCCTCAGCCATGCACAAGTGTGCACACGCACAAAACAATATGGAAGCTACTTATCAGCGACATGAGGAGGCAAGGTAAGGGAAGCACAGAGCTGCCACGTGAACAGCTCGTTAGTGGCGGTTCTTTCAGGGGAAACAGGAAGTGCACAGGCTGCGTGGCATCAGGAAGCCACGGCTGTGTTCTAAGAGGTAACATCAAGCTCAGGATGCCCAGATGCGTCTTATACGTGATCCTGTGGTCAGGACAACACACTCAGTCTCTCTCCAGCTAAAAACACCCCCTGACAAGGATGACAGCTTCTTTACAAACCTCCTCTTTCATGCTGATATTCTTCGTATTTTATAGAGAGGCCATGGGAAAGAACATTTCCCACAGCTTTTGACAGGCGTAATGAAAAACTTCGTCTCAGTGTTAGAAATTACTTTGTGAAATCCTTCAGAAAGACCACAATTTGGGTGTGATTACAGCATTACTTATAAAGAACACTAGGGATTCCTTAGAAACACAGGCATAGAAAATTACAGCACAGTTACCTGATTTGTATCTTAAATATTGATGAGCATCGTGCTGTCAAAAGTGAAAGCAAAAGCTTTTTTTGGATTCCAAAGGCTGACTAATGATCACTCAAACCAAGAGTATTATAACCAACCAAAAAGTCAAGTCAGGCAAACTCTGGCCACTGAAAAATACCATGAATGGTCTTCTTACAGGGGACTGTCGGCTATAGCCACTCACAGCTCAGCAGGCTTTTTCGGATGGGGACCCAGCCACCCCATGCATCTATCTGTATTCCCTACCAGTTGTTGTTATCTGTCATCTGTATGTGTAGAAAAATACACATCAGTGGCTCAATATATAATATTTAATAAGAGCCATTTGTGGAAGATTAAGCATCACAAAGCGAACACCTGTTACCCCGTTTCTGCTGAAATTTCATCCTAAGAATGTGATTGCTGTGTGCGGTGAAAACGTTTATGAAAAAAGCAGACGTCATTAAAACCACATTGGGGTATGAAATATTTACGTCAAGCCGATGACCCTAAGGAAGCATCAAATTACACCGAAGAATAGGACACCGGACCCTCACTAAAGCTTCGGCGTGATCGCCACAATGTGCTGACTGGGAATGAAAGCAGCTTGTTCACAAAGCTGGCTCCTGTCGTGGCCCCGCGTGAGTAGCGAACAAGAAACCCTCGTGGAGACATGGCTGGGGATGCTCCTCTGATGTGGGGAGCTGATGGACGACACTGCCTGGACCGCTTGTTTTTGGTGATGAGGGAGTCATCACGGAAACTATCACCAGTTGGGACCCTGGCCTCTACTTCATCTCTGGCTGACAGGTTACACTACAAGAGGTAAGACCTCAACTACATTTACGCAGCCCTAACCCTCACCCTGAAAAGCAGATGGGACTTCCATCAGAGGCCCGTTTACTGTGAAGCTCCGACTGACACTGGAATGTCCCTCCATAATAAATGTATAATTCACTGTGGCCACTGGAGTACACTGACTGGAAGGAGATGCAGTGAGTGGCTGTGGGAAGAAATGGCAAGGAGCAGGGGAGTGAGAAGATGTCTTCGGAGCGGCCACATTACACCGCCATTCATTATGAGCTTTAACTCACTGCTTTGTCATTGAATAGCGCTGCGTGGGACGCCCTGCAGAAATGAGGCAGGATAATGTACCTACAGACTTACAGGCAAACAATGGTTATGTTGATAACTGGCAGGGACATCGCACTGCCATTCTGTCAAAATCCAACACTAACATTAGGCCTCATCTCTGAATAGAAAGGTGATTACCGACAGTGGTTTTGGATGGGGCAGAAGAGTTGCCTTCAACTGAGTTGCTAGTAAATTTTCATGTGGTGTGGGGATGGGAATCCAGGCCCAGAGGTGTAATGCGGCAGGCCACTCGGACCTGCTCTCTCGGGTGTGCAGTTTGCAAGTCCTCCCTGTCTTAAGTAGGTTTCCTCTCAGAATACGTCATTCCTCCTGCGCTCCAAAAACATGCAGACAGTTAAGGGAACTTATACCATTACATTGCTCACAACGTGTAATTTCAGGTGTTGTCCTGCAATGTGCATCCTGGCTAGGGTCGTCCCGAGTCCTGTGCACTGGGCTTCCTGGTATAAACTGACTGTAACCCAATACTGGATAGCTGGTTACAGATAATGGACAAATTACCAGAATAAAAAGTGTCTGGTATTCTGTCATTTAAGCAACCTGAAAGCATTATCTGGCTTCTGCAGGGAATCTTTTCAAAATGCTTCCTTAATTCAACCCATTCATGTTAAAAAGCCCCAACACCCACTGGCAAGATGCCATAGACTGCTACCAAAAACCTGTCAAACTTCAGAAATCTTAAGGGGTCGACTTTAAGAAGATTATTCTGCTTCTTCTCCCATTCTGGTTCGAATTTGAGAAACCGAGAGGGAGACATTTGGCGTCCGGGGAGTGCATTGGCCAGCTCTTGAAGGAGCTGATGGGGATCTGATTAATTTTAACGTCTGAACTTATCCAGATTAAGGCAGGGCAGAGTGGAGAAGCTTACAGGGTTTCAGAGCTGGTTGAAGATGGACCCAAAGCTTCGCAAGACGGCGGCTACATCTGAGTCATCATCAGTATTTAGAGCGTAAAGGGACCATGTTCCCGTAGTGAAGTCAGACGCATTTCTCAGACTGGTGCAGCTTCTTAGATACATTTTTGCGGGCTGAAACTTCATCTTATTGAATATTACCCGACAAAGGGCCATATTTTGCTGAATGGGGTGGGGAGGGGGTTGATTGTGTGGTCAGGATTGAATTGCGTATTGGTCCGGATGCAGACCATAGTCTGCCAGTTGGTAGCCACTGCTTTATACGGAAAAGAGGACGAGTAAGTGAACAGAACAATGGCCTATTAAATAACACCATGCTACTATGGTACTTCTGAATTTGGTCTGTCCACGCAGGCCCCTATGACTTCCTGCGGCTACAGTGGGTATGGTCCATGAGGTGTCGCTGTTCCCATGGACACCACGCCCTGCACACGCCTGTGGGAAGAGAGAGGTGCGATTGTGGGAAGCAGCTGGCTGTGCAAGATCATGGGGTCACGGGCAGAGGGGGACTAACAGCGGGATTACTGCAGCCCGACACAAGCAATTAAAAACGCATTATGTACATTTTTATGGCTAATTCCATAAGGACTGCGGCGTCCTTGTCGTGTTCCGGAGCAGGGGCTTGGAAGAAAACCCTGGCTGGTCCTGCTCATCAGAGCTTCCCGGTGAAGGCTGCAGGGCAGAGGAGCTGTGTTCAGGAGCAGTGTGTCTCTCCGGCACTTTCTGTTCCAATGAGATCATGCTCATTTGAAAAAGAAAAAAAAAAAACAGAAGAGAAACGTTCTTTTGGCCCCCTGGAAGTGGCTTAGCTGAGCCTCCTGGAAGCTGCTGTGGGTGTAGAGGGACCACAGCACGGGTAACCCCCCCCCCCACCCCGTCACAGAGCTCGTGCACACATACGCACTTGTGCGGCCTTAAGCTATCCCTTATCAGCAAGCGGGAGAGGGGCCAGGGCACTCACTGGAATAAAGTAGGGAGGACGAGGGAGGACGAGCAGAATAACAGACAGACAGAAAGCGGGACAGATGCCTCAGAAAACCTCCATCTTCAAAGAGTCCCTTTGTCACAGATGAATGTGGAAAATCCCATCCGGGGTAGAAGGAGCTTAGCATTCTTACTGGGCAGGAGTTAACCCCTTCGGAGGGAGGACAGTGACTCGGAAGCCTGGGGCCAGCCGCCCCCCTTCTCCCTCACTAAAGGAGTCAATTCATTGTTGGTGAAGATGCTAAGCTAGATTCCATCATGGATCAAAAAAAGGGGAAAAAAAATTCAGTTGAGCCAGTGGACAGCACTGACAGGCTCGGTCTACTGGGCCTTGGCCAATCACGTGTGCAGTCTTGTGTCCTGGCCAATCACGTGTGCAGTCATGTGTCCTGGTCAATCACGTACGCAGTCATGTGTCCTGGCCAATCACGTGTGCAGTCATGTGTCCTGGCCAATCACGTGTGCAGTCTTGTGTCCTGGCCAATCACGTGTGCAGTCTTGTGTCCTGGCCAATCACGTGTGCAGTCTTGTGTCCTGGCCAAACATGTGCGCAGTCCTGTGTCTCTGGCCAATCACGTGCGCAGTCCTGTGTCTCTGTCAATCGCGTGTCCAGGCTGTCTCTGACTGGCATTGACCAGTTTCTGCTGCCCCCAAATGCAGCCCTTCCTGCCCCTTCACACGCGTATCCCCCAAGGCAGGACCCCCACGAGA
Source organism: Petrocephalus sullivani (assembly GCA_026780845.1). Classification (NCBI taxonomy): domain Eukaryota; kingdom Metazoa; phylum Chordata; class Actinopteri; order Osteoglossiformes; family Mormyridae; genus Petrocephalus; species Petrocephalus sullivani. The sequence continues at coordinate 15,100,610 of JAODKM010000088.1, read as the reverse complement.
CGGCACAGGAGACTAGCCGTGAAACATCAAGGCAGAGCCAGCATGGCTGTCAGCATGCCCGTGATAAACAGCTCTGCTCAAGGTGCCCCTGGGCCTGGGCTGCACGCAAAGAGATGCCGGGTGTCATGTCCTACGCCGACACAGGAACACAGCACGGGGGAAAGGGCCCCGATTTTGTTTCCGTTCTGTGAGCGGCTTCAGTCATGTCATAATTATTACGTTATCTAATGTTGACTATAAAGGTGATGAAACATCCGCGTCTCTGCAGAAACTGAGAGGATCCTGCAGGTAAAGTAGGAAAAACGCATGAGCAGTCAGTAGTCAGGAGTCACTGAGCCGCCAGGCCGCCAGTGAGAGAAAACAGCTCGTTATCTGAAATGGCCATCATACAGAAATGGAAATTTAATTAAACAAATTATATGTTTTAAATCAAGTGATCAGATTTTTAAGATTGTACAGCATGGGGTCATACTGGACAGTGAGCCTCATGGAGCTGACAATGATACGAATCAGCAAAAGAAAAAAAAAAAAACACATACCGACTGATGTCACAAGCACTTCAAAAAGCCGCTCTTCCACCTCCCTGCTCCGTGTTGATACCGCGACCCGCGACTGCCAGCTACGGGGCCTCCAATATGTCAAGTTCAAAGGCAGAGAGGTTCATGTTTTTTGTCCCCTGGCTGAGTGCGTCTGCCCGCATTAATTTTCATTCTCGGATTCCAGCTCGCTCAGCTGCCCCGCGGTGAACAGGAGATGCCTTTAATGCATTTAAGCTGGGTCATTTTAATTATTAGAGATGTTTGGGCTGTTGTGTCTGTAGTTCTGATGACGGGCAAGCCGACTGAGGAAAGATAACGTCAGCCTGGGTGGCATAAGTGTGAGGATTCGATTAACCTTTGACTTCCTGTGCGGCTGCCATAAAATCAGCCTCATCGTGCACTTGAGCCTTTGGCTTTTCTTCATTATTGCTCCAGCTCCTACCAACAGATTGAATTCTACTGGGACTCTGGGGTTCCCAGCTGCAACTGTCAGTCGGACAGGACGCTCCCTTGTACTCCCTACAGTTTCTTGGGGATAATCTTTCTGGGTCAAAAGGTCCAATGAGTGTGGTGACTGCAAATGTGAAGCTGGACAAACCACCGCTGGCCCTGAGGACTTCACTGTAGATCATACTGCATACACCATATTGTATACACCATTGTAGAGCACGCCAAAAACCATACAGTAGACCACTGAGTGCACCACGTTTCAGGCCAGTCTGCAGTGCCATTACACAGTCTACAGAATCCTTCATTTTTTAAGGAGAGCCAGGAAAGCCCAGCTTGTCCATTAGAGGCGTGGCACTTTGTAACCCTCCATAAGAAGGAGGTGTAAGGGAAAGCCTACACCCAGTTTAAGTTTTGTTACCTGTTTTTTCTCAGCCTGGTCCCTGGGGGACTGACAGACGGTCCTCGCTTTTGCTTCCTCGTAACTCAAACATGAACTGTCTGTGGGTCCCCAGGTACTTGATTGGGAAACCATGCTATAGTTTCTTTAATAAGAGAGACACACACACAGTCCATGTATTCCTACCTTTATGGGGACTCTCCATTCACTCCTTTAGACATAACCCTAATTGCCTCTATGACATCCTTAGCATCTACCCAGCCCTAACCTTAACCGTAATAAAAAATACAAGACATTTTTATTTTTTTTAATTGCAGTCACAAATCTTTATAAGATTGAAACTGAAGTTTCCCTTGTTGGGACTGGAAAAAATATAGAAAAAACAGATTTATATCATTATATTACATTGGGTCCCCACACTGCAGTAATTATAAATTCACACACAAGCACACGTTTGCCTGCACGCACAGCCGCCCCCCCCCCAACCCCAACCCACCCCACATGGTTTGGTTCTACTTGATAAGCACACAGATTTCTCATCAGAATCCCTGCTGGATCCCACATATGATTGAACCAGGGGCCCGGGGGGGCGATGGGGGGGTGGATTGGGAAATGGTACCCAGAGACTGTTGCCTGCTCATCATAAACTTTCTAATCAATCCCGTGCTGTCACTCCACTGTAACGAGCCACTCTGTCACTCATGCCAAGCGTCCCACATTAACTGTAGGGGGGCTTTCCAAAAACGCACTCGGGAGACATGTCTGTGTCCGCCCGGGGAAGGTGGATGTCAGCGATTAGCAGCCACGCTCACAGAAACTCTTCTGTGCACGCAGGCCACTGATGACCTCCCTTTAAACCCCAGGAGAGATAACCACATGTACTCGAAACCTCTGACCTTTGCACTCTTATCACAGAATCTAAAATACTGACAGAAACAAACACGCTTAGATGGATGGTGTAGGGGCCACTGGCACACAGCCTCATACAGGTGAGGCAAAGTGGATTCCTTCCAGAAATTACCCAGATAAGGTAGGCTAAGAAAAATATTCCAGGTCTGAAGGCAAGACTTTTTCAATAAGCAGTTCCCTTGTTAGATTTAAAGAGACCAATATTTCATGTCCTCCTAGCTACATAACCTGATAGGTTGCATTATAAATGTGGATATAAGCTGATTTTTAAGGTAAATATTTAACCAAAGGGACACCGGTTCTCAGAGGTAGTGCATCAGGGCCTCTTTGTGAGACTTTAACCAGTGAAATCCAAATCACAAGTCCAGGTTCACTAGCACTATGGTACCTGACTGCCACATCAGATATATACACTCAGAGCCTTTTGACCGGTGTTGGGGGATCTAACCCACAGCGGGGCCCACAGAGAGCCAAAAATAGTTCCATGTTATATAAGAAGTATCTGATTTCCCATCAGAGTTTGTGAACTGAAACTGAAATGCATTTAGGGGGCTGATAGAGAAAACTTTTTTTTCCTGTTTTAATCATATTATGCTTTTGTTGAATACGAGTAAACTACCCTATAGCATTGTAGTATATCTAAAAAGTCATCTTTTAATTAGATCATTTCATTAGTATTTTATAATCAGACCACAACAATGAAAAATATTGATGAATTAATTTACAGCTACGTGAAAGATTTGTACCGCAATGCAAAATTGGATCCTTCAATAATTTGATGAAATTCTGTGTGATTTTAACACCTGTATGGCTGCCAGACCTTTTGCCACTAGTGCCATTTCCGGCAATTCGTACCAAACTTCACTTTATCAGTAAATGTACTACCTGTAAATCAGTGCGGTGCCAATTTAAAAGTACAGCAATTTGAGATCAGTCGTCTTAACTACTAATAATAGACATCCACTGCAAAAGCTTTTGAATTCACTGACATAATTCAAACGATCTGTTCTCCCAATTTGAATAATAATTGTCTAGGAGCTGAAAGATATCTGTAATGCCAAGCTTAAAAATAACTCAGTTGGTTACGTTTATGGAGGTTGCGGGTTTTCGTTACCTCTAAAATTTCCATATTTCATACGTTTTAATATTTCCAAGCATGTTTATTTATAGCAAATTACATAAGAGCCTATTAGCCTCCTAAATGACGGTAAACAGCCGCGGAGTTTCATTTCCGTGGCCAATGTCCACATCCTGCTCAGTCCTGTACGTCCCTCTTTGCCCTGCAAAAATGCTGCCGACTTCAGTCCTTTACCATGCTTTTACTTTGGGAAATTTTTAGTTCTCTATCTTTGCGGCTGCCCTCCTGTACACCTTTATCCAAAAATAGCAGGTTTGGACTGGCCCTCCGCTATCTCGTTCCACGCATCGCTAAACATGCAGAGGATGGCTGAATGATGCCCTCTGTCCTTCCAGTGCTGTGCGATTCTGAAACACCAACGCCGGGCTGCGCCGGGGCAGCCGGAGACAAACCGCAGGTATCACAAAGTCCATCAGAAGGAAAGATCTCACTTGCGTCTCTTCTGCTGTTGCCTACACAAACTGCACCAGCGGTTGGACTGAGCGAATATTGTGATCAGTTTTGAGTTACATACACTTTGCTTTACATTTATTCATTTATTTCGAAGACACTTGTATTAGATTGGATTAGATGCACTTTATTGATCCCAGGAAATTCTATCCAAAGCGACTCACACTTGAGAAACCAGCGTCAGCCAGCCAATGACATGAATGGTGTTAAATGCCTGCTCAAGGTCCCAATGGCAAAACCCACCATCGGATTTGAACTGACAACCTTCCGATCACAAGCAGTGTTCTGATCCAGAGAGACACACCGACCCCATTCACACAAGTATTAAGAAATTGCATCTGAGATATTAAGTAAGGAGATTAGAAGTGAAAATGAGGGTGCACTATAATGTCTCCTGAGTGTGTTACGAAAAATGTGCATGTAAGGCGTTATCCGAAAATATGATAACGATAGGCCTTATAATATTTTATATCATCTAATTACTGTCACAGCAACAGTAAAAAACATCATTGCACACAGTAGACATCAGAGGCTCATACGCATGCAAACCCATGTCCTGCGATGGATATAAATCCGGATTTAAGCACAATGATTTCCTGATTGCATTTCCAGAGCAAAACCCTACTCAAATGAGAAGCCATTCAATTCGACGTTTAATGGCAGCCATGGTGCACCTACCCACCTATGACAGACAAGCATGTTTGGGTCTTCTTAGTCTACGGAAGGGATCCATCATCCATCTCTCTCCTATCAACACTATTACCAGGAACCCTACATCCCCCTTTTCGGCTTGCTCTGAGGACGCATTCAACATAAAAAACAAAGATAATGGTAATTTCAATCTGTGCAATTCCATGCTGTGGGTCGTTTTCGGCATTTGGGGATTGCTCTAGCGTAGCCCTGCGCGGTGTGGAGGGTGGAGCGTCCCTGAGAGTAGTACACAAAGCGGTTGTTCCCGGCACAAACGCGCAAAGGATTTGGGCGCCGCTGCTATTGTCAAGTAAGTTACAGCCAAGCGTGTCTGCAAGACGCATGCTCGTACTTCGAGCAGGATTAAGACACATAACTCGCACATGCAGTATATCCCAGTTTTCAGACGTTTAGTCTCCACAACGGGCTATTGGAACCGCAACGCGAAAAAAACATAGTGAACGCACAGATTAAAACGCTACGTTCAAATGCGATGTTAGGATTGACTTGTATAATTAATCAGTAATAACAGATTTCATAAACTGTTACAAAGTCACCTAAAAACAATCAATAGATAAACACTAATAATATTATATATTGTTTTTAAGAAAGGTAACGTTTTCTTTTCATAAAAACTAAACTTCACCATGTGTGTAATTAGCATGCGATCACCTGTGCATTTGAGGAAATAAACATCTTAAATGATGACACTGGGAAATGGCTCAATATTCCATGAAACCTCCTCGCGAATCTCAGGCAGGGTCCGAATAGGCGGTTAGCGAGTCTGTGTTTCAAAGCTGCTTTGAATAAATCGCTTGCACATTAAAAAACAGTTCATTTAGTTAATTCATCTGTCTATCGTTCTAACAGTTTAACACGAAACATCACTTTCTGTGCTCCACTAAAAAATCTCATTATTCGTTTTCCAGTAAAAATATAGGCCTATTTTCCTTTCAGACTTAAATACTCTCAGTATCGGAAACGCCTAAATACCAGGACACCGGGATAAATACTGTATTTGCATTATTTTGGAATACTAATGTTAACTTCCTCTGTTCTTTAGAGGTCTAAATATGAATAACAGAACCATTTCTGGTCACAAAATTAAAGTGGTATGAAGAAATCGGCAGGTTTTAGGGTAACTGTCATAAGAGCTGAGAAGACGCGATGACAGAATGCACGCACGGATTAGAGGAGCCTAAGTGGCCACGGCAGCGGCGGACTGCATCTGCACACTGTGCATGCAGAGAAAGCGGCGCTCCGGCGTCTGCAACACGTCGCCAAGGCACGGAGCGCTTCCAGTGCCGGCGTAGGCAGCGGCGCCCGGCGCCCCCGCCGCAGGTGCGCGCTGCCAGGCAGGCGCACGCACGGTCCGCGGCTCCGACAAGTGCGGCTCGAACTGGCCGGGCGCTTCTGCCCGCTCCGCGTTAAAGGCAATCGGGGCACGGGCATCGCTCCGTTATCCGGGAAGCTATTAGGAGAAGGTCGCCGGCGCAGGTGCTTAACGCAGAATAAAGCGGAGGAAGGAATCGGGCACTCGCCGGCGCATCGGGACGCGGCGCACCGGCTTACCGAGCAACATGCTGGGGTCCCGACACTTCAGCCAGACTTGTCTTCCGCGCTGCCTTTCGGTGCACCAGCGCCCAGCAGTATCTTCCGTTTCAAAAGAAGGGAAAAGCACAGAAAGTGTGTCCCAGGTGGTACGAAGGAGAGCGGCAGAGCAGGATGTTCGGGCGGCGCTCGCCGATCTCCCCCGTTTCCAGTCCGTGACAGATCGCCGCAAATCCCAATTGCCGCGAGTCTGGAGAACGATAACGCGGGCAGCTCAATTAAAAAGGTAATGGTCCGCTGATCTGCGTGAACGGCTGGAAGGAGGGAGGGAGAGAAGGAGAGAGGGAGAGAGAGAAGGAGGGAAGGAGGGAGGGAGGGAGGTGGGAGGGGCTGTCACGGCCAGCCCCTCACTCAGCGGGCTCCTCTGTCCCAGTATATTTATGGTCCGACCCAGGTGTATTTACTAGGAAAAGCCCGAGCTGCGCATCGGCCCCCGGCGATACATGTGTGAGCGCCGCCGATGAAGCAGTCGCCGGAGAGCGGAGCGCTGCTCGGCGGGCAGGGCGAGGGGCGCAGGCGGCATATGCGCAGCTATGTGATCAAAATCAGCCAACTTCTCCGTGCTGGGCGAATAAAGACAGTCCGATTCTGTTTCTGAACTGTCAAAGGAGATGCCTGGTGGTCAAACTTATGCTGAACCCCATACTGCACTCCCAGTCTACTTTAAAGGACTATTCTGCCACTTGAGATAGTTTAGACAAACCTTTAAATAAATGTAATTTCCCTGATAATGCAATTCTTTACCTTAATTGAACCTGGGCAGTAACAAAGATGCGAGTATAAAAAATCCATCCTGCATATGGCTTTCCCAGGGAATCTGTCTGAGGACACCCTGCTTCTGTGACTCCCCCTGATCTACGCACGAGGACAGCATGGTTTTATTTTGTACCCCCTCCCCACCTGGGACCCCCGCGCTATAGGAGCGGGGTCAGGAGTAATGCCGAACTGTCCCGGAGGAGTGCCAAAGCACATCTCAGAGGGTGTGTGAGGGTTTTAATTACGCGATTAAATGCCTCTCCCTCGGCTGTCTGCTGGGGGAGGGAGGGGGGAATGTTCGCGTGAGGAAAAGCAGTATTTTCCCCCTCGTTCCCCCCAGCTGAATAACCAACAGCTGCAGAACCGCTTTAGGGGAAGCAGCGGAAGAGTTGAGAGCTCACGCGAGTGGAAAGGCGGGGGCAATCGCCCATATTAAATCTCGCTCCAGAATGACAATTCACAGTATCTGTATTTTTGTTATGCAATTAAGGGGCTAATAATTGGCGCCTTGACCTAAGATGCTTCTCCGATGGGACGGAAAACGTCCGTCAAAAGGGCAGTGACTCGTTCAGACTTTGCACACGATTGGGTCCTGATTGGGTGAAATATTCCTAAATTAGACCTGCAATTTTGCACCTCAACTAAGTCTACGAAGGAAGTCTTCGTTTTTTTTTAACCTGCCGATAGTTTGAAAACAGTACATTCTCATCCACCTGCGCTGAATAATAACAGGACGGTCGCGGCATTTACATTCAGCTCAGCGCTGCCTGCCTACTCACACTTGAGTGTAGGTCAACTTGACTAAAGTTTTTGTATTTTTACGGCCGCAAAGAAGAAAATACGCCTGAAAAGAACCGTTCAGCTGGGGAGCAAAATACAAGGTAATTAAAATTATGCATAAGTTTTTATTATTGTAATTTATGGCAGTGCTTCATAGTGCTGTGGCTTCTCAGACACCGTGTGAGGAACTCACAATTAAACATGCCAAAAACTCTCTGAACAATTCCAATTGCAAA
>JAODKM010000088.1:15062091-15082088 GCA_026780845.1 Petrocephalus sullivani | reverse complement strand
TTACTACTGATACTACTGCTGCTACCGTTACTGCTTATACCACCACTGCTATTACTGTTACTGCTACTCTTACTACTAATACTACTGCTGCTACTACTACTATTTTTATGTTACTTGCTCTACTACCACTGTTACCAGTACTGCTGCTGCTGCTGCTTTTTGCAGTACTTCTGTGGTTACTTGTCTCCCTGCTACTTGTGGTACTAATGCTGACAGCACCTCAGCCACTTCTCCTGCCCTTACTGCTACTGCCCTGCCATTGTCTGCTGCCTGCTGGCAGACTGGTGTGTCTCACATGCTGCATATCAGAGTGAGTGGGTCCGTCCCTGTCTCTTACCATGTCCTTGAACAATCTGTGCCCCCACATATCTGGGGCACCAAGCGCTGACCCACGACCCCAAAACCAAGCCACCCCAGAAGCTCTGTTATTCTGGAACTCTCTCAGCAGCAACAACAGAGCAGAAAATTGGTTTGGACAAGAAGCTTCTGGAAGGGCTTCCTCATTCTGGAAGGTTCCTGTCCCTCAGCATGTCCTGTGACTGGCACAGAAAGGCCACCGCCAATGGGTCTTATGGATGATTCTGTGGGGACAGAGTCTGCATCCATTAATCAGAGTTTATTTTGAACCCTGGCTCTACGGGACCAAATGTACACAGCAGATGAGAAGCTGTAAATGAGCCATGCAATGTCCTTGCCTTAAGACCGAGAGCAGCAGAGAAGCCGCTAATGTTTATTGGCCTCTATTCTGGGCTCTTAAACGGTGGGCCAGGCCTTCGATTGGGTGATGGCTAGAGGAGATGAAATATTCATTACAGAAAAATATGCGTTTTCTTCTCGTGTCTGGGGAAAACGCAAACACCAATCAGATGCCTCTGCCCAAGCGCCAGACAGTGAGATGTTCCGTTTGGTTCGGCTTGGTTCAGAATTGGTCCCGTGTCGTCCTTAGAGTCACCGGCAGACAGACAGTGTAGAATGGGGCAAACGACCTGGCGGCTCTGTTCATGTGGCCCGACGCGGGCGATTCCAGCCAGTGGCAGTTCACCCAGGGGCAAAACAGCTCCCGTCAGGAGATTCTGACTGCATGTGGCACCTAACATCACACCTGTGACAGTTCTGCTCATGCTGGTTCTGGCCTCCAGGGAGCCTTCCTGAGCCCGCTCTGCGCGTTATTATTAGTGATGGCTGCAGGGGCAGCAGGACAGAGGGAAACGAGCTCTATTTGCATATTAGAGACCTGCTTTTCTGTGTCTTAAATTATAAATAATTAAATTCCTAATAAGCAAGGCTGCCGCAGAGCCTCTAGGCTACAGAAATAAACAGCAGCTTCCTCTCTGACGCGGCTCGACTGTCTGGGAGAGCTTGTGCTGGTCTCCAGAAAAACAGCAGACAGGCTGCTCAAAACAATGCAAAAACAGTGGTTTTAATGGTCTCCAGAGAAGTTGAGGCGGCTGCTTCGTGGTCTGGACACCTATCTGTCTAAAGATAGACGTCGTCATAAGGCAGGTGTCAAAATAGCACCATCTTGACTGTATAACGAAGTGAGAGTCAGCTCACAAAACATCCCCATAGTATTACAACAGTTACACGGCTATACTTAGGGTTTGTCAAAGCACTTCACACTTTCACTTATTTGGTATTTGTGACCGCGTGGGAGGCGGGCCACTTACTGACTAGAAAGCCGGCGTCTGGTGATGGCGAGTGCCGCAGATAATCTGGCGGTCCTTGATAGCTGGTAGGTTTAACTTGCTGGTCTGTGCTTCTTTTACAAACCAATTCTCGACACCAGTCATGAGCAGTTATGGCAAAACGCCCGTTCTTGTTCCCTCTCCCCCTGACCCGGTCACCTACACAAATCCCTTATTTCTCTTGTTTATTTCTGTGCCTGTGCCCTTCTCCACAAGCCCCCCCGAAGCGTAGGACACCTCCCCTAATGACCGGATTGGCCCCCCTCCCTGTGCCAACCCAATATTTGGCCCCGGTATTATATTCTCAGGAATAAATCCTCTGTTTTTCTCTACCGTCTCTCTCCCAAACTCTGTTAATATTCAGCCCGTTCCCTAGGAAAACACGGCGATCATAAAACATGACGACAAACAGCACAGCACAGGCCCCGTGACACGACACACAGCAGCTTGGCTCCTCAAACAAAGGGGGTCTCTTCTGTTGTTTTGTTCTATATAAGCAGACAAAATATTACAGTTCTACCTCTGTAACATGAAATGATACCACCTGGGATCGCTGGGCGTTAGCTTTTTCCGCCAAAGGCTTCATTATTTTCAGTTTTTCATCATTTATTGATAGCAATACACAGTCAACTTGCACTTCTCTGGCAGCGGTAGCAGGTACAGCCCCTTGCAGCGTTAAATGGTTGCATGTTTGTTTGAAAATTGTCAGGAGCACACAGAGAGGACCCAAGAGCTGAAGGTGGTTTTAATTAAAAGGCAGGAGTCATTGGCAGGTAGAGGCTGGGTTAACACCGGGATGACAGGTAAGCAAATAAATCCAAGAACACGATCTGCGGAGCAAGACAAAGGGCCCGACTGAAGGTGGATAACACAGAGGTGGTCCACGAGGCATCCAGAACCAGAAAGACAAGAACTGAAAATCTAGAACGTCAAGACTATGACACGGGAATGTAAACACGATCATTCAAAACACTCGATTCACACTGAGTGCATGGCGAAGCAGGTAAAAATAAATGTAGCAATTAGGCGGGATCACTGGCAGCTGTTGAGAATTCCGGGGAAAGCGATGGTGACGGGAGGGGCTGTTCAGGAAAGGCCGGGCTGTGGTGGCTGGTGGGCCGGCGATACGGTGACAGAAAATAAAACATCTTCCTTTTCAATCAACACTCCTGTGCCCTTGCCTCTGAAAATCAGGTCACAGGGCTCATAATGACGGGGTACCAAGAACAGGCCAACAAAGGAGAAACCTCGATTTCCCCAGCGACTACAAGTCACCCCGGAGTTTAAGCATAACACATATGCTTAAGGGACAAAGTGACGTCGTAACCTTGATAACCACAGAGGACACCTAGCTGTCACAGCCATGAGCCTCTTGTTGGCTTTGGAATGGGTGAGCGAAGTTGAGCTGGAAGCCAGGGGAAGATGGGCAGTGACTGGCTAATGCTAATGACCCACTAAATGTGGGCCATCATAGCTCAGGATTAAAACGTCTGATGAAAGATGGAAGCCATTTGACGGTATCTCCTGGCTGAAAGCTACAGTAGCAAGAAAGGGATTGGGGATAGAAGCATCTAGATCAGTGTTCCCCAATCCAGTCTGGCAGGGAGCTCAGAGGGAGCAAAAACATGGACCGGATACAGGTCCCTGAGGATCGGATTGAGAAACACTGACCTAGATTTATCTAACAATGAAAGCAGTGTCGTCAGGTGGATGGAGATAAGCTACTTTAGTGTTGGTTTGCATTTATTTTTCCAGCTGTTATTTTTTAAGATTCGGGGTATGCAACTGAGCGGAATCCCTGCCAAGGACCGTGAGCTTCAAAAAGCAAATGCATGTTCAGCGCAGTGAGTATGGGCAGCCGGTGTGAGAGTCGAAGGGTACATGAAGGGCTAGTGTGTGTGAGAGAGACCCCCTTAACTAAACACACAAGCACTGTAGTGCAGCAAAGCTGAGCACAGAGAGACAGCGACCCTCAGGTACCACATTGGCTAGAGTAGGATCGTCCTGGATTTACACTGAATAGCTAAAGACGTGTTTTCCAATCTACAGGAATGGAGCGCCGCACTGGACAGGTTTTGGGGAGAACAAAGGGCTGGATCTCCACATGTCACCTTCTCCAATGAACAGCAGAAGCACACAAGGCAGGAAGTAGTTTCTCACCTCCAAACACCAATCAATCCTTGCCCAAAGCTTTCTGCTCCCGATGAGGCATTCTGTTTATGTACGGTGCAGATTTCGGATGGCTTCTAAAGTACTGCAAAATTTGGCCTTCAAACAGATTTCAAGACATTGGAAGAAGAAAAAACTCCTACTGAGAAAAAGGTTCTTACTAGAAGCATAGACATTAACACATCCTTTGTCAATGGCACAGACACAGGAATCAATCATACAGCAATTCAAATTTTATAATAATTCAGAAACCCTTAAATCTACACCACTGGAGAGAGGAACAGAAATAGGGCATCAACAAACGTACTGATGTGGAAAATTGCTTCTTTTGATGCACTTTTGCATTTTATTAAAAGGTGAAGGGAAAACGAAGGAAAGTATACAAAAGGCAGATAGCCTGAGATCTAACTGGCACATTTATATTCTGGGGGAAGGAATAAAAAAAAGCAGAAGAAAAAAATAGCAATAAAAGGCACATTTGTTCACTGTGTTGCACATGGGAAAACATTTTAGGAGCACAAGAGAGAGCAGGAGAGACTTGATAGTGTACGTGTTTAAAATCAAACCTACGTGTCACGAATCCTGCGGTCTTACCGCTGGAATTTTTGGCGAAACAAAATACCCATTTAGCTGCTTAAAAAAAAAAATGTGGACAAACACAGCCCCACTCCACCCAAGTGTCACCGAGCCTAATTAGAGGGGATTTAAGCGCCGATCCCTGATAGAGAGGCATTTTTTGTACGTGCCAGGTGCAGAGGCTTGTGGGGGCACTGTGGAAATGCCTCCCTTTTTATAACCCCCCCGTACAAACGGCTGCTTGTAGCACCTTTGCCGCAAGCAAGGATATTTCTGCTGATGTTTGTGCTGCATTTATCTTGGAGTCTTGAGGCTGACAGTGTCGACCGCGATGCATGCGCAGCTCTGTTGCAGTGGCTGATTATACAGCGAGCATGCGACTGAGAAGGAGGAGGCAAAGGAGAGAAGAGGGACCCTCCTCAGGGCCACATGCACGCTTGGGAATCCAATAGCATGAACCCAAGGTCACTGATCCTCCTGGGTTCTGCCACAGAATGCAGGCCCTCCTGCCCAGGGATGTGAATGCCCTGGCATTTAGGGCAAAGCCTGGCCTTCCGGTGAAATCAGGTCACTGAGAGCCGAAGGGAGACGCCGGTTTTCCAGGGTTTATTGCGAGGCGGCACATTCCCCAGCTCTACATGAGCGAGCACAGGCTGCAGGCCCCTGGTGACACATCAGCCCTGCGAAGTGGTCGGCGTCCGGAACACGCTGGGGCACAGGGAGCGACGATTACCCATAAATTGAGGGGGGGGGTCTCCTGGTTCTCCCAGCACAGCCAGAAGACACATCGCAGATGCAAATGCGTCACGTGAGCAGAAGGTCTGCCGCATGCACGTGCATCCATGTCCCCCTGCTACCAGGTCACGACGCAATTAACCTCACAGGTGCAGCGACAGAAAAATGCAGGCACATGGGAAGAGAGCTGCTGCCTTTGGGCCTCCCGGCAAAGAGACGCAAGGGCTCGCGGGAGCAGCTGTCCGTCCGTGCGGCAGCACCACTGACGCGACGCAGGTGAGAATTCGCAGCCTGCTGCTGGCAGACCATGGGGAGGGCTAATAGCCTGCGACGGGTGTCAGGGCGAGTCTCTGCCTCCTGCCGCAATCGCATCGCCAAGCTGCCTTCGCTTCAGCATCCTTTCAACAAAGAGGGCCGTGGGTGGAGCTGCACTGAATGCCCTAATGCAGGGGTGCTGCCAGACATTTCGGGCCCCATAATAGCACCAGACCCAGATTCAAGATTCAAGATTTATTGACATATGTATTATGTACAGGATTTACTAAAATACAAGGAAATTCTTACTTGCTTGTCTCCTTGCAGCTTGACACTTAAGTGTCAAGTACCAGCACTGAATATGTACATAAATCGGACATATATAGATAATAAATACATACACACACAAATAAACAAACAAATCCATTCCAATCCAATCCAATCCAATTATGATCCAAATTATTAGGTTTCCTGTCACTCAGGGGCCCTTGAAATCATCCTAACTTTCCCTTTCCTTTTTTACAGCTCCCCTCCCCATAGTATCTTGGTGCTGGTAAGATTCACCAGTACGATCCGACAGCATGTGTACAACACTCACCAGTGTTAAGAATCTCACAGCCCTGTGGAACTATATGGGTCTGACCTCAATGGAGATGTCTGTCATTGGTATCATAACGGTCAGTATGATCTCCCACTAGGATGCATCTCAACACCTCTCCAGGGAACCCCAAACTACCTGTCACACCATCAGCAAACTCACAAATAGCCCAGCAGGCAGAACTACCCTGCAGCTCGCCGATCCAATGTTCTGCACGTCTGAGTGTCTGTGCAAAGCCAAGCAAAAGCGAAATGGAAACCCTTCTGTTCAGCTGAATCTGTGCCGTGTCTTTGAGGTTTGGAGATCTCTCCATTCATATGACTGGTTCTGTCCCCCCACGCACCCCAGCACAGTGTTCCTGTGAAGAATAGGTGCTCCCTCTATGTGACGGTCTTGTTAAAAGGCTCTCTCAGTGAAGTGGCTGGTGCGAGGTCACTCGACATGCTAAGGAATTTATAACTAACTCGGTGTGATTCGAATGGTCCTTTTCATGGTGGGCTCCCCAAGGTTTTCACCAGGCCTGCCACTTTCACAGTCATCCCCTTGGATTGATGCCCTTCCTCTTTTTTTCCCCTCACTCTCTCGTCACACGGTCCTCTTATTTATGGCCCATTGGAATGTCAGTCACACCATCCATAATGTCCTTCCAATCTAGCCATCAGAACCCTGCAAGGTGGCCAATGAAGCTGTAAGCCACCCTATAAAAAACGCTGGTTTGTGGACCCAGCTCCACCAAAAGGGCAATATGCTCATCAGGGCCATCTCTAGCCAGACCAACTTCTGACATTTTGACATTTCTGACACTACATTGCCAAAAGTATTGGGACTCCTGCCTTTACACATACATGAACTTTAATGACATCTCATTCTTAACATCTTTAATATGGAGTTGGCCCACCCTTTGTAACTACACAGCTTCAACTCTTGAAGGCTCTCGACAAGGTTTATGGGAATTTTTGACCATTCTTTCAGGAAAGCATTTGTGAGGTCAGGCCATCCCCAAACTGTTCCCACAAAGTTAGGAGCATGAAATTGTTCAAAACGGCTTTGTGGGCTGAAGCATTAAGAGTTCCTTTCACTGGAACTGAGGGGCCAAGACCAGCCCCTGAAAAACAACCCCACACCATAACCCCCCCTCCACCAAACTTTATACTTGGCACAATGCAGTAAAGCAAGTACCATTCTCCTGGCAACCGCCAAACCCAGACTCGTCCATCGGATTGCCAGACAGAGAACCGTGATTTGTCACTTCAGAGGACACGTCTCCACTGCTCTAGAGTCCAGTGGCGGTGTGCTTTGAATTCAATGATTTGGAGGGGTGTCCCAATACTTTTGGCAATATAGTGTACAACCCCAACTCATAAAAGGTTGGGACAGTATGTTAAATTAAAATCAAACTGAAAACAGTACTTTGTTAAATTATCTTTGACCTGTATTACATTGAAAACAATACAACAGCACATTATTGAATGTGTTCTTCGTGAATTTTGTTTTTTACAAAATAAACACATATTCCAATTTTGGTTCTTGCAACACATTTCAGAAAAAGTTGGGACAGGAGCAATTTATGGCTAGTAATGAGGTTAAATAATGATGTGATTTGAAACAGGTGACGTCAAGAGGTGATTGTAATTATGATTTGGTACAAAAGCAGCATCCAAGAAAGGCCTAGTCCTTTAGGAGCAGAGATGGGCCGAGGATCGCCAGTTTGCCAACAAATACGTGAGGAAATCAGAGAAATGTTTAAAAACAATGTTCCTCAAAGAAAGCTAGGAAATAATGTGCTGTTGTATTGTTTTCAATGTAATACAGGTCAAAGATAATTTAACAAAGTACCGTTTTCAGATTTTAACTTAACATACCATCAACTTTTTCTGATGTGGGGTTGTATCTCCTGGGTGGCATGGTCCATTTTGTGACTGAGCTGAAGCAGAGGCGGTAGGAACTCATGGGAGGGGGGAGGCACAGCCTCAGACTGCTACCCACCTGCACACACACAACTGGTCCCTAAGGCACCCTCAGCTGAGCATCGATTATTTGTTTAGCTTCCCTCAAGCGCCATGATTGGTTTTTAAAGCGGAGCGTAGATTGTCTCACTCAGCAGTTTTCCGCACGTCGCGGTGAAAAGCCACAGCGATACAAAATCCCCCCGAATGAAAGGAAGCAAAAAGAGCGGTATGGAGGGAGACGGCGGGGGAAGGAGCGGATGACTGAATGTGCGAAGAACAGCATTAAAATGTATAAAAAGAAAGAGCCAAAAGAAACCACAAGAAGGTTAATTTGTTGCCTGATAGAAGCGGAGAATCAAACGGCTGAGAAAAGAGGCAATCTTCTTCACTGATTTTGCGGTGTGCTGTAGGCACTGTCCCATCAGCATTCGGCGCCGTGTTCCAAGTGATGTAATTACCCCCTGCCCTTTCTCCGTCACAAACCGGCCCGCCTGCAGGAGGACCGCACCTCGCATCAGCTCAATCATTTTCACTTTGTCAGCTGGAAAGGTTAAGCAAACAGCTGTAAGGGCCCTGGAGGCTGAGGTCACGCTGTGTACGTGGAGGCCTTGTGGCAGAGGTAAGGTCAGTGCAGGTTTGCATGTGACTTCAGTGCAGGAAGAATAGTCTGGTTACTCTTGGGCCAATTGTTTAGATATTAGATGTCAAAATGCGTCCCATCTGAGACAGTACCGACACAGTATATCAGATCACCCATACGGAGATGGATCTAAGATGGCAGAGGAGGCCCCTTACCTGTGCTGCTGCTCTGCTTGTCCCTGGCCATCTGCTGGAGCCTTTTCTGGTGCGACTTGCCGTGGTAGTGGATCTGCGCCTGGGCGGCCGAGTTCAGCTGGATGTTACACACCTCACACAATGTGTAGCTCTTCTGCTTCTTCTCCCGCCGGGGCCTGAGCTCCGACGTGCCATGCTGGCCCTCCGGGGAGCAGCCGGGCGGCTCACCTTCCTGAGACGGCCCCCTCTCTGCCAGCCGGAAGGAGCTGGAGGACCGTTTCATACCTGTGGAGGGAGGAACCGGCAAACTGA
The DNA here is from genome assembly GCA_026780845.1 of Petrocephalus sullivani. NCBI lineage: Eukaryota > Metazoa > Chordata > Actinopteri > Osteoglossiformes > Mormyridae > Petrocephalus > Petrocephalus sullivani. Next base: position 15,073,035 of record JAODKM010000088.1, on the reverse strand, counting down.
AGACGCTTCATCAAGCGTCGTTTAGGAAGCTCCTCTAACATAATTCTACCTCAGTCTGGGCTCCAGCTGTACCAGAAGGAGAAGTGTACCACTTATAGACAGTGAATGCTGATTATATCATTACAGAGGCAGAAAGGGTGCCATCTTCATGGTATCAAATGGAAGATCACACAGAAGCAACCGAAATAAAGTGTCTGACAAAAACCTGGTTTATCAGCCCACCCCATCCACCCCAAAAAGTGAGCACGTGGACGAGTTAGCTGAACTGCAGACTTCACAAATCAGCCACAAGAGGGCGGATGATCACCGCTTTTTGTAGGCCAGCTCAGAAGGCTGAATCAAACACCGAATTAGCCTCCTCACAATCAATTTGTCAATGGTGCATTTGTCTCAATGTATTCCGTCAACAAATCTGAATGTTGACAAAGCAGGTACCATGCCACATTAGGAGAACACTGATCTGTATTTTCACCTCAGCAACCATAATGCTCACATCCAGAATCAGTTAGCACAGAGTCATTCCACACACTGCAGGGCACACTGTGCCAGAGAGCTTACACCAGGGATAGCAGGGCTTCAGCTTTAACTGCTTGCAAATAGCAACCTAAGCAGTTACCTGAGAAGCTTGTGAGAGGCCCACTTCCCCCGGTGGAACATTGGCACCTGCTGATCAGGACAAGACTACTACCATAGTCAGCAAGCTGTACTCAGTGTCTGAATAGCTTTGGTTTAGCACTAGGGTACTCAATTACTTTAGTAGATTTTGGCGATTTGGGGGGGGGCAGGGGCAGATCCCCCATCATATAATCTGTTGGGTGGAGGGGAAGTGGGTTAATTGCACAGTCCCAATCAAATTGTGGAGTTTTCTATTTAAGTACCTTTGGTTTAGCATCTAATGCTCACATGGTAGTTGAGACAATAAGAAGAGTCAGTCAGATAAGTACAATCCACATCATTATTATGAATTCATATCCAAATGCCATTATCCAAGTACTCAAATACTTGGAAAGTACTCAAGTACTTTTCATTTGACAGTTTTCTGCCATCAGGACTTCCTTCGTTTGCCTTTCTGTGGTCACAGTAAATGGCACTGTATTGGACAAGTTCCAGAAATGCCGGCCTATACCAGACACCGCCAGTTCAGGTTGTCACCTTAGAGATGTGTGTATATCAGCTGGTAACGCACGCCTGAGCCCAAAGACAGGGACACAGAGACAATGCCTGAGATTCATGAGGGCCAAACAGCCAGATTGCGATTTTTCAAATACTGCGGTCAATAATGGCCAACCAGCAGCGTTTATGCACAGATAATTATCATTTTCATCAAGTTTCAGGAAAGAAAGTTGACAAAAAAATAAATGGAATATGTGACCTTGGTGTCCCCAATGGTAATCTAATCCAATCCATCTTTATTAGTAAAGCACCTTATGCAACCACACAGACGAATGTCTTACGACGAGTCGTAAGATGAACAAGGCAAAGAACATGAGGAAAAAATAAAAGACGAAAAAATAAGTTGAATTAAATAAAATAAGAGTAAAATAGAATAACATAAAAAAATGATCAGATAACAGTAGCCACAGGCATGAAGGCTTACGTAACTTAGCGAATGGAACGTTTATAATTACTGCAGTCTGTAATCTTACAATTACATGAATTGTTAAAAAAATAATTAATCAAATATAACCCACAAGAAACATTTCACCTGAAAACTTGATAATTATCTGCTTAACATCATTTTAGCGCAATGTATGTAATTCTCCCACACAGCTTGATTTCCTCTGCCGCAGCGCGAGTCCGCACTGACAGAAAACTGTGTACTGAGCTTGTGCGGGATTTCAGCATATCCTACACTCACGTCCAAACTGATAAATCCCAAAGTTTGCGTTGAAATGACCGTACACCATACGCACGCTTGATAAATGAGGGCCATAGTGTTTGACGGTACAGGAAGAATGGCATCACAGCTTATACTGTAAATACCCTGTTTCTCTGCCTGTAGCTGCTTTCTCCAGCTGCTGGCTCATCGCTCCTGCTCCTCTGTGCATGAAGGCATGGCCGCCACCACGCTGAAGGGCCCATTCTAGGGGCCAGGCCTCGTGGTTAACCCTGGGGCCACTCACGCCTACTGGACTTTATAGCAGCAGAAGTGTTTTATGGCAAACATATATCAAGGACTAGGCAAGGGGGCTTGTGCCCCAGAGATGTGATATTAAAAGAAGAACAGACAGGACACAGGGATAGGTGGGAGGTATTAGGACCCAGTACTGGGGAAGAACAAATGGATGAATGGATGGAACAGAAGGTGTATAAAATAAAATTTTCACTAATGGAGGTACACTATTTGGACAAAAGTATTGTGGCACACACTGCTTAATCACTGAATTCAGATGTTTCATTCAGACCAATTGCCTCAAGTGTATACAGTTAAGCACATGGGGTCAAGTTTACAAACATTTGTGAAAGAATGGGTCGTTGTGAAGAGCTCAGTGAAATCAAGCGTGGTTCTGTCATAGGATGTCATAGGACTGTCATAGGATGTCATAGGACTGTCATAGGATGTCATAGGACTGTCATAGGATGCCACCTTTGCAATTAATCAGTTCAAGAATCTTCCCTGCCAGACATTCCATGGTCAGCTGTAAGCGGTATTACTGACAAGTACAAGCATTCGAGAACAACAGAAACTCAGACCACATAAAGTAACAGATCAGGGTCGCTAAGGGCCAAGTTCAAAGTCTGTGCACTGGGACCTTCATGAAATGGGCTTCCATGGCCAAGCAACTGCATGCAAGCCACACAACACCAAGCCATGCACTGGATGCAGTAATGTAAAGCACGCTGCCACTGGACTCTAGAGCAGTGGAGACATGTCCTCTGGAGTGACGAATCATGTTTCTCTGTCTGGTAGTCTCATGGATGAGTCTGGGTTTGGCGATTGCCCGGAGAACCGTAATTGCTTGACTGCATTGTGCCAAATGTAGAGTTTGGTGGATGAGGGATTATGGTATAGGATTCTTTTTCAGGGGGTGGGCTGGGCCCCTTAGTTCTAGCGAAGGGAACTCTTAATGTTTCAATTTGGGCAATTATATGCTTCCAACTTTGTAGGAACAGTTTGAGACATGGTTGGGTGAGTTTGGTGTGTAAGAACTTGACTGCTTGACATATAACCCTGACCTCATCCCCATCAAATAGCTGGGATGAATTGGCATGGAGATTGAGAGCCAGGCCTTCACGTCCAGCATCAGTGCCTGACCTCACAAATGCTCTTCTGGAAGAATGGGCAAAACATACACCAAAATCTTTTGTAAAGCCTTCCCAGAAGGGTGGCAGATGTTGTAGATGCAAAAGGGGGATAATCTCCATATTGATGCCTATGAGTTTAGAATGGGATGTCCTGAAAGCTCCTATACAGTATGTGTAATCGCCAGGTGTCCCAATACTTTTGTCCATATAGTCTATTTCTGTTATTTGTGTGACAGAGTATATCTTCACAAAACAACTAAACAAACTGTTCAGTTTCAAAATGCCTGCAAAAATGTAAATGAGACAAGTGATTAAAGGCTTTAGCTGTAACTTGTTTACTTGTATGTATGTATACAGTATATGCGACAGTTTGCAAAATGAGTAGGAGATAATATAACTTAGGTAGTGTAGAGGAGTCAGTTCAGATCAACCAAACCTGTTCTGCCAAGAGCAACCAATTCTGTGAGATTGTAAGCTGATTTTAAAACATTTTACTGCAATACACAAGGTGGTTAAGTGTCATTGCTGATACTCCACAGCATGCAACAACGAAATATGTCCTCTGCTTTTAACCCATGTGACATCATGACACAGTAGGGACAGCTATGTGAGCGCCCAGGGAGCCGTGCTTGGGGACGGTACCTTGCTCACGGTACCTCTGCAGTACTTGCGGGTTGGGGATTTGAACCGGCAATCTTTTAATTACGTGGTTGTGCCCCTAACCACTACACCACCGGCCTCCCCCAGACAAGTGACAAAGTTACGGTTTGTAAAATTACAAGCAGATATATTAGCATGACTATGGTCACAATCATTTGTCAGTAAAGAAGCACATGATGGCAAACACTGCATTAAATGTTTATTTCAATTATATTTATTTCAATTACACTGAAGATGTTTGCTTGTTGCTCAAACACCTAAATTACTTCCACAGAAACAGAGATAATTAGCGAGAAAGTAGTAAAACTATCATCTCTTGATAGTTCAAAGGCATTTTTGAATTAACCTGAATTATATTAGGAAAAACATTAAAAGAGATCATTTTCCTCCATCTAGGTGGCACAAGTTTCCCTTTATATATGTCAGATGTGCAAAAAAGGCACTTAATGATTTCAGGAACACTCTCATTATGCAGTTACCACATCTGGCACAGCTGTAAAAGGTTCATACCCATAACCACCTCTGAGATGGCACCACTCACAGCCGGGCCAAGTCTGAGTAAGATTTGTGTCAGCATTTTAATTAAAGCAGTGCCATCTTAAAACACTCCTCCACTATGGGACAGAACAGTGACAAATCACAGAATCCAAACATATCACTTTTTAAAAACAACATGGAGAAAGCAAACTGCATGAGAACAAAAACTCAGATTCAGGTTTAGAATACTTTATTGATCCCTGAGGAAATTATTTGGATACCTAAATGATGGCTACACATCAATAGTAAAAAAAAAAGCAAAAAGGAGTTTGTGTAAACATTAAGAAAAAAGTGGCCGAGTGTAAAAATGCTTGGAGTTATGAATGACCCTCTCAGCCCTCAGACCGTGAGCCCGCAATCCCGTCCTGCCTGGTGTTTTCCTCAAAGCCCTGAATGAAGGCCCTCTTTGTGGCTGAGCTCTGAGATCCCGAAGACGCCACACGGCTGCTCCTGTTGCCGGGCAGCCTTCACACCCCCCTCTGTTTACAGTCAAAAATATATCCCTCTGCAAACATGGGTCCCCTAGAACTTTGCACAGGCATGCAGTATGTTTGACAAGCAATGGAAAATTACCCACCATTTCTGTACTGTTAATGGGAGAAGCCCAGGAGAATAGACACTTTATGAAGTTTGTCTTTTTTGTGTTGCTGTTGTTGTTATACATATCACACAGTTATATTCTATTAATGGGCAGTGCAGGCTCAGCAGGCTGGCATTGTGGCCAGCCGCACACCTTTAGGATTAGGGATTCCCTCCGCCTGACCGTCAGTGTGTCACGAATGCTTGTGTGAGGGTATGCTCTACAACGGGCTGGCCTCCCACCAACTTCCTGGTGCAGTTGACAGGTTCACCAGGATGCTGTATCAAATACAGTTCTGAAAGACACTGTAGATGTTATGTGAGCTATGCCATAGACTTAAAAAAACTAAACTAAACTGAAAACATGACGGTAATTGCCCCCCCTCCCCCCCCAGTACTGTAGGTACCGTAATTCTTCTAACCCATAATTCTTCAAACCCTGACAGGAGCAGCATATATGCCTACAAGAGTTCTAGTTTACCAGTAGAACGCAACCCCACTTAAAAATATTTAAAACTTAAAAACCCAAATATTAAAAATAGGCAAAATAAAATGCTTATTACTCTTGAAGTAACAAGAGTAACACTCATCCATTTTCTATAACCAGCTATACTACTCAGACCACACTCACACATGCCCACCTACAGTACACACAATTTGGTAACTCCAATTCACCTCAGCATGTTTTTGGACTGGGGGGAAACTGGAGTACCCAGAAGAAGCACCATGACAACAGTGGGAGAACATGCAAACACCATTCGCACACAGAGCCATGGCAGACTCGAACCCAGGTCCCAGAAACGTGAGGTTACAGTGCCTCCAAGCCTCCCCATACAGCCATGACGTCAGGTTTACAAACATTTGCGAAAGATCACAAACCAATTTCTAAAAATGTTACTTATATGGATAAGAAATACTTTTATTGTAAAGCTTTTGCAATAGCCAAAATGACTTTGAGGTTTGTTTCTTAATTAAAAACATTTTGCTTAGCCCGGTGATCCTCCCGACAATGTTTTTTTGTTTGTTATGACTTGCATTACATTTGTTTTCAAGTTCACTGCAATTGGTAACCCAATCACTGTTCTTATTTTAAGACTACTGTATATGCCAGTGCAGGACTTTACACTTGGAGCCTGTTCAGTGTTCTTCTTATTCCAGTCAATATGTTTACTTTATGCATTTATTTGTTTGTTTAATGTAATGTTAATAGTTGTTTCTTTTTATTTATTTTACATTTTCTTGAAGGCTACATGATTTACCATTTTGTTTGTATCATGCTATCAAATTGAGTATCGAGCATTGTGAAATCAAATTATTAAATTTCTCTTATCATGACACCCCTAACTTATTTTTCCCTCAATGACCAAGTTCAGCAACAGTGGATTGTACTGACCACTGCCATAAACTGTATAGAATTATCACTCAAATGTTTGTCTGTGTTTAGTAAATTCTTTATAATACTCATCTTGACTGGGTATATAAAACCTTGTTATTACAAGTACTCTCCTCAATGCAGATTTTCAGCTTGACCATCTGTATTGCCTGGATATTACAGTTACTCAAAGCCTAAGCAATATTTATGTGCCAGTTTTTCCTCTTATTTAGCAGGTATAAAGACTGAGAAAGCTTTACAAGCCTTTCAAAATATGCAGAACTGTTCCAGAGCCAATATGAATTACTACAAATGACTTAATTCTGCCACATGGTTTTAGAGCTGCCTGCTCAGCCCTAGGGCGACTGTCAGTGTGACTTTGGCAGAGATTACGTCATACAAATCCCTAGGCAGGGATGCGCATTAGCGTAGCGTGCTCACAGATCCCGGCTCATGCCGTAATGTTAATTGCATCCCCTTGACGCAGAGACGAGACATCCGTTTCTGGCTGCGTGGATAAAGGTGGGAGTTTCCTATGGGGTGGGATAGAGAACAGAACAACATGTCATGGAGCAGATGGGGAGCTGAACCGGGGATGGAAGCCTAGGTGGGATGGCTTTAAGAAAAGGGATGAAAAATGGGAGCCATATTGGGTTGGTAGCATGGAAAACACAGAATAAATTTGGACACTGGGTCATGGAAAGAGCCTCAACTGGGGTAGGGCATCAAGGCCTGGGCGTTCTTCTAAGAAGGAATGAAAACAAAACTCTGGTGTAAGTAATGGCTGGGGGACATGAAGGAGTGCACCCCCAGGCTTAACCTGCACTCGTCTCACAGAGCACAGAGCACAGGTTCAGACGGACCACCAGTGCTGAAGTAATGTGGCAGATGCTGCAGAGCAGACCCGAGGCCACAGCCTGGGGGAGGGGGCTTATCATAATCCCCCCTCTGAGGAAAGTCATTAATCACTGTCCGACACCCCAGCCAAAGCAGATCCTTACTGACGAACAGCGTGCTCTGTGATGCAGACTGCCCCACCCAGGGCTGCTAATAACACACAGTTACCAACACAGTGACCTTACAGCTCACAGCGCCTAAACACACAGAACCCCAAAAAGGTAAATGACAATAAACACCAAGCAGCAGGATGAGAAGGATGCAATCAACACGTGATAAACGATTACCTCACTAAGCAGTAAATCACCCACCTTTAAATCACAAAAACACAAGTACCCAATCTGAGTAGTTCACATTCCCAACAGCAATGCTAAAGCCCCATCCACCTGTTCCTAGAATCACCAGGCTGCCACGAGCCCCGAATGCTACGGCCATGTTGCGCTGTCACCGAAACCGATTCGCCCACTCCCTGCCTCATTATCATTCCGGGCTAAAGCTAGCTGTCCAATCAGATGGCTCGAATGCCACAGGTGCCTCTGTCACACAGTTACTCTCAGATTTATAGGGGCTCCCCTGTTTGGGGAAAACCACACAGCCACTTATGGATAAACTCATCGATTAAGGTCAGCGACCACAACAGACCATCGGAGGTTGCTCTCATTCTACTCAATAAACAAACGAAAGAAGTTCATGGGAAATTAGTACACTAACCAGAAACCTAACGGGAAAATATGCATCAGGCATTCAGGACTGAATTATGAAAATGCATTAAGACAGTCAGTCTGTGTTTTTGTCGACTCCAAAGTCTAAAACCAACAGATGTGATCAGTAATTCAGCATGATAACTAATTTAACACTTCAACATGCATCTCACGGCAGTTAAATTGTCATCCTGACTGTTACTGAACACGCCACGCGCTCCGTGTTTCCAAAGCTGTAGAACAATTAAATGGAATTATGTGAAAATAACAGTACATTGCAGCGACAGAATTTCGACGGCACAGTCGTACAGAGGAACCAAACAAACGCCAGGACGTGTTAGTGGGTGGAGCTGCAGCAGAGAAGGGAGGATGCACAGAGACACCGGGTCCATTTGGGATGCACCAACGTAATGCAAACAGCCACAGTGCCACACAAAGGCACACACACACGCACACACACACACACACGCACACGCACACACAGCGCTCCCAGCCAGAGTCATCCTCATGATTATATTATCATTATCACTACAACATTATGATTAAGAAATATAGAGCTGGGGGTCATTATGATTATATTTGCTCTTCAGAGCCCCCATCATCTCCGATAATGCATTTTTAAATGAGATATAATTATAGGTAATATCTCACACATTGCACATGCACAATGGGGCCCAGCTGCTCTGCCGCCCAGAGTACAGCTGCCTTTCTTATTCAGTTGACTTTCTCTCCTGATTCAGTCCAAGGGCAGCACACACATAAATCCATCAAACTGGGTGCCAGATAGATTTATGTTCTTGCCTAATCTCTGCCTGCAGGCTTGCCAGACCTGGCCCATCACAAAGCGCTGTTTGCCTGACCTCTGAGGGTGGGGGGAGGGTCTTCTTTGAGGCTCTTCTGGTGGAAATTCGAAATGGGCCGCTGATGCCAGCTTACTGCCCGCTTACGTGCGTCTGACCCACACGTGTGTTTCGTCGGCCGCTGTTCAGATTTCAGTAAAAAAAAATGGCCTTTGCCAGTATCGGAGGGCATCTCTCCTCAAACAGGCACGTCTCTATTCCGCACCAAAATCCCAGAAATTTTACAGGCATTATTTCAATACACCAGCCATGGAATATGTGTTTTAACATTGTGATTCGAAATTGAAACTGCATTGTAAACTTCACAGGATCTGAGATATACCAGAGGCTCTGCTGAAACCATCCAGTGATACAAACATGTCAGGTCTCTACGCCAGTCTCTGACATAACCTTACCTGAGCTTGGAGGGCTTACCTGAGTCTGAATCCTCTCCCTGACACATGGCACTCACATACATTTCCCTTCCACTCTACAGCCCTCCAATTACACAAACCACTGAAGTGTCTCTCTTGACCTGAAACTACACAATTCTTCATCTTTAATCCATATGCCTGTCTTATCCATGCCCAGTAGATTGTAATACACTAAGTGTGTGTGTTTTATGGCTGCTAACTATTGTCCTGCACTCGGTATGTAGGGAAGGGATTTGCTTCTGATACATGAGATCCAGACGTGCTATAAATAGCTGCAGAAGCGTCCTGACTTTCTCACACCACTGTAAATGTCAATCTGTCAGCGGGACGTCCCGAAGAGGAACAGATAAAAACAAATGGGGGACATAGGTGCGAAAAGCCCCCCTCCCCGAGTTCTGTAAACTACTGGTTGGAGGGATGGAAAGTCATGGGAGACACCTAAGCACAGCCTGGGAATGACCGCTTGACTTGAGACTCTTAGAGAGAGTGTTTGACAGTAGAGTGGTTCTGACCCAATATCCCCGAAACCCCTGCGCTTCCTGGCATGAGAACTGTAGTCCCCTAGGCCCAAAATGCCAAGACTCCTCTCTAGATGTCAGCTGGAGGGACTCTGCTTCTCTTCAGGTTCCCTCTTTCCCCCAGAAAGTGCACCTGTCTTCCTGTTGTCTTGGGCTTGGGTGCTATAGTTAGCCTGATGGACAAGTTCCACATACATCATGTTCTCTGGAGGCCACAAGTACTTGATGTTGGGTCCGATCCAAAGACAGGCCTGCGAGTTAGACAGCCCCGCCCGCTGGTATATAAACATACAGACAAAGTCCCTCCGTCCTTCTTAAATGGCAAACCCCGATGTGGCTGTTTGTCCGACACCTGCTCATTTTCATTGATGCATGTGCTGCAGTGAATTCTGTCATACTCCGAAAGCTCCCTATGAATCTGAGGAACATAAGGCTAGACATCAATCTCCCCCAAGTACTGACAACTGTATTAGCGAGCACTGACTTTTACTGGCCATAACCGACGCGTGCCACTCATGTGCCAATGCTCTCGTCGTTTTCGGATGGGGAGAGACTGAGCAGAGAGGATGTGTTACTGTCTCAGGAAGACATCTGTGAAATGATGGGTTCCTTCAGGTGCACAGTTTGTCTAGCTTATGTTTGAAATACTGATCTGTCAAATAAATCAAAATTAAATTAAGGTGCTCTGGAGGGAGCAGTACCCAAGGAGTTATTCAGTGACTTCAATACCATAGCCAATAAGCTTTCCTGTAAAATTAGAGGCTGACCTTCTGGTCCGTGTCCTGCACTGACGTCAATCCACAGCAGAAAAAGCGGTAGTGTTAGTCCTGGACTCGGGACAAAGGAGTCTCTCTGACACTCGGTGTCTCAGCTGACCTCATAGGCAGGGAAATGGAGAATGGAAAGGCTGACGAGGCTGGGGGGGTCATGAGGGTCTCTGCGTTAACACAGTCTACATCAGTCCGAGTATGAAGCTCTTGAGTGACACTTACCTAACCTAAAATAAAACGTGTTCCAAGCCAGGACAGTGTCCAGGACCCATTATACTACAGGTCCTTAACAACATTAAAAACACACTTTAACCAGCTAACCTACACTCACTGGCTACTCTGTTATGCAGCTGCAACTCAGTATACACACACACACACACACACACACACA
>JAODKM010000088.1:15007115-15048426 GCA_026780845.1 Petrocephalus sullivani | reverse complement strand
GAGTGTGCCCTGCGACGGGCCTTGTACTGGGCTGCCTGAGGGTGCCCTGCGACGGGCCTTGTACTGGGCTGCCTGAGTGTGCCCTGCGACGGGCCTTGTACTGGGCTGCCTGAGGGTGCCCTGCGACGGGCCTTGTACTGGGCTGCCTGAGGGTGCCCTGCGATGGGCCGGGGCCTTGTACTGGGCTGCCTTGCGCCCGTATGGTAGTGGCTCTGGACCCCCCGGTGACCCTGAGCAAGACAAGCGGTCACTGAAAATGGATGGATGGATAGTTAATACGATACATTTCCTGGACTTCTTCAACTAAATACTTAGAGACTCTGAAAACTTTATTGCTTCTGTAATAAACCTCTAAATTCACGGAGTTGAAGGACAAAGATGACTGCTATAATATGAGCCAATTCCCCGCCGTAGGATAATCAAGCAAGGATCCTGATGTTGGTGATGGCTTGGGAGCCTCAACAAAGCAGTCGTAACATATTTAACTGCCAGCAATGCAGCATTTAAGAAAAAAGGCAAAACAGTGGCAGACACGTGCAGGAGGTTCAGAAGTCGGCTATTCATTCCAGCTGTGCTGCTGGATGTGGCTGGGAGTCTAAAGTGTCATCTCTGCAATTCACTTACAATTGATTTTGTAAATTTTGCATTGGAAGTCAGAATACATATTTATTACTTTTAAATTACACTACATCAGTGTATTTATTGTAGACACATTATTTCAATCTGTGGATAATAATTCTATTCAATGTGCATGCACTGAATACATCCTACTTACCAAAATCCATTCATTAGGTGCTATCCATTTAAATATATATTTTTACGTTGCATTCCTTTGTCATTTGTGAGCTGACTATGAATTCTAGCAAGAAATTTGAAAAATAAAGTCCCTATAAAGGCGGAAAATGCATGTATTGTTGTGAAATGTACAATTTGTCATTCATGAAAATGCTGTCTTGCCAGAAATACTAATGCTAACACAGCTGCCAAATTAGCCGTGGTTTATTGTTTATTGTCCAGGGAAAACACAATGAATAAAATTTTTTGTTATTATTTATTAACGACTAACATTGCAATATCTTTTTATGGCTATCTTGATCAATTATTTACTTTAAAGTTTGATGTCTCACTTTTTTTTTGTTGCAAAATAAAAGCCTTTGATGGCCAGCTGGAAATGTCCCCAAAAGATTTCAGTAATGTTCATTTATTCTGTAGTATGCATTAAGGTTTGGGGCAACGCAGGCGAGCAAGGAATGAATACATTAATTAGATTTTTGGGGAATTGTTAATATGTGGGCTCAGTGGGTAGCAGTGTAGCCTAGCACCCCCGGGGTTTTGGCTTTAGATCTAGGCTTTGGCGAGTTGTGTCTGAAGCTTGCATGTCCTCGCCATAGTCGTGTGGATTTCCTTTGCAGGCTCTTGCTTCTTGCCACAGTCTAAAAACACGCACAGGCAAATCTATGTCCCGAAATTCTGATTGCGTGTGCCTGCTTGTTAGTATGTGCCGTCATCGGTGGGGCTGCTTGCCGCCACTCAAACCACGCATTTGCATGGGGCCCTCAAGGGTTGGGGGCCCCCTGTTGGCCACAAACTGTCACTACACCTGGGCTGGCAGGCCCAAAAGTGTCTTTTTGAGGGGACCCCAGAAACAGTGGAGCCTTCCCTCATGCTGTGTTATGGATTGGCATCCCCAATGTTGTAGGAGAGAGCTTGATACTGGGGGGGGGATCAATATTACATTTAAATGCCACGGTCTGGCCATTCCATTTCTAATGTTCCCTGCTGTGCATCCAGGAATATTACAGAGTGGATGGATGGATGGATGGATGGATGGATGGGTGACTGGATTGTAATATTTACTAGAGTCCTCAACCACTTGAATTATACTCATATTATACATCGCAAAAGCCTTATTGTGAAATCAGGGCAAGACTACCACAGTGGTCAAGGACACAGAGTCATTACCCAAGGATTACCAGTTTGGCTAAGTCGCAGGAGAGCCTGGTACCAGTGAGGAAACTATTGACCCTATGTATCTCCAGGCTGCCCAAGTAAAACTTACAAAACTGCATGTTCCTTTGGAAAAAAAGACCAGATAGGGACACAGAAACGTAATGCTGAGAATATTCCTAGTGAGAGTGGATGTATGTTTTATTGTCCTCACTTCTGAAAAGCTCAGACTGATATCGATTAACGAATAACAGATTGAGTGGCATTTAAAATGTATTTTTATTATTACTACTCAGCTGGTGCCACTTATTAAAGGAGTCTGGAGTCTGCATTTTGAAGGACAGAAAATCATTGCATATGAGCACGGATTAACTAATGGATAGCTTTGTGACTCTCCTCCCAGCAACAAAAGTGCCAGCTAAAATGGGCCTCACTACGCAGCAGCACAATATTCAAAGCATATATGTCGATAAAAAATAGCAGCTTATATTCACAAAACCTTGAACAGCAAGTTGCGTTGCGAATGCATGCATATACATGGCCACGCACATGAACGCACACTTGCACGCGCGCCGGCAGGTTCCTTAAAGGACTGCATATTTGCATTTGCAAATTCAGGTTAAGTCTGCCTGTTCCTGTGAATTGTATATCCATTAAACCACAAGCTCAGATCCAGTGTTTTAAAGTAACGCAACGATCAAACTGTCTGAGGTCATTCTAGGAAACACGCCCAACATCAAGGACAATTACGTTTTGATTCTCGGTCGATACGTTACTTTGCTTCCTTAGCGACTAATTGCTGGCCGCTAATTGTTAACATATATCAGTGTTCACAGCTAGATGTATTATACGCACAGCGCTAGAAGAAAAGGGCGCTGTGTAAGCTGCCATGCATGCGTGTGCGTGTGTGAGCACATTTGTGCACATTTTTAATTACATTTAATTTAATTACAATCTGATATAAACCTGTTAGTTTTTATCTTATGAGGAGGTTTTTTGGCCCCCAAAAGGAGAACCTGACTTTTATAAAAATCTGTGACTGGAATGAAAAAAACTAAAAATGCCCAAAGTCTTGTATTTTCTTTGGTAACTTATGGTTAAGGTTAGGGCTGGGTAGGGGTTAGGGGTCTCATAGTTGGAATTAGGGTTATGCTCATTGGCATGAATAGAGAGTCCCCATAAAGAAATGAACATGTGGACTGTGTGTGTGTGTGTGTGTGTGTGTGTGCGTGGTCATGTTTATATTACGTTGTGGGGACCCAAAACCTGTTATTTTCTTCTTTTTTGTTTGGGTTAAGGGTGTCATAGTTGGGATCAGGGTTATGCCCATAAGAATGAATGGAGTGTCCCCATAAAGATAGGAGCACATGGTATGTGTGTGTGTGTGTGTGAGTGTGCAATGTGTGTGTGTGTGTGAGTGGGGCTGTGAAAAAACTGCTGCATGAGATACCTCTAGATGTTGGCATTTCCAAAATCCTTAATCTGGGAAAAGGCCTCCGTCCTGCTGGAGCAGGTCCCGGGCGTGACGGCGAGAGGAATCGCTGAGCACTGACCGTGCGCCGCTAACATACCACAATGGGCTCTGACATATCCGCCGCATCGCAGCTGCATGTAGGTTAATAGGCTGTCGTGTGGGTCCTCTCAAAGGATTGGACCACCTGAGTATTGAAAGTGACTGACTGCACCAGTCTGTGAGAAAACCGAGCAAAAAAGATAACACAGAGCAAATGTCGAGGCAGGAGAATCTACAACCACTGGCAGCCAGCGCTGGAGAACAGGGAATCACGGTATTTGCCAAGACCAGTATCCAAACCCGTATCAAACTACATCAGATCTATCAAGAAATTTGTGACCCAAGAATTGCTGGTCGCCAGTATCAGGTTTAATACAGTAAAAAAAAACAGTTAGTTTAATACACATGATCTTTATCAAACACAAATATAAATAATTTTTTTAGCAGAATGTGAAATGATACAACTGACATTCATAAATGTGTGGGTTTCCGAAGCGGTCCGCTTCATTATAGCACCTGCATTTCCCACTCTAAGGTGATACATACAAACCGGCCTCCCCCCAAATAGCCGTCGTAAAAAAAAATTAAAATAAAAAATTACAAACTGCAAAACACTGTCTCTGCCCTGTAACAGTTTTTTTTTTTTGACGTAATAATAACATTTTATTCATAATCATGCATAAAACTTGCAATGAAAATAAAAAAAACAGATTATTCAGCACAGCACACTGAACTGACATGACAATAAAATGTGAATTATTTACAATATGTAAGGTTAAAGGTACTTTGCCTACATTTACTGCAACCTGTGTGGTAGCCTGAGGCAGTGACCCGTCTTTTACATTCCAGTCGTGATACTGGCCTTCAGAAAGCCCTGCATTCATTTACCAGCCACTGGCATCACCCACTACTTTTAATGATTTGGAAACAGTTTAACTTTAACTGGTGCCATAGGCTTGGAGTGTAAGCTTCCAGCATCTGGGCAATTTTCAGCGGCTGCATCTCTGCACTTTATACCACAAGGGATCTGATGTTCGTTTAATTATCGAGACCTAATAAATGCCCTTTAAGTTTTGCTATTGCGATAGGAAGAGAACAGCGTAGAATAATTGGTCAAAAACGGTACAATCCCTGACCATCTCAAAAGCTGTTATTCAGATCGGAGTCTATAAACACAAACAGCCTATTTGCCTGGTTACAGACACACTGGCGGAGCTGCTGAAGGGCAGTGTTAATGATCTCAGCTGCTGAAACTCCACACAGCAAAGGGCTCCCACAGTAACAGGTCATACGTCGCAGGTGTTAACAAACAGGGTTTGTTTTTCACAAATGCAATCCTTCACCAACACTACTTAAAGTATATCTCCAACATGACGAAACGCATTAAGTATATCACGTCATGCACATTTAACGTGACGATTAATGCATTTTGACATCAAATAGAGGCAACCTTAATATTGTGTCGCAATGATAACAATAATACACCCATTATTAAAGCTTTGTGGAATATAATTTAGGTTGCTGAATCTGTTCTTCTAGACCTATAAAAACATCCTGTAGAACTTAAAGGCAGATTGCATTTTGTGTTTGTTGGCTTTTGGTCTCATTTTCAGAAGGTGACTTGGTGACTAATCGACTGTTGCCTATAATGAATGGTGTGTGACTTCTGGGAGAATAATACACTCTCCCCCATCCTTCTGTGGCTATGTGCCGTAGATATTCTTGACAAAAATGCCGCGCTGAGGCATTCCCGGCATTGTATTGCATTGTTTTTTTTTAAGTATTTATTTCTAGGTGTTCTTCAGATAGAACAGCATTTTATTATTTTATGTGCCACTACTGATATGGAAACTCAAAAGAAAGTCCTTCTAAGTTCTGAGAAGGATGCTCAAACTAAAAAGCACCCCCCCCCCCCTCAAAAAAAAAAAAAAAAAAGCTACGTACAGTGAATGGGTTCAGGGAGTATTTCTGCAGAACATTGATTAGGCTGACAGTGCATAGAAACCAAAGACTTCTGAAAAAGTTATCTTAATACCAATTTGATTTGCTCCTGTTTATCCAGTATCAGCTTGCAGTGAACCTGGAACTCATCCAAAGCAGCACATGATAAACACGTAACAGTATTTCTTTAAGTTCTCTTAAATCAAGCCCGGGCATTTATTTTCAATGGGCCAAATCTGAGCTTCACCATGAAATCTACAAAAAAAAAGAAAGATAAGATAGCAGAGATATTTATTGTCACTAATACAGAAACAGTGAAAAACGGTATTCTTTCCTTGGAGAGGCCATTTTTGAGTGCCATCACGAAATTAGCAACTGTACTAACAATTATTCGTGGGTCTTGAACATAAAAATACCCCCTTTTTATACATTAATGATTGCATGGAACCCATAGTTTCCGGGATAAGCTCCGGACCTCACGCGATCCACAAGGATAAGCAGGTTCAGAAAACATATTGCATGGGCCAGGATAAGTAAATCCGTAGATATGGACCACAGGCTGTATTGACTGTGTCATGGGTATAATAGGTGTCCCCCGTTTCTAACCACAAACCTCTCGCTCAGCATCTGCCTGCCTTTTCCTCAGCACACTGTGCTGCCATGTGACAGTGACACGCTACCTCTGTACTGAAATTCACCACACTCATGTACATTCACAGCCAAAATGTCACAGAATCTCAGCAAAGACGGGGCTGGAGGTTTCTCTTGAGAGCACTGGGGTTCATTCAGGGGGGACATTTTTAATTAAATTTTTTTAATGTAATTGTTTGACCATTAAGCACCGTTCACTCCAGCAGCCTACACTGACGGATAGATTTAGGGGGATTTAAAAGAGAAGCTTACCCAGTACTCTGCTGGCAGCTCACATTTAGGCAAATAAGAGATCGCAGGGGATTGTGGGTAGTCTAGAAGTGACAGTGGCTGGCGATGCAATAGGGTTAAAACCACTTCTTCCCGACTGCCCTGTCGAGGTATTAATGATTTTCCCAGGGGGTGACAGTAATTGCCCTTAAAGTACACTGATCTAGTTTAGAGGACACCAAGGTTGAGCTCACACTCTGCAGATGAATGCACTGATTAGATGTCAATCAAATGTGAGTACGTCACCTGGGACATAAACACCAAGCAATCCACAGCCTCCTTTGCTTGCAAATTGCTGTGCATATGTCCGGAATTCTGACTTATATCACCCCAATAATTGCAGAAGTCAATTTTTATTGGATAATTGCTGCAGGTGATACCCGAAAGTAACACCAGAGAAGAATTACAAGGGTGTGTTTGATATTCAAATTCAAATGTTTTCCAATACATTTGAAAATTTAAAAATCACTAATTCAGTCTGACTGATATGCCAGTGGATAATATTTAACCCACTAAATTCGCACCTTTTTTCTAACTGGACTGTAACCCGTAAAGTTTTATTTTTCAGTTTTAGTTCCTGAGTAGAGATGCCAGAACCAACAGCAGTGATGTGTTCAAGATCATCTGTGTCGATATCAAGACGAGATCAAGACTCATCCAACCCAAGACCAAATCAAAACCATCCCAACCGAGACCCAAGACAAGATCAAGACTTTTAATCTAGACCAAAATAAGACCAAGACTTGAAAATTCAGAATCAGAATTTTGTTTTTGGTGCACCCATATTGGGGCTATATATTCATTTGCGTAATGCACATATTTATATTATGGATACTATACTATATTTATATTATTATATTTTTTGCATGTATAACATCTTTTTTCAGTTTCTCAATAACATTTAAGTACCACATTTGTATCTAAGAAAAATCTATTGAATGCTTTCAAAACTTGTCAGCCTACATGCAAATAATGTAAGTAGTAATGTAAATAAGTAGTAAAGCTTTTTAATAACGCATTATGATGTGTGCAACAGTGCATAATTGCACTTAAAGAACAATAATTCTGTTAATATTTTGGCTCCCATTCGGGCGTGGTGTGGTCTCAAGATAAGACCCCCACACCTGAAAACAAGATCAACCGGAGCTGAGGTTGCAACATCTACCCAAATTGGATGACAGCAGACGAAGCCCACATTGCAGCACTTTCCCCATTTTCCAGCTGTTATCCACCTTGCTACCTTTACCGAAAGTAACTGCCCAATAGAGTTACACCACCGGGGCAGCTGGGAGATGCAGTACATTTTAAACAGCGCAGCTACAAGAGGACAGCGCAGGAAAATTTATTTCCAGAAACTTAGGGTAAAGAAGTATACTTGCATGTCGATTCAGATAATATGTTTTGTAATATTTCGAGACTTATAGCCAAGACCAAGGCAAGATCAAGATCACGATAAAAGGGGTTTGAGAGCGAGATGGGACCGAGATCAGGTCGAGCGGTCTTAAGATCGGATCTCGAGACCAAGACCAGATCTCGAGACCAAGACCGGATTGAGAACTACGACTCTGACAAAAAGTGAAAGATCGCAGAAAATGGAGAACATCCTAGTGAGCCGAGCCTCAGGGTCACCTTTCCACATATACCCCCAACCACCCGGAGCGGCCTGAGTGACAGACGGCCCCCCGTCTCCAGCAGCCTTGGCGCAGTTTGATTCCAGGTGCATTTGTAATTGTAATTGGTGACTTTGATTGGCGGTATTAACCGCCCCCCCAAGGGATAGATGTTTCCTCCACAATTGTGCCCGCCCAGCAGTACCAGTCTGATGCAACTGACAACTGTAAAAGAGCTGAGGTACCTCTGGGGTCCTGCTGATTCCAGAGCCGCTCTTTAAGGGGCATCAAGCACCTTCAGGAGCTGTGAGAGATCTCAACTGGAAAAGCCACCGCAGCCCAGTGCCGGAGATTAGCACACAGATGCCAAAGAGGGGGCAGAGTGCCTGCTGCTACGGGGACGCATTAGGACCACGACAAGCTCCTTGTAGCCGCTGTTAGCTTCAGGGAGAAGTGCAGGAGAACCCTCAGCCGGGTAAGCACTGGCGTGTACTGCTGCCCTTAGCATGGTTAGTGCTCAGGAATAGCCACTCCCTAATCCATCCAGCCCCACCGGCAGGCCTACAGTAACTGCTTATGCTCATTATGTGCTGATCACACACTCATTCTGAGCCCGGCCGCCCGGGATCCAGTTGCATTAACGGTGCGGCAAGGCTGCAGCTTCTGGACGATTCATACTGGGCTCAAACCATCATTATATCACAATGTGTACAGAAACGATATATGGGGCAGAATTACATTGTGACAGGTAACGCATGCTAATAGGTACTCAGAGCAATTATGTATCTGCTAATAAGACAATAGCTACTAAAGCGTACCGATACCTCAGCCAAAAATACAATAAAATATCCCCGTGAGAAAGAGGTGTAAACACCTCAGTTATGTACTGAACTGAATGGCTAGAACTGCTCCAGTAAGTTGTTTTCATCTATAATTATTTGAACATTATTAATACCATAATGATGTCGCACCCTACCCAGGGTGTCCCCTCTGATTCCGGGGATAAGAGTCAGCCCCGATGTGACTCTGCACCGGCAAAGCGGTTATGAAAAATGCACAATTATCAATACCTCCAGCTGTCACAGCAAATATTTAATATCTCAAATAAATCACATTAAAACATTTAAACTCTAATCTTGGCTGGAACAAGAACTGAGGGGCACAAGAAAATGGCTAGCTGCATTTATGGGCTATTCTTTCATGGTATCCATGACTCCATCAGAGGAAGACACGAATGACTTGGATCCAGCCTGGTGACGCGCTGACTGACCATGTAACCATCTGCACGGCTGAAATCACGATCAGCACAGCTGCCAAATGCAGACTCGGGCCAGAATTTTCATTATTATGTGTTGCTAAAAATAAGGATCTTTCTTCAGTTTCACAAGGCCTGTATTTGTCACATGTCATAAGAGTTTACTGCACAAAACACAGCAGAACTCCGATCAAAGGCTAATATTTCCAGTCATAAACAAACAGCAGAAGTGTTATGGAACTACTGTAGACAGAATGCAGTTTCAGTGACTCTGTTTTGACAGCATTTTTGTTTCTGATGCTTCAAAAATCTGTCAAAATCAGTTTGGACTAAAAATAATGTCATGCTCCTAGTAGTCTTGTTGGTTTATTTGTTTTTGAAAACTTTAATGGAATTCTGGAACAAGTGCTGCAATCACTACAAAAATGGGTATAATTTCGCTGGCGGTCTATAATTATAGCTTTTACGATGTGCGTGAAAGCCAACCACAGCTTATGCAAAGCAGGAAAATTTCCTGCCTAATAAAGGTCTGGTTTTGAAAAGTGAAACTGGTCACATGCAGAGTGAAAGCATCCATTTGGGAAAAAAAAAACAAATTAAGGCATTTCTGCTTTTAGGAGTGGGAGGCAAATAAAGGTCTTAGTTTGTTTGAGGCAGAAATATACCAGAAGTAGATCATTTCAGCAAAGCTGTGATTCTTTGCCTGTCAAGGTGTTGGATCCATTCTCAGATTCTTACCATTAACATTTCTGATAATAAATCACAGAAATGGCACATTTACATTCAGACATCCTATGTCCACTGGTGTCCACACAAGTTAAAGAAATAATACAATAATCAGAATGTGAAGTGTGCTTAGTACCAAAGAGATGCATTTTAATGAGACCAGCCCTTTAAAAAGAGGGCGGTAATGTTCATCCATCCAATTTCTCATAACAGCCCACAGCTTATGCCAAGAAGCTTGGAACATGAGGCGGGTGCACCTTGGATGGGAGGCCAGTCCATGTGCAGACACCAAAACAAGCCAACTCCACCACCACAAAGTGCTTGCCAGATGAATCTCTGCTCCCGTCCCTGTTCTCTCACACCTCCATGCATTTCAGACACCTACAGTCTTATTCCCTGTGAAGTCCAGATAAGGGCTGTGCCCCAAATATGAGAGCAGCGACTGGAAACAGCCACTGCTGTGCCCTGGTGATGTCCTGCCAGGGACACTGCATGGGGTAAGTGCACTGGAGCACTGCCCGACTGTGAAGGCCGCTAGAGCTTAGCCAGGCTGCTCCTATACCTCAGGTGGCTTCCCGACAGCTGCCCACTTATGATGTATTATCAGTCCCCCCCAAACACCGCTTTGTGTCTGCTAAATGCAGTTGGGCTTCTGTATCCGCAGGAAACTGGTTCCAGGAACCCCCCCGGATCCTACAGATGCCCAAGCCCCTCATATACAATGCCACAGTATTTATAACCAAAGCACATCCTACCATATACTTTAAATCATCTCTAGACTAATTATAATACCCCTTATGGAAATTCACTATGGTTCCCTACGGTTTTTTGGGTTTTGGGTATGGGTTTTTACAGTAACCATGGTTTTACTATGGTACCTCATGGAAATTATGATTATGAAGCTCCTACCCATAGTATTACCAAGGTTTACTTATAGCACTTCATGGTAACTGTGGTACTACTATGGTTTACGTATAGTACTGCATGGTAACTGCAATGAAACCATGATAAAACCATAGTCATAAACTCATGGTTACCCAAAAAACCATAGTAAAACCATGGTTCATTTTCGTAAGGGACCCACTGGCATTCTCCCTCAAGTTCCCCAGGTACACCTGGCCCAAGGGCACCATGGGAATGGACATGAAAACTCAGAGAGTGGGGAACTTGAGGGGGAATATCAGATTTATTCATCCCACAGAGGTTTTGACAGCCACAATGGATCTCCATACAATTCTTGCACATGAGAAAGGCCCATAATGTGCCAATCCAGATCGGTGGAAGTTTATTAATTTGAGTACACACTGCCATTGGATGCCTTACCTCGAAAATGCACATTTCTCGCGTTTATTTTCTGGCAGTCTAGCACATTGAGCAAAATAATAAACCATTAAAATAACCTAGATCCGCATGACACTGTCACTGCTCTCCACATTATGTGTGCTCTTGAGTAAAAGAGGAAAATGACCCTGATGTGTCCAGCAGGAGGGTTTAATGTGTCCCCTTCTGAAGAATAATCTGCAGGTTTGCAAACAATTTTAGCCCTTGAAGGTAATTACACATTTGATCTCCAGCACAGCAGAGGTCTGCCATCTTCAACCCATTGTTCCAATCATAATTAGCCAACGGTCAGCTGAGGCATGTTGTCCCACAGCAATTAGACTCTACTTCTAATAATAACTCAGATCACCCAGCATTTCACTGTAGCTCAATGTGCATGCATTTTAGAGAAAGTGAACTACTTTTTTTTTTTTTTTTACGCTTCAAAGACGGCCTGGACTTCGCTAACCCTTGAGAGACTGAAGGAGAAGTGAATAGTTACAGCTCAGTGGATCACTCTTACTTTGCACAGTGGCCACAACAACAAATACTCAAGTATCTCGGATGAGACGTATCCCAGAGTAGCGTAACAATGCCCACAACAGGGATTCACAAATTTGCACATGCAGCAGTGCTTTTCACCTTCTCATGCCATGCCTCTCCATGCCTTCCGAGGAAAAATGAGGGGAAAAACAGTGACTGACAAGCCACTTGGCCTCCCGGCTTCACATCATTAATATCTCATCATTTGAGCCTGTCAGGGTATAATTGAGCAGCTATTATTTTGTGCAAGACGATTCACGTTACAAGTTGAAGTCATTTGTAGCTTGGCGACTGGCAGCAGTAATTATTGTATCCGTGACTGAAAAATGGGCCCATTTCTTTCAGCTTTCTGACTTTCTCGTTGATCTTTAGTGTAGCTAGACATATTAGGAGAAAAACAATATCAGAATAAAATTTTGGTAATCTGCCACAAGCTCACAGTCAGGTGTGCAGAGTCAAGGACCCCGTGTGGAGATTGCTCTCAAAAATACGGGGGAAATGGGGCGGCATGTCGCCCTGTAGTGTATCTAATGGGATGAAGAAAATGCACCTCGTCTCTGCTGTCGTCATCTCTCCAGAGTCCCTTTGAGGTCATAAATGTTGAATTATCAGTCCTGTATTGAATGGCTCTGAAATATACTCATTTACCTTCATTGGCCCGTTCATAGATGGGACCTGAGGGAATTTCCCAGGTACCCCCTGGCCCAAGGGCACCATGGGAGTGGACATGAACCCTCAGAGAGTGGGTCACATGAGGGAAAATGCCAGACATCTTCCTCCCAGGTTTTGATGGCTACAATGGATCTCCACACAATTCCAGCATGTGACAAAGGCCCACAAAGTACCAACCCAGATTTTAGGGAGGTCCGTGCCAGCCCATTTCGCCATCTGATGGGTAGATGGCCTTTAACAGCACCTTCATATTGAAGTTTGCTACAGTGACATCACTAATGCACTGATGGAGACAAACACTTGCATCGCTCCCATTATGGACGGAATCCTGCTCATTCGTGATTACCTATGCGTGACAGATGGGATGCACATCACACAACTAGGATCAACAGCCTGTTATTATTATTGCCAGGAAGCCTTCAATGCCATGAATATTTTTATGACAGCCTGTTAGGTAGGAGAAGGTGAGTAAGGCAGAACTCCATCAAGACAACAAAAAAATCCCCAAACTGTCAGATTACCTTGCTTGAAGATCAGGTAGATCTAGGCCAATAGAGCATTTATTTTTGTAATAAGAGGGCACGGATCTCTTTGGGCAAGGTGAAGTCAGGCGATAAGCCCCTCTCGCCTGCCATGTGCCACCCCTACTGTGCGGCACTCGTGTTCACTCTCAGCAGGACCCTAGCCGTAGATCTCCCCTGCTAGTGTTCTGACAGCAGCACACTCTCCTTCATGTTTTCCCTGCCGGCCCTTCCTTTGCTTTTGGTTTCTCCCAAAAAACACTATATAGACGAACATACTGGGACACACCTCTTAATCAGTTGCTTCAGGGGTTTCATTCAGGCAGGTTTCAGTCAGGTTTACAAACATTTGTGAAAGAACGGGTTGTTTTTGAATGCAACTCTTAATGCGTCAGAATTCCAATTCTATGCTTCCTAGTTTGTGGGAAGAGTTTGGGGAAGGCCCTTTTCTGTTCCAGCATGACTGTGCCCCAGTGCACAAAGCAAGGTCCATAAAGACATGGTTGGGTGAGTTCGATGCGTAAGAACTTGACTGGCCTGCACAGAGCCCTGACCTCATCCCCACAGAGCACCTTTGGGATGAATCAACATGGAGACTGCGAGCCTGGCCTTCATGTCCAGCATCAGCCTGACCTCACAAATGCTCTTTTGCATGAATGGGCAAAAATTCCTACAGACACTCTCCAAAATCTTGTGGAAAGCCTTGCCAGAAGAGTGACAATTGTTACAAAGGGGGGGGATCAACTCCATACTGATGCCCAGGGAATTAGAATGTGATGTCATAAAATATCCTGTGGACAGAGGCCCTAAAAATTTTTCAAACACAACTGGATTAGTCTGGGTTGGGGGCCCAATATGATACGCTTTCATGGGGCCCAAAACCCCCCCTAGCAGCGCCCCCTGCCTGTAGGTGTAATAGCCAGGTGTCACAATACTGTTGTCCATATAATGTAGGCCCCTGTTCCTTCCTCCAAATCCTGTGTCACATGGATCTGTCACCCCAACGTAAATTTGTTTGAGTGTTGAAAAAAGATGCGCTTGGTACAAAAGCACAGCAGATCAGGGCAAGGGTAATGTAACAGAAACAAAGTGGCTTCCCACACTGCCATGGCAACAGCAGATGACCAAATAGAGCTGCACTGATTGGCAGAAACCCCTCACCCTAACCGATATGCTGGTAAACATACATGTATCCGTACACAGAAATAAGCATAAAAACAGAGGTGCAATGCACACAGATGTTCTGGTCAAAGTGGTATCTGGTCCTGGGAGTGTGGGGCTCTCTCCTCATGCACCACTGCCCTGTCACCAAGCTGGAACAGATAACCTCGACCCAGGTGCTGGGGAGCTCTGCCATCCATCTGGTAACGCCGATCTGAGCCGGGTCCAAGGTAAACATACAGTGGCGTGAGCTGCAGGGTCCAATACAAAGAGGGGTGCTAAGAGGGATAATCCCCGCTCGGTGTGTTGCGGCACACTGGAGCCTACCAAGGGGACCCAATAGTAACCCCCCCCCAATAATCATAACCAGGCAATACACCAATCCCCAAATAATCATATTATGACAAATGGGTGGGGACCTCAACTCCCCCAGTGTTCAATTCAAAGTTGCCCCCTTGGATGACGGGAATGAGGCCAGGTGAGCATCTGTGTCAAATGTGCTCGCAGGCTGAGAATGAACGCCTGGCTTGATGTGTGTGCAGCGCAGCTATAAATAGAAGGGACGGCATTTTTATAGCAGTCTGGTCACTGGCATCAACCACATCCAGTTTTATTAAAAGGACATAGTTGCTACTGTAAACATCCATGCTTGATCCATCCATTTTCTAAGCACTTATCCAGTGAAGAGTTCAGGTGAGTCTGGAGCTTATCCTGGAAATGCAGGGCACCAGGCAGGGAACACCCTGTGCAGAATGCCAGTCCATCACAGGACACCAATACACGGAGGGCAATTTAAAGTCACCAGTCCCCCAAATTGGAATCAAACCCCCAATCCAGTAGATTTGAGGCCACGGTGCCTCCCTGGTGTACTTTAATATAATCGTAAAATAACTGAAATGGCTGAGTCTCGTTATGTGTTTTAATGGGCCAGACAAACTATTTTGGGAGTATCTGGCCAGAATTTTTTATTAAATATATACACTTAGTGGATGATATCAAATTTAGCAAGACACTAACTAGGCCAAGGTCAGAGCTATTGTGATATGCAGTATCTGGGTTTTAATTTAAAAGGTGAATCCCTGAATTAAAACCCATTACAAGTTGCGGTCTTCACAATGTGTCTAACAAAATCACACTAAATCAGCATAGCTAAGCCAGTATGCTCAGATCCCGGTTCCTTTAGCTGTGCTAATTCAATGACGACCGCGCAAGAACATTATGAGGAAGACTAGATCCAGACTGTAACTGAAAAGCTGTTCTTCGGGGGCTCTTGGTCAGGTCTCAGATAGGTCACATCTGGCATGAATGCGCTGGAGCGACGACGTTATGACAAAGCAGCGATTGGCAGACGGGAGGGAGACTTACAGCGCAGGTGGAGCTTTGTTTGCTCTAGAAGGTTCCTGCCATAAATAGGGCATCCGGGGACTGGAAATGAGTGAAAAACTTCAGCCTAACAGCATAATGGACCCTCTCATACATATCCAAAAAACACAGTTCTGTGCCACTCTAACACATTTCATCCTAAATGCCTTACAGTCAACAAGTGCATTCAGAAGAAAACAGGCATCTGCTGTTTCCCCAGCATCATAAAAACTCCCTCGATTTTTCTCCATTCATCTCTGCATGATCCCAGGAACAGTTCATGTCAGGAATATTAGGATCTTTCAGACGCTGCCAGTGGTGCGGAGTGCTCCGAGGACGCCAAGGAAGATCTGGGTCGCGCTGATGCCGCATCACGCAGAGGTGCTGCGGGCCTGAGGGTATCATTAAGCATCACAGCGTGGAGCACTGAGCACCTAGCAGGGCGACAGCATGGAACGTGACAGAGGGACAGAGCCAGCAAATCCACATCTCAGTTACAGGTTTACCAATCAAACTGCTAGCTATAGATCACCCTGATGTTATCAAGCAAAGCAGAGACTGACAATTAAAGTCTTCCATAGTGGCCTGCTTATCTGAAAGTGACACAGGTCTGGGGCACAGAGTCTATGCACTGTAGTTTTGGTTTCTTTTTATACATATACATAAAGACACACTTTTTCAGGTGCACCTTACTAGTACTGATTTAGACCCTCTTTTGCCTTCAGCACTGCCTTAATTCTTTGCAGCACAGATTCGAGGTGCTGGAAACATTCCTCAGAGACTTAGGTCCATGTTGAGATGGAAGCGTCACACAGTTGCAGTAGAGACTAGAGGGTCAGGAAAACATGACAGGCAGGTGGTAACATGTTCCATACCACGTTCCACGCCACTTAAATCTCCTTTCTCCCCCATTTGTTTGATGTGAACATGACCTGAAGCTCCTGACCTGTATCTGCATTAATACCCTGTTCAGCTGACATTACTGGGATGATCTAATATTTGCTCCAACGAGCAGCTGAACAGGTGTTCTTCATAAAGCGGCCAGTGAGTGCATATATGGACTTCATTTCAGTTTTTATGGTGCCCACTCAGCCAAACATGCTTCTGGAGGAGCAGGTGGCCCTAGCAGGTCTGCATTTCCCCTCTGCGCTCAAGGCAGCCTGTGCTCCTGCCCCTCTCGATGACGGCGAGCGGGGAGCCCTCTGTGCCTTGGCTAAATGTTCTTGGTTTTTTGCCCCATCCTTTAGCTCTGACACAGGCTTTTCTGTTGCAGGCTGAGGTGCATTTTATGGAGAAGCTTGATAAAAACTGCCTCGCGCCGTATACTGAGGTCACACTATGATGGGCTCTGTCACATTACTATCCTACTTCCACATAAGACGAGACAGGAGTTAGTATGTTATAAAAAGAACTTCCAAAAATGGAAGCTGCTGTATTTAGCCATCAGTTTTCCCTAAGCTTGTTAAACAGAGTACGGTAGCAGATAAGTCACATATATGAACTTGGAAAGCTAATAAAACTCCAAGAAAACTTGCCATAAAGCTCTCTTTCACAGCCTGGTAGCATTTCAGAAATGGGATGCTTGTTACTAATGATGAGAAAGGAGATTTGCACACTCGATCACACGCAGACACACGCCGAGTGCTTCATAGCGAATGCCGTTACCCACAGGGTGATTTAGAGAAAAAAAACACAGCCGAGTCATCCTGGGCCAGAGACAAAGCTAGAAATCCTGGGCCCCCGAAGCTGGGAGTGGAACTTCCTGAAAATATAAATTAAATTTTTCATATCCAGGGACCCCTACACAGTGTCCCTCTGATCCCTGATCCCGTGTGTCCTAAAATCAGACACCACCATTACCGCACAAGTGGGCCTGTTCTGCAGAGCAGCAGGATGAGGGTCGCCAATCGCACCCCCAATCACACGTCTGGGATGGCCAGCCTGACAGCACAGAGATTGCAGAGCATGCACCAAATACTCCGCAAACCATCCGCACACATCGATCTGAACCCAGTACGCATAAACCACATGACTGTGGGAGACCAGAGAGGCCAGAGGAATCCTGTGTGGACGCAAGAGGAACATGTTCGTGAAGTTTCCCCGCCCATGTCCATCCACATACTGCTGCAGGGATAGCAGCAGTAGAGCTGAAGATCTTTGCCCGAACCCGACGAGACCCGACCCAACGGGTTTGGCCTTAATTTCTATCATTTTACACGGGTTCGGGCTTGTGTGCCGGCTTGCGCGGTAAATGAGCGCTAGGACTGAGCAATTTATCGATTTCACATTATGCATGTAAAATGTGCATGTAAAAATACAATCACTTTACCATGTTCGGGTTGCCAGAGAATTGCTCTATGGTTTATTAGGTGTATGTTATACATCATTTTTGTTAGAATAAATACATTTTGGATTCAATCAATATATTCCCAGTCTTATCTATGGATTCATGTATAGCGCAGGTCAGATTTCAATGTACGGTTGTGCTCAATTAGTTTTTTTTATACACATATAGTGAATACTAAACTGAGTTTTTAAAAAACTCTAATGAAATCACAATCGCGGGTTCGGGCTTAATTTCTATCATCTTACACAGGCTCGTGTCGGGCTTGGGCCGAATTCTGTCGGGCTCGGGCCTTGTCGGGCTTAAGTTTTAAGGCCCGATTACAGCTCGAGGCAGCAGGTCATCTGGGTACCTGCCCGATTATAATCTCATCCAAACTGGCAGAATGTCAGCATTTTTCTTTGTGCCACCAAGGGATATTAGTTCAATATATGCTTTTATCAACTTTTTTTTTATTGAAATCGACAGTCAAAACTTTTAGCAAAAAGAAAAACTTTTCTGCCTTCAGCGGGAGTGATGGAGGTGTTTAAAGGATTTATGAAGGGCTGGTGCACTGCCCCTAGCCCATCCAGCCCTGCTGCAGGTCAGCGTGCAGTCAGGTGTTTAAAGCTTCAGTGCTGAGAATCTCTCGCCACACATCTCATCAAACTCAGCCCCTGGGGCACAAAACTGGCCAAATGTCTCTATTCATCTTCCCCGATTACTTCAGCAAGCTAACTGCAAATATTTGGATAAGGATAAGGAAACAAACGCTGGGTAACCATCAGTAGTTTGTGTCAATGTAAAAGGTAATCTGAACCTTTACCTAACACCATTTCTAACAATATTTACATATTAGAACTTGTTTGTTTTTGTTCAAACACAGAACATGGTATTTTCACATTCCAAAAATTACAGAGAAGTCAATGACATCCATTTTCTATCGCCACTGAACCGTCTTTATCTAGGCACTAAGCCCCTAAGGCCCCCACCCCCCTGCCCTCCACAACAACAGCATCAGAATTAACTTCAAATTATCTTGCAAATCTACATTATCCAAACCCTGGCTGCGCATCACATCACCTAAAGCTTTCAAAGCACAAACATGCAGACATGCTTCTTGAAACACAGACATACAAATATAACACATACGTAACAGTAAATACGGGCTCTCTGCATGCTGCACAGCAGACTGGTCAACAGACATAACAAATATAATGGATTTCCTCTGGTGTTTAAACACTGGGTGTTCCATTAAATACTGTTTTGTTTCATGCAGGGGCTGGGCGGTATATTGAATTTTTACAGTATATCAATATGCAAATTTGAAAAACAAGTATAGGATAATACCCTATATATCAACATACTGTACATTAATTGTGTGTTAATATTAAGACTCTAAAAGATTTTTGATAGAAACAAATATTATTCCTTCCAGGCTGTAAGGAATGCGAGAGCATCAGTCATGATACTGCACAGAACTAAATCCAGAACTAAAATCAAATCAGTTAGCATCTCACACAGAATTTGATGGGGATTCATTTCATTTTAAAACATTGACAAAAGGCTCACATTTAAAATTTTATTGTGATTTGCAATATTTGTTTAAAAGAAATGACCTAAAAAGAGGGTCTTTCCAGTTAATAAGCACACTATAAATGGTTGTCAGACTTCCGTTTTTAAAGCCATTTTACAAATAGGTTTTAAATTTAGATTATAGTTGTTTTGCTCATAAACATTCACAAGAGCAATGTCAAGGCTGTTTGCAATAATGAAAATGCCTATACTGAACAGTTGTACATTTGTAAACAGGGACGGAAACCTGAATTTGCATTTTGTTTTGAATACACAAATAAAAGTGTTTGTGAAAAAAGTCTTTATATCTCACATGTGGCTTTGACTTTAGCCCGCTTCATACATACATATATATCATGTATCGCTATCCTGGCTAAAAATATCGAGCTATGGCTTTTTGTCCATATCACCCAGCCCTATTTCACGCTTAAATTTTCCGCTGCTCTTCTGCAATACACCAGGAGGCTCATAAAAGAAAACTAAATCTGGAAATAACAGAAATGTTTGATATTTGTATGTGAAATAAAGTTTGGTATTAGATTTGTGGTCATTCACCTTAATAATAACAATAATAACAATTCAGAATACACTGTGTCACAAAAGCCACAGAGCCTTAGGAAGAGTCTCAACTATGACATTTATCTCACTGATTTAATTACAGAGAAATAGTGACAAGCATGATTAGAGTTTGCATCAGACAAAATGAATATCCTTGACCTTTTGCGTGGTATGTTAAGAGAGTCTCCAATCACAACACAGTCAGTTTAACCGAGGGTTTACTTTTGGTGGGGGCAGAGACAAATTCTCTGAGCACATGGCAGGACAACCAGACCTTGCATGACGCTACAATCTCTAAACAATCTGCTTTGTCAGCACAGTACCTGTGCAGGTAAAGTCAAACGCTCACATATGTCCTTTGCCCAATCGACATACCCGATGGTCATGATGATGGTTAAAGGCCCACGGATATTATCATTAACCAAAACTAAAGCTACAGTAAAACATCTAGGTTACAAAAATAAAAAACTATACAAACTAACCAAAAAGTATAAATATTGTTTCAATTAAAAAAAAGTAAAATGCTTTGCGTTACCTTTTCAAAACAAAACAAAACTGTATTCGCTAACAGAGTTTTCAGATGGACGGTATTCTTACCCCGGCTTCTATTGAACCAGTACCAGAATGTATTCACTGATGCAGGCTTTTGAGCACTTATGGAAGTTGCTCAAGTCACGCCAAATGCTGTAGATGTAAATGTAATGGCTTATCTTTAATTACCACCCTTCTTCCCATTTTGAGGACATTAGTACAAAATGTGCACTGTGCATTATAGATATAGATATATATATATATATATATATATATATATAGGAATCTAAGATTAGATATAATACATATAAATACATATAAACTCTCCAACTTTTGGTCTGTCCTGTGAAATAAAGTTACTTAAACTCAGGCTGAAACTTAAATATAAGAAAAACTCATTAAAAACTAATACAACCACACTAAAAACTAACAAAGTTAACTTGGTTTCAAATAAAAACTAATATTAAAATAAAACTAAAGTAAAAAAAAATACATTTTTAAACTATAATACTGTTATGGACAGAGAGAAGAAAAGTTTAATAAGAAAAGGGGAGAAATTAAATATATTGTAGGAAAATCCTCGATTATTTATGTCGATAAAGCAGAGGGTCTGTCACGGAGGCCAGAACATTGTGACGTGTCTGTGCTCGGAAGGTTGCCGGTTCGCGCCTCAGCAGAATAGGCACATGTTCATAGGCCCTTGAGCAAAGGGTGCCCCATGTTGGCTGCCCCCCGGCTGTGACCCCCCCCCCCCCCCCCATTCAGAGTCAGACCACAAGTAACTAATGTTAAGACAGGTTAACAAAGCGTTTTCCTGCAATGGCATAGTGCAAAGCATCATGGGAAATAAAACCAAGAGGTGGTGAGATACCCAAACCTCTCATGTGACGCCTTGGAGACAGCTCCTCCTCTGCCTGAATCACCAGCCAGCCTTTGGCCTAATTCTGAGCAGGACAGATGGTACCCGCACCTAAAGGAGCCTCGGGGCCCACAGCCGTCCCGCACACATGGAGTGGCTGTATGGTACATTAACAGGAAGGAAGTGCGATCTGCCCCACACCGCACGCACAGCATACATCCTAAGGAAAGGGTCTGAACATAAAAAACATCTCAGGCTACCACTGACAAAAAGTAACTAAAAGCCAGCATTTCTTAAAACTGCTCTTACTTAACAATTCATAACTGCCTTTAGCTCAAAAGTAAACATTTGTACTTTGGTTGACTAGAATCACACTGGAAAGTGGTTCCCTAAAGCAAAAACCAAGATTACTTTAAGGAACAGTCTTTAAAAGGGGACGGCACAAGACAAGTAACCAGTGAATCTTGCTGCAGTGAGCCATAAAGCTAGTGCTACTGTCAGTCTGAGCAAGGTTCTAACACCAGCACTTCACACAAAGACAGATTAAGGAAATGGATGGTATTATCTGTGGTGGACTGCTGTCTGCTCCGCGGGACCCCCGGCCCCGTGCTGCCTCCCATGATCCTCCTCAGCATAGGTGGCTGGGCGATGGATGTTTCTATGGTTAGATTGCATTAACCAAGAACTCCATATAACGGTCCCATTTATAAAACTGTTCTTCTATAACACTGTGTTTTGGGTACATAAAAATGTTGCAAGTAAAGCATGAGCTACTCAAGCATAAATGCCACATATACGGTATAAGTAAAAGGCCCTAGGCTAACAGCAGAGAAGAAAAACAATCAACGGAAAACATTCAGAACCATAGGAATTTAATTCCGCATATTTGCCGTGCAGAATGTAGCGCTCATGGAAAGGTATATATTTTAATTATTCAAGCTCTTTGTTGTTATACATTAATCTCTAGCACAAGCTCAGCATAACTGGCTACGTATAAACATGTTTTAAAATACCGCTTATAAATGAAAATGGTTTTTATATTGCACATAGTGTACCTTGTGGTGGACTAACATCCCAGCTAGGGTATACTAGTAGGCTTTACACATTGTTCTGTCTGGAAAAGGATATACTGGGTAAGTATTTGGGTGTTAGTAATAGCTAATGTTACCAACTATAACTAGTGTTAGTGTTAAATATCAAACAGCAGGGGTGAGAGGTATTTATGGGGGGGCTTCTGTTGAGTGGGCATGTGACGTGGTCCTACAGTAGCTCGCCCTTGTTTGGGCTTTGAAGGGCGGGGGGCTAGCGGGCAGCGGATCTAGCCCTTAGTGCAGGCACTCCACTTACCAGGAAGGTCCCGGTCACAGGCATGCTGAGCAAGTGGGAAAGGGTCACCATGGCCGGTGTCACATTTGGCAAGATGAAGGCTGTTTATAAGTACAGGTAGTCCCTGACATACGATGGAGGTGCCTTCCGATGACCCCATCGTAACTTGAAAATATCATAAGTCGAGACATGGCCTAGCCTAACAAAGAGGTTTAAAGAATGGTGATCAGTATGGGGCAGTATACTGTAATTTGTTAATTTAAAAATACACGCTCTAACATTGAGACAACTAAACTGCATCAATCGCCGGTGAGAGAGAGGCATCTCACAAGGTGGGAGATGCATACATCCTGGCAGCGTCCCACGTATCGCACCATGTACACTGCTACATTTGCCTACCATGTGAAACTTACAGTATAATATT
Organism: Petrocephalus sullivani; assembly: GCA_026780845.1. Taxonomy (NCBI): domain Eukaryota; kingdom Metazoa; phylum Chordata; class Actinopteri; order Osteoglossiformes; family Mormyridae; genus Petrocephalus; species Petrocephalus sullivani. The sequence goes on along the minus strand of JAODKM010000088.1, from coordinate 15,025,338 downwards.
GTAGTGCTGGGGGGGGTGGGGGATGTGTACATAGCCCCTTGTTCGGTTGTTGTTGCTGTAATAATCAATTGTGGTGCATATGCTACCCGTGTCATATGCGGACCCTGACTGATCCTCCTGAGTGCTTTGCATAAATCCCCCACCGTGTGTGTACCTGACAGTCCAGCATCTCACTTCCCTGTGTTCTTAGCACAGTATTTGGGTCGGTGCGTGTTCAGTTCCTGCAGAAGTCCTGTGAAGGATTCAATAATAGAGCCACACTTCTCCCCCGCAATTGAGTCTGCTCATCATTTTCCGCCATCACAATGCCTCAGTCTGCTCTGCGCTACAATATATTTTATAGTTTTGTCATATTAGTGTTGTCATCAAAAGATCGAAAAATCGTAACTAAGAGATCATCTGTACACCGACAACTAGGGACTTTTATGAGCAGCTATTTTTGAGGAGTGCATCCAGTATGTCCATCAGGAAAATATCAAAGCTTTTGAGTGGTAATTCAGCATTTTCGTATGGATTCTTATTACTGTAGCACATTCCAAATATGAAACAGGCATATGCAAGGATAAAAGACATGGCATTCTAAACTAGCACAAATTGCTTAGTGATTTTTCTCAGCACCTCTTCATGTAAGAGTTTTTTTTTTTTAAAGAATATGATGTGAATAAAAATATTAAGAAAAATAAATCATGACCAGTGCATTTTGAGTTATTCCACATTAGTTATACATAACCAAATATTTGGCAGGGACACACGGAAGGGTACAACCTCTAACAGGAAGCACGAGGGCAGAATTCGCCGACCTCAGAGGCTGATGGATCTGTACTCTGATGGACCCCTTTGATTTCCAGATCATTCCCTGGGAATCGGGCGAAACAGATGGCAAGCTTGCTGTGTCCTAGCTAGAGGGCTCACGGTGAGAGCAAACCTCTTTAAAATAAGAGAACATCTAGAACCTTCTGCTTTCCCAGGGATTTGACTGAACCAAGCAGATACGAATATAATGAGCAAGTCCAAAATCATTCAGAGACACACAGACACACACAGTTCTGTTACTTACTGATAAATTATCACTTTATGCTCAATCCCAGCACCATCCGTCAACATGAAAACTAATTTTAACTTTGATGGAATCCAGGGGGTTTCCCATCTTTCATAGAGCACTGGAGTTATTATTGTTATTTATCATCAAAGTACAAAAGCGCACATCACCCCCCTCCCCCCCAAGGAGTCTGAGGACGTCTTCAGGGTGTCGCCTTACGGCTGATCCCGGGGCATGCATGGTGCACATGCACGGCCGGGCTCACAGATGGCAGGAGAGCATGTAAGCCCCTGCTCCATGTCTCTGTGGATGCAGACCTTGTGCGGGAAGCACTACCTGCCTATCAGCAGATAGCCCTGAAGAAGTAACCCAGCGCATGCATCCTGGTCTAGCGGCATGGTTGCCGTGGTCTGATTTCATAGATTTTATTGAGTTCTTCAAGGACACTTTATCCTTTTACAACATGCACTAGGCATGTGACGTTTCCGCCGATCCACCATTCAACTCGATTCACGATATTGGGTTCATGGGTTCAGATTTTCCCCACAATATTTTTGGAAAAAATTTAATATTTTATTACCAAAAATTCAATATCTTCCCATTTATTTTCAACTTACATGTTCCTTTTGTTAAATGTTCTGTTTAATTTTCTTAATAAGCAACAACAATTATTGACAAACATTTGTTAAAGGTGGAGTTAAATATATTATCATTAAGGAAAGTTATTAATAAGGCACTTTCTTAATGATCGTTTCATCATTCTGCAGTGTTACATATGAACGTCACCTTAGCTTGTTGCTGGTAGGGGGGCAGGCCAAGTTGTTGCACCTTTACCAATAATTTCAGCTATTCTGCAGTTAAATTTCTCATTTCCACAATTCAAATCACTATTAATTTATATCGCGATTTATCGTCAGACAATATATGATTACACACCTATCATGTGCCATCAGATAATTCCACATTGTTGGAAGCATTTTTCCTTACTGTGTATAATAGATGTCTAGTACTTGTAAACTTACTAAAGCTGGTCTTATTTGAAAATATGTTGCACTGAAGACGAGAGAGTTGCACACTGTATTATCGTTTCTTTGTCATTACTGAGCTCCGTGGAAGGTCCTCAATCTGGTGGAGAGGCTTCAAGTCATTTTTCTGAAAGCCTTATTGCATCCAAATGATATATAGAAAATACCCACTTTTTGCATTTGTCTCTGTCCATGAAATGCTATAAAGAACCCCCCTATTATTAAGCCAACAATAAAATAATGGGAAAAAAGTGTCAAATGCACACCTAGTGAGCAATTGAGAAAGAACACCTTTTTCGAATTTGTCAGTATTTTGTGGCGATTTCCCAGAAAGCTGGCAATTCCATCGATGAACCAATGACAATTCAGGTCTACTTTATGGTCCTCTCAAATCCCAATGGCCCTCCGTCAGTAATCATTCATCCAGGCCTGCAGCCATCCATCCCTGCGTTGCAGGTCACTTCCAGCACAGCAGTGTCCCCCCCCACGGAGCCAAGCTTAAGCCTTGTAGCTATTGACTACCTAATACGCTAGACTTTTTCCATTTACCTCATTTTAAATCTCCCACAGCGGTTACTTCTAAAAACTAAATTCAAGGAAGGGTCCAGTTTCTAGAAAATGTGTCTGAGTCTACAAGCCTTCACCTTAGAATGCCAAGAAGAACTTGACTTTAAAACTGCCCAATAGTTTCTGCAGTTTTTCACCTCAGAAACTTTTCATTCGAAGTAGAGGAACTCAAGTCAAATGTCCATTGTCCAATTAAATGCATCAGTTTGTTTTGGTTATAGCACATGGGCATCGTGGTGACATCATTAGTCTTTGCAAAAGACAGATTAGAAATAGTTATATAATCTATGCTAAAAATGAGTAGTTCAAAGTGACGACTGTGATAATGATTGTGGGGGGGGGTCCCTTTGGGAAGAAGCGAGAGGGTCCATTTCAGATAGCAGATGATGGGTGTGAGGCTCACACTGAACACCTCCAGTGGCTTCGGCAGCAAAAGCAGCATTCAGCTGCAGGCTGAAATGGACATCAAGCAATACAATTCCAGTCGTAGGTGATCCGAGCAATCACCCAATCAAACTAACTCCGATACATGTCGCAAGAGTGTTTTATAAAAATGCATGAGAAATTAGCGCAAGAAAACCAATAAATTCACTAAATTAATAGATGAAAATATTACTGCAATGAACATGTCCTAAAGCATGAGTCACAGACTTATTTTGCAAGGCTTTACATTAATTGCACAGTAAATGGTAATAACAAACATTATAATCATATGATCATGTAATGTTTACTGTTAATGTTTAACATTGTTAAGATATGCTAAGATTTTAAAATATACTTACTTGTTGCTTATTAATGTTCCATGAAAGCATTATGAAGGTGTATTGCATGTTCTACGAATGCATTATAAAGGCATTATGAACATAAAAATTTACCATTTATTTTAACAGAATCTCACAATAAGTTAGAGGTATGGGCTGAGATTAAAGCGTCACTGGACTCTAGTGGTATGTCAGTTGTCGCCTGCTCAAATGAAGAACAACATTCACCGCTTTACTTAATTCCTCCTGAAAGTGTGACATTCCACTGTTTGGTGTGTCTGCATTACACAGACCTGGTTAAAAGGTCAAAGGAGACTGAATCAAAGCTCAGTTGGCTGAGTGAATATTATCACACTCTTAAAATACTTAAAGCATGATTCAAGAACTGAGGTTTCAGGCTGTTATAATAATAATTCTTACATAACTATTCCACTGATGAACACCAACAGCATTCTGGAAACTTGTACTAAATCTAAATCTAATCTAAAATTCAATCACCCAGCACTGTAAACACTGACACTCCTAACAATGGTTATGTGTCTGAGGGAAATGTGTTACTATGGACCCAACCTCCTCCACCAGGCATCGGCGACCAAATTCACAGCACATAGGGCTCCGTGAACAAGACAGGCGTGTGTCCGTCTTTACGGCACCCTTATCCCTGACGAGTAATGGCAATTAACGTAGTATCTACAGAAAAGGTTGCCGAAGATCTCAAATTTACTTCCAGACGTGACAACTTCACTGCCAATTTGCTGCAAATTGAATTCAGCACTTAAATTAAAGCACCCCCCATGATTTGTGATTATGCTTGGCATTGAAGTAAACTCCCTGTGCTAAGTTGTTATAGAGTTCATTAAAAGCGGGAGGGCTGGGAGGCAGGCCATATCTCAGTGTAAGTCGTGCTTGGGAACAAATGCACTCCCCTGCCTGTCACTAATGTAGCACAGCACCCCTGCTACGGAGGATGCACACACATAAGGCGTCCACCTAGAACGGGCATTTGGAAGACGCAGCTCTTTGGCTCAGCAGGAAAACAAATTATCTTCAAATATTTCCCCTGGAAGTCGAGCAGAGGCGCATGGAACAGGGCTGGTGGCGCAGAGCTGATTAATACCACACTCGACTCGGAATCGACGTCGAGGGCCTGTGGGGTCCCCAAGCTCCCCGCTGCTTCCTGTCTTTTCATTTATTTGCCGTGCTGCCGGCTCTTTGTCAGTTCCCACTGTACTCTGCTCCCGCATTAGTGGCTTTTTTTCGAGCGCGGTGCGCTACCGGCACACTGTTAGCGCACGGCCGGCACCCCGCACCACGCCGCCTCGGTCAAGCCTGTGCTATGTGCGATTAATGCTGTCATGTCCTTTTGCAATAAAATGGACTTCCACAGTGACATTTTACCATTTTGGAGCCAAGCACAACACCCCACTTTCCCTTCCAGACAAGTTAGAAGGTGTTACACTTTGCTAACTAGTATTATTATCATCATGTCTCATATGATGGAACCCAAACTACCCTTTACCAGTACCAAACCATTAAAGACACTGAGCATAGCATTCTCTATGAAGCGCTACATCGATTACACTGGGAGAGAAGATGCCGGAGTTTCATTGGCCGTTCATGAAGCTATGGTAACGGTAGGTTCCGTCTTTGAAGGTGTGGAGAGAGACCTTAAAGCACTGCATACACAGACACAGTGTCCTTATGCTAACTGCTAGCAGGCTGAGATTACCCAGATTCATAATCACAAAAGGTTCCTCAAAATGGGAGGGGACATCAAAGCGCCTTTGCCCATCATTCTGGGTGAACTGGCTCCCCAAAAAGAGCTTTGGATAGCCCTCGAGGGGTAGGGATTTCAAAATCCATGCCAGTAGCTCCCAGACACAGCTGAAGCATAAAAAACCCGATGCTTACAGTTAAAAGGGACAGACCACACAGGAAATTTCCAGTTTCTCCAAAAATCTCACTCTGACCTCTGTCAGAAAAGGATAGCTCACCCTGTGGCAATTTTTTTCATTGATTTATTTCTGGTGGGAGTTTGTCCCCACCTAATTTTTCTGCGAGGGTTTGTAACCAAACCCAATCAGATGCCATATGAATGTATTCACTTTACCTACCTAAAGCTTTACCTAATTCCGACAATCGGACTACTAACCTACGCTGAGTCTTTCCAGAATGGCCGGCTGCTTTTTTGTCAAATGGATTACTGATGAAATATTAATTGATTTTCCATCTCTTTTTCTAAAGAGCCTACCAAAGCACTAAGCGCTAAGTGCTAACTTGTTGTGCAGATTATGTAGATCATGTTTCTGGAGCAAGCTGACTGGCCCCTCTGTAGAAAACTGTCAAAAATGCCTTTATACCGCTTTAGACTGGAACATCGATGAAAGGCCCTTATTTAACCACTCTACCGTGGGACCGGTTAGCAGAAGGGGTTGTTTTTTTCCACCTTTTGAAATAACCCAGTAGCCAATATTACTGCTGCCGTTTAATGGGAATCTATACATTGCATTCAATCAACAATATCATGCTTAGATACAAAATTAATTTTCCCCCTTATTGTTTAGCATGGCAATAAAAGGGAAATTTTAGAAATTTACGACTTATACTTGAGAAAGCAGGGGCAAGCAGTCCCTGGACCAAATGGGGTTAAAGGCCTTGCTCAAGGGCCCAATGAAGACATCACCATACCAGCCACAGCAATCTTCTGATCACAGACAACGAGCCCTAACCTACAGAACCACACCAATCCATTTCCAGCTCTTGCTCACTATACGACGTACAGACTGTCCCCAACTTACAACTGGGTTTCATTCCAACAGACAGGTCGTACATAGAAATGGGCAGGACAGGATTTTAGGTGAGAGACAGAGGCTGGGATGGTTGTGCTACCATACAGTACAGTGCTTTCTCGTGGTAATTATCATATGGCACACCACGTGCACTAGGTAGTGTAGTGCAGCGAGGTGTCCGGCTGCCTGCAATTTAGTTTTACATACATTTCCTTAATTTTTTGCATTTAAACCCTTAAAACACCGTGGTTCTCTAAAGCACCTTGATAATGTTGTTATGCTGATGAGCATTAGCAACATAACAAGCTGGTCCCGGTGACTCACTCTCTGTTGATTTTTGCTCCAGCTGAGCTCTTAATTAGCCATGACTGAACCACTGATTGCATGAATCAATCCTTGCTCATCATTTACAGATTTGATTACTTCATCCCCTTAGAAGCCTAGTAGCCTTTTTTACCCTTTGCATCAAATACTTACACAAAATAATATTAATGAGGTATACTGCAGAGATTTCTGGGAACTCTAAAGGAATGTATCATTAGGGCTTTTCTCTAGTGCTAGTTAACACTGTTTGACAGCATCACATAACGATCATTATCATTTCTATTATGCCTTATTTTCAGAATAATAACATGCATAATACAGTACATTAATATTATACATAATTTTAGAAACTTCACAACAAACCCATCCATCTGTTTGCTAACCATGTGTCCAGTACTGGGTTATATGATAAACATTCATTGGAAAATCCAATATTTTTGGAGAAAACTGTCTGCTTATTTTGTATGCAATACAAACGTATTTACTGTAACAAGACAAGTGCATCTCTCCAGCAAATGGGAGAGGTGATGACTGTACTATGTTCCAGTACTGAGCGTCTAAAGCCATCAAGAAAATGGCCCATTAGCCATCTAAGGCAGATTTTTTAAAGGTATATTCATACTCTTAATAATATAAAGTACGATTTCAGAATATCATCCATGTACTGCTATATACCCCTCCCAGGCAACACATGTCACAAGACACATATACACTATCATTCACTACAGGCAATCTGGAGACGCTAATTAGCCTAATGGCATACATTTGAGCTGCAAGAAGAAAGTGGAATACCCCAAGGAAATCCACTCAAGGTAGGGAGAACAAGCAAACTGCACGTGTAGAGGAAGGAATCAAACCCGGGAACCCTGGAGATGTGCGATAGCAGGGACATCCACCCAGCTACTGTGCAGTGACCTGCGGCATTTCAGCCCCCTAGTATTGCCATTTCTAGCACAGATCACGCGCTTCTCTTACTGAAGCGCCGGACGATGAGGGGTACATTTCCCTAAAGCGGTGTTTCCACACTGGGAGACACTCGGGGACCCACAGTCGGTCCACATTTTTAGTCTTCCTGCTACCTGCCAGACAGTATGCATTTTTTGACCCACCCAGCTCCCAGAGAAAAAACATGGTCTGTCTTTGGGTCCGTATGGACCAGACTGGGAAACACTGCCTTAAAGCATCAGTTATACCTCTGATCTTCATAATGCAATTTCACTACCAACGCAAGCATAATAGTGCTCACAAAAGTAACACCTTAAAAGTTTCTAGATTAGGAACAGCTGAGGTGATACTTTACTTATTTGTAAAATACATTTAAAAAATAGCCTTGTACGGTAGGAAAACCCTTTGATTTCATATTTTGATACAAAATATTTCTCACGCCTGCATCCAGCACGCCATCCCAGCGAGGTCCCTCTCCACTACCCCTGAATTCTAGAAACATCCACCTGGTTAACTGGCATAGATTTATAGTGCCTTGTTTATTAGAGGTTGAGAATGTGCCCCTAAGTGCCTGTTTTGTGACCAGCCTGCCCCCATGTATGCTCCCTGCCTGTTTCTCCACCCTTCATCTTCTGGATTAGGTTATTATCTCTGTGTTGTACATTTTAGCTCAGGGCATTCAGACAGTCTTTGGACTACAGCTTTTGGAACTTGACTTCCATTCTGTTTCCTTCTTGTGCTATTATTGGCTTGTCTATCCATTGCCTGTGCTTTAGAATACAAGTTTTTGGATTGCAGACTGGAAATAAACCTGGAACCTCAGCATTTGGATCCTCTATTAATTTTATCATCACAATATTAAAACTACCACTTCAATATTTAAGAAATTAATGCCAGTTCTGATGAAGTTGAAAAATGGGTTTCTGGCATGGTGACCGCACAACAAAGTGATGCTTTTGCTCCAGAAGATAAATATTTCATGATGTGAGAAAAACAAGGCTAGATTAAGCAATTGCCATTCGGACTTCTGATTCCCACCAGCAGCACGGAGCCTTTACACTAAACACTCCCTTTTATTATATCCCATGCGAATAAACGGAGATGTGAAAGTGACACCAGAAGAACTTTAGGCACACTGGGGTATAGCCACTGAGTTTCTACACCAGGACTCTGCGCCCATTGAATTTACCGGCGTTACAACATTAACAAAAAAAAACCTTTCCTCTCAAAGACTAATATGAATATGTAATTACTTTTTACATTTTTTATTAAACTTTACGTGATTATAATTATGCCTGTGACAACCTTAAATGATCTTTATCTGGGCTTATAACATCATGGGTCTGCATTTCTATTCTGTTAAACCAGACAGATCTGCTTACCCAAGCCATATAAACTTTGCTGTTAACAAAACAACTACGGTTGTTATAAAACTCAGCAGCTAATATTACAGAAGCGTTATTCGCGCACGACAGCTATTTCTTTAGTTTGTAGCGCAAACGTTAAAATAGCAACAAAGCGAACTTTATTCAGCATATAATTCAGTTCCGGAGAGAATGGTCTTGCTTGCTAAATATCAACCAGATACTATTAATCTTTTCAGTACTCCCTAACCGGCAGACAGTGCAATTATTACTCTACGAAGCACCCTACAAGCTTGGTGTTACAGCTGATCAAAAAACTGGTAATCAATATAGCTAGACTAAAACTGCCTATAATACTGATAATCTTTACACATTTTAAATATAATCATATTCTGCTATACCAAACACGCACGAATTATAATGAATAATTTCTTAGAAGTATTTAAACTATACTCTTTACTCTTACTAGGACAGGGCAACATCAGAGATGTAATCGGTATATATATAGTAATATATTTATTAATGTTTTTCAGACCGTATTAATCGAATGATCAGCTTGTCGAGTTTCGAAGTACGGTGTTGCCATAATTCGGAAAAGGAGTATTTTTTGAAACTACGTTAAGTTCACACCTGCTTCCCATGGCGTGTCAGAGGAAAGTTGAATACAGCTTGCACACGCGTTTGATGCACAACCTCAGGTCATACATAACTTCATATTGGCAAGTGCACTAATGAGTCCTACCTGTTTATGACTGTAGGCAATCGCCAAGTTTACAGGGGGGGGATCTCTACAGAGGAGAGAACACCATGCAGACACTCTTTCAGTGAATCCGTCCTTTTGTTCAAGCGGAAAAAAAGGTTTGTTCTCCAAACTGAATGCAAGCGACTGAGATGTGGCCCCGGCTGGAATGCTAGAAGCAGGGAGCTGAGCACACTAAGGTTTGCGGGATCCCGAGCCGGTCCCCGGCCGTCCTTCCCCATCGCACTGGCATCCTGCTGAGCAGCGCGAGCCACGCCGCCGCGCCTCCCCACTGCGTGCGCGTGCCACGCGCCCTCCGCCCCGCGCGAGACAGCGCGCCTTATAATGAACGCGGGCACGCTTCAGCCGCCTGCGAAATTGCAGAATGCAGATTCTGCACACGTGTCGCTTAGAAATGATAGCTTGTAAAGTTGGTGAAGTATCACTTATTGTCTGTCCCGGTAAACTATATTAGTGACAGTTCAATAGGCGCCCAGTATAGACCTATATGTTTGATGCATTAAGAGGGCATAAACAGATTACCGCAGTTACTGCATGTCCAGCCATGCCTACTTTTTCCACCCACTTATCCTGTGGTTCGTTTCCAAAAGCATAGCTGCTAACAAAGTCAGCAACTTACATAGTCGGAACTATGCAGCTGAACTGGTCCAAACTATGTAAGTTGGTAACTAGTAGTAGTACTTGGTAACTACTTTGGTCAGCTCCACTGTCAAGAAAATGGGTACAGCCCTGGTACAGTTTTGTTCCCGAAGGTATGCAACAATGAACAATGGTACAAACATGTTGCTCTGAGTCCATTTCTGTACATTAAAAGGTACATTTTTCCTATAGTTAGCTATGGTACACCTGGCAGACCCTTGATGGAGTAGCCCCAGTGACGAGTAATTGTACCTTCAAAGGTACAAACTGGTACTTTTTTTCTGACAGTGTGGTTGGTGTGAGATTTTCAATTTGAGACAAGTCTACACACTCATTTACATGTATGTAACATTTTATTACAGTTTATAACTATTACAAATGTACCAGTTTTCATATTTAAATGATCTCTTAAGCAAGTGGGATTTAATTAACACAGCAGATTTTGAATAATAAAAAGCTAATATACAGTTTTTACCAAATCGTAGTAGTAGTGGTAATCCATCCATCTTCTATACTGCGTTTACGTATAATTTATGGCATAGATGACATGCTTGCAAAGGGTTTTCACTCCTTCCCCATTTCATTTGGGTTTTGCGTTGATGGCCTGTCGGCCTCCGACTGGGCTGCAGATACCCCAAGGTCAGTGTCCCAGTGAGCCGCCATTGCTCACTTGTGTACTCAAGGCAGCTGTCAGCCCAGCATTGATGGATGCACTGTAGAAGCTCTCGGGCAGCGAACTTGGATGTCACCCTGGCCCGCAGTGGCTTTGGCACTCTGCTCCACCAACGGGGGGGTCTCATAAAAATACACGCTGACGGGACACAGGAGCCAAGGAGCTCGCAAAGTCATACTCCTGATCTGCGGGCCGTCCACCTGGACACGGCACTCCTCCACATACTGCTTTCCAACTACATGAGAGACTGATATTGGTTTACTCTGCATCTCTTTGCTCCTTAGTCGCTGCATTCAAATGGCCACTGCAGAAAGTGTGTAAGAATCTTTGACTGAAAGCCAGTGCATATGTTAGACCGGGGGTCTCCAACTCTGGTCCTGGAGAGCTACTGTCCAGTAGGTTTTCTCTCCTACCTGCCTTCTGATGAGCCACAACTGTTCTCAGGTACGTGTAAATACCAGGAACAGGTGTGGCTCATCAGAAGCCAGGTGGGATAGAAAACCTGCTGGACAGTAGCTCTCCAGGACCGGATTTGGAGACCCCTGCCCTAGATAAAGCTGTGTGCTTCCAGTTAGAGGCCCGTCTTGTCTGTATTTACGTAAAGTCTCTTGTTTTCTCTTTTCATGTGCGGGGAAAAAGTTGCCAGGGCCAAGTCCAAGTGAGTATATGATTTTAATACAGTCCACTGCATCCATACTGAGCCTCAGGTTCCTATTATTCTTATCCAGACAGAATCACATAGACTCTGCACTTCCATGTCTAGCCAGTGCTCAGCATGAATATACTTCATGCTAGGTTCCTGTGTCCCTGCTTATGAACAGCCCGGATACATTGGAACTTGACCTGTCACGTCACCATAACATTAGGGGTACAAGCGCCAGCACTATCACTATCGTGTTAATTTGGGTCTGAGCTTTGGAAGAGCCCCATACATGGGGTAAGCAGTGACTTGTGCACACGCTCACGGCTGCGCGCCCTACAGGAGGATCCTGGTGGAGATGGTGAGTGCAGCTGGGACCGGCTACTCCTTCACCGCCAAGCGGAACCGTCTGAAGGAGAAGCTGGTGATGCGCAAGTTGGACCCCCTGGGTGAGGACCGAGCGGCACCTACTCCCAATTCACTCCATATGCCGTAGGAGGCACATCAGCTGATCGGCTAGCGCTGTCTGAGCGCGCGTTTGAGATGCGAAATCGATTGGTGATGTCTTACGGTGTTTCCGAATCCGGTGTGAAACGGCGGCATGCGCTTCGGCTTCGTTAGTCACTGTGGGCCTCCCCACACACTGCAGTGCATCCCGCTGGGGGTCCTTCAGCGCCACTGCTCCTGATGTCTGCCTGCATAAGCCTCGAGGATGGGATGGTCTCTCCAGAGGAACGGCGATGATGTCACTGCTCCCGCCCTCGGTGACCCCCCTCATTTCTCCCCCCCCCCAGTAAAGCAGCACGTGCTGTTCTTCGAGAAGAGGAAGATCCGCACCCTCTAAATGAAGATGGGATGCCCCCCCCCCTTGGTCGCGAGTGGCGTGGATGGCCCTGGGGGAAGCTTCCGGATGGAAGGGGTTTGTCAGGGGCGGGCACTTTTGGGCTTATGCGACTGGTTTGTCCAACAAAGTCCCAGCAGCCTGACATCTCTGAGGAGACATGTCACACCCCTGGGAGTATCTGTCCCACATCTCTCCCTGATCTGAGTCATTTCCTGTACCAGAAACTGCAACGGGATAGCCAGCTGGAAAGTGGGCTCCTGAAATGTATTCTCAAACTTTTCCCAACAGAAGAACCCGGCTGTTACTGTTTGTAAAAAAATGTCTCATTTCCGCCTCCAGGTTCTTCCCCAGTCAGATCTTGTTCATAGTTCCTTGTTGAATGTAATAATTTTAATGGGAAATGCTTAACGCAATAAAGTGGCGATACCTCCCGGTGTCAGTGAGCTCCTTAGGCTGCCTGAGTGATGGATGTCTGTGCAGGGTGATGTAAGGCTCGTGAAATCACCTTTAAAGTCGGCGCTCGCTAACTGCAGACAACTTTGTGGGTTTTAAGGGAATTCTGCATTAGTTTATCGCCGTCGCCCTTAGAGACCCGCTTTTGTTTTAATGTCAAATCAACATTTGGAGCATTTTTGGAGGTGTTGGGGAGAGCAGGGCTTTGATGGTGGGTGTGGTGTGTAAAAAGTGGAACCAAGTGCGTGTTACTTTCTTCTGGAAGCTAGAAGTGTACTGCTGTTGTCATATTTAAATGAACATATTTGGCCTGAATAGCTTCTGGGCCAGAGAATGGACAGGCTCCTTCTCCCACGTCACACTTGCGTCCTTTATTGTGCTAATTTTGTACGGCGATGGCTGAGAGAGAGCATAGCAGCAGGCTCGTTAGCGAGCTGGAAATCCTCCCGACACGGCGGGCCTGGCGTACGCGTCCTGGCTAAAAGAGATGCGGGGGCAGGTCCCCCCGAGATGGGTAAGACGCCTGCGTCCCCGCCGCCTGTACGCTGACGGCTGCCACCTGATTCGCTCTCCTGGCCATCTCCTCCAGCGGCATTGTGGGATAGCGTGCTGTGTAGAACGCCAGGGCTCCGATGAAGCTGTCTCCTGCCCCCTGTCCCGGAAGAGAGAGGGAACTGCATCATTGCTCACACTGGATGGACAAAAGAAGCTTCTGGAATCAGTCTGCTGGAAATCAGCAGGATTCAAACACTTTTTAAAAAAACCGAACTAACTAGCTGTAGGGGGCGCTCTTACATTGCACAGGTCATTTTTCTGGATGTATTTTTCCCTGCAGGAAAACCTGCTGGGGAGCAAAAGGTGAGCGTCCCTTCCTGTCGGCGTGCTGAGAGCACGGCCCGTTCTCTCCCCTCGCCTGCCTCTCTCCGGTTTATGTTAAGTAGATGTTACTCCGGCGCAGGGAGTTTCGATGTTCACTGTGACATTCTGGGGACAGATGGCACAACAGGGAGCAACTGAGGGCTGATCGGTTTCCCTAAAACGGAGACGCTTGCTTACAACATCAAAGCCTACGACTGGGCGATCCCGTGAGTCGTTTCAGATTAAGCCGATTGGATAAAAACGCAGCTCGCTGATTGGCTGGTGATACACGTCACACTGTCTGATTCATGCATGCCCAGCAGTCCCATGTGAAGAACACTGAGCGCGGACATGTCAACAGCGGGCTGGAGGAACACTGCTCCGCTGCTTGGGCTCGGTCACGCTGTTCTCTGGCGGGGCGCCCCCTCGTTGGGTCTCCACGGCCCGAGGTCGGGCTGGCGGCCAAGCTGCTGTGCTGCTCGCCAAACGTCGGCCATTTTCGCACGGGTTACAGGCCAGAAATCAAATTACTGCGAGTAACAAGTGAGACAGCAGTGACCCGCAACCCTCTCAGACATGTCTGGGTCCCGCTTTGCTCCGGAATTTCCCGCCGTGTCTGTCTGTGTGTGTGTTTGGGGGGGGGCGGGTACTAGCTTTGAGTGGGGAGGTGAAGGGGGCACAGCTTATGGGTGTTACAGGCCTGGCCTGTCCTGAGCCCCAGCCAGGAAGTCTGTCATTACCCAGCAGCCTTTGGGAGTCAGATCTCTCCTTCAGACATCTGTAAAATCGCTGCGCTCCCGGCTGTTGAGACAAAACGTCAGGAAAGGTTCAGTGCCTGTGAGTAGCGGGGTGGGGTTGGGGGGGCGTTCGCTGATGGGAAACCTCTGAGGAATGTGGCGATGCTCTCAGATTTAACCGCACACGGCCAGAATGCTGGCTCATACAGGCCTGGGAGATTACTCACCAGCCTCTTTTTACAGCTCGTCACCCCTGTGCGCCCCCCCCACAGCGCTAGCCGGTTGAGGGCCCCCCATTGGTGCATCCCCCTCTGTAAAGAGAGAGACTCAGGTGGTGGAAGCTTCATGGTTGGTCTCCGGGAGGGAGACACTACTTCTGCTTGATGATTGCCCACCCCTGCACTGGCTCACTCTCTGATTGGCCGGCTGATCCAGCTCTGATCTCCCTCAGGATGCCTGATGCTGTTGGACCGTGCCGCCAGGCTGCAGATGGGCTGGCACTCGGGAAGGCCTGCTTGTGGGCAGGGGGCCGGTCCCGGTGGGCCCACAATCAACTCTAATCGGCTCCTTAGGTGGGCCCTGTCAGCCCAGCTGGCCTTCAGTCCGGCCCTGATCAAAACTCATCACCTGCGCAGATGAGCCCCCCCACAGTGTCAAAACCCGACTCCTTCCGGACCTTTCTCTGTGGCCTGTCACGTTCCGTACTGCTGTGCTGCTGTTTCCCGTCAGAGGGGTATTACCAACCCTTGAGTCGTCCCTGGAAAACTGAAATGCTCCTGGCTAGGTAACCTGGCCAGGGCAGGCCTTCCCAATGTGGCTATGCTCCCCCCACAGCATGCTGGGTAGTGGACTATGGTGTGGCGCCTCACGATGGTTAGCTAGGATACCGCGTGTGGTGCTCGGGCATGTGACAGGAAGCGCTGTGGTGAGAGCGGCCCGGAGAGAGCGAGCGAGGGAGGGAGGGAGGGAGGGAGACGGACCATCCTGGATCGCCGTGGGAAGCGTTGCTAGGAAACCTCGCTGTTCAGGCCAGTGCCGAGAGTGGACGGCACCCCGACACCCCCCCACTGTGCTCCATCCCCCGGTGCCACCACAGCATTTCTGACCCAGTGATGCTGGCACACTGAGGTCCGGAACCACTCGCATCCAAAAACCAGTTTCTCAGTCACTTCCGGTGATTCCACTGGGATTCGCTGCTATTTTCCCAGTTCGGTCACTCTCCGTCATTCCGGTTCTATTTCTGGACCCCCCCCACCGAGTCCTATGGCTCCGATAAGCTGGCGTCGCCCTTGGCCTGGACGACGGGAGGATGCTGGTCCGTCCCTTGGCCGCCTCTCCCAAACACCCCTCCTCCCAAGTCACGTGGCCCCCCGTGCAAGCACCCGAGGCCCGGTGCGTGGGAAGCAGGCAGAGCTGGCCGCCATTAGGAGCTGCTTCTGATTTTTTTTCTTCCCAGATTTGATTTCTTAATCGTCCAGAAACTGCAGCTCCCCCCCCCCCCCAGCACCTGCTGACGGAGGACAAGGGGGTGGCGGCTGACATTGAAAAAGCAACGAGGTGCATGATGTTTAGAAACATGGCATGGGGGGAGGCGCATACTGCAGAGGAGAGCTGACAGCTGGACAGCCCCCCCCTCGGCACACCCAGAAGGTACAGCCCACAATCCTCCTTTCCCCCAGCCCAATGGTGGTGAGCCAAACCGGACCGGACAGAACCCGAGGGGACCGTGAGAGTCACAGCCCCGCAAATCCAGCCCTGACTCTTCGTGTGACTCACTGCACGGCTCGGAGTCAGGCCACCAGCTCCACCTCCTCCTCCGGTCCTCTCCCAGAATGCTTTGCGATGTGTGAAAGAAAGAACAACAACAACAAAAAAGCTCTCTGACTTTCACACGCCGCCTCTCACTGATGGAGCGGCCGGGTGAAGGCACGTCTCTGCTACCGCGTGGCTGCCCACGGGACCGTGCCACTCACAACAGCCGTAAACATTTAACCGTCTTTCAAACAAACAGTTGACAAGACCGGGGTAAAGAGACTGGGAGGGGAGCAGAGGGGAGGGGGTAATGAGGGCTAGATTACTGGAAGAGGGATCAGGGCATTCAAAGAAAAGTTAAACAGGGTGAGATTTACGGCACTATATCACATCAAAGCCGGGCAGAGCGGTGATGGCGGCCCCGACCACAGGCTGCCCACTTTCTGCTGACTGTGCAGGGCTGTAGGGTGACTCACAGGCTGGGGCATATCCCCCCCGCACCACACATGCTCCAGCTGCTCCTCAAAAGTAAAGTGGGGGCTGTAAACAGCGCACCCTCCTCCCACAAGGATGCAGGTCAGAAATTCAGAAACGCCTGACTTTCTTCTAAAGGACGGGTCAGCAGGGACGGGCTGGATAGATCCGCATCCACTGGGACCATTATAGAGCGGGACCAAGGGTGCCATCGCCAGGCCGAATCTGGGAGATCCAGGCTGTGGCGTTTCTGCTGGGTTCCGTACGTCTGAAGATTAAGATTGGTGGGGGGGGGTTTGTATAAGGGTACTATCCTGATGAGTGGGACAGACATGGATAGATTAAGTTTGCTGTCTCCGAAGCTCAAGGGCTTGGAGGTAAGAAAATCCCCACCACGTCGCGGACAGACTCTCCAAATGACGTCCAGCTCAGCTGCAGTCAAAAGTCAGTCGATCGCGTCTCTGTCCGTGTAAAATTATTCAGTGCAATTCTGCCACCACACGTCCGTGCTGATTAATATTCAGCGCCGAAATGAGAAAAAACCGAAATAAATGAAAGTGTGGGGGTGGTGGGTCACCAGCGAGGGCCGGAGAGAAGTCCTGCTGGTGGTAAGTGACCGCGCTGGGAGGCTGGCGACCGCGGAGCTCCGGCGTGGGGGCCGGGCTGAGCCGACCCGTAAAGGATGAGAAAGACAGCGGAGAGATGGGAGAGAGAGAACAGCAGAGTGATTTCCACCCCTTAAATACAGTTCACTAATTTATTCATTAAAGTAGAGCTTGTGATCGGTTAGAGAGGAGGTCCCGCCAACGAGGGGGTGGGGCATACGGGCCGTACCGTGGTGTCCAGCGCTGTGACGGGTTTAGTGGGGACGTGCCGAGGGGTGGGGTCCTGTGCCGTCAGCACCACGCAGCCCAGGGGTCCCAGCGTGACGATCACGGAGCCACACCCCAGCTGCAGAAGCTGCGCTCCCGCCGTGGCTGCGTCTTCCGCGCCGCCAACCCTCACCCCTGTCAGCAGCTCTGCCTGGGTGGGGTTAGGGTTATACCCTGAATGTTTTTGGCTCGCTTTACCCAGGGAGAGCAGTGTGGCAGAGAACTGGGCTGTGAACCCTGATGGCGGTTTCAGAGATGGCCAGGCATTGTCAGCACGGCACTTTGGAGCCGCGGGAACCCCAGGCGAAGGGGGCGGTCCACTGCTCCCACATGAAAGATCTTTCAGAATGATCCACCAGCATGCCCGACGGCCCTCAAAGGCAGTCCCAAAGACAGACTTATGATAGATGGGGGGGTGGGGGCACGTGAGCATGCTGGGGGTGGG
Source organism: Petrocephalus sullivani (assembly GCA_026780845.1). Classification (NCBI taxonomy): domain Eukaryota; kingdom Metazoa; phylum Chordata; class Actinopteri; order Osteoglossiformes; family Mormyridae; genus Petrocephalus; species Petrocephalus sullivani. Next base: position 15,007,377 of record JAODKM010000088.1, on the reverse strand, counting down.
GGCCGGGGGAGAGCTGAGTCAGCTCCGGCACATCTGCACCACGGATGGCTTCCCGGCAGCCGCACCGGTGTCGGAAAGCCCGCGGGCGGTCGTCCGCTCGCCTTGGAACGGCAGGATCGTGTTCCAACAGCGAGAGACACTGCCCCCCCCCCCCCCCCCCCCCCCGGGGGCACCCCCCCCCCCCCCCCCCCCGTCTTCCCCCCTTTTAGGGGGCTTTTCCTGGAGAGAAGAGGGGGAAGGGGGGGGGGGGGGGGGGGGGGGG
>JAODKM010000088.1:14973575-14987019 GCA_026780845.1 Petrocephalus sullivani | reverse complement strand
ACCTACCATTAAAATGATACTGTTCTGAGACTTTTCATTTCTTTGTCAATGGACAAACTTACAAAATCAGCAAGGGGCCAATAATTATTTCCTCCACTGTATATATATATATATATATCACATACATGTATATATACATGTATGTGGGTGTATATATGTATGTATGTGTGTGTATATGTGTGTGTGTGTATATAAATATATATACATATAGATATATAATGTATGATTATCATGCTTTTTCAGCTGAGAGATTAATAGGCAAATAAAGGGTGCGTAGAGACATCATTGTAAAGGTCTATATATATAAATAAAAGGGCAGAGAGGCAGAGAGCCTTGAAGGGTTAGTGTGGCAACACATTTTTTTGATAGCTGCACATTAGCTGTGAAAGGGTTTTGACAGATCCAATTATAAGGGCCTGTCTTCCTCTGCTTTCTCAGGACAAGCACCCTCCCACACCTCATCCGCATTTTCATCTTAACATTCTGATTTCTCTCCCTCTCTCCATCACTTGCCTTGTTGGTAAATGTACTAGGAAGCAGTGTGCAGTTGGAGTAAATTTACCGAAGCCTCTCTATTAAACTTGCCTGGGATTATTGATGGACCTTTTAAATTTATAATTCTGGCTGCCGGAATAGTGCCAGAATGGTGCTGAAAAGACAGCATATTCTTACAAGGAAACACTGTCAGCAAGTGTGTAGATCTGTGTGCAACATTTCCACAAACCTCGGGACAGATGTATTTCAGCAAACATGACTATGGAAGTCAGTGATGATGGGGTTTCACTTTGAAATGTTAGATTGCGTCAGTTCTCAGCTCAACACAAATTACATCCAAAAGGATGTAATTTGGCAGAACTCGCGGTATCTGTCTCCTGCTTCCTGGTGGATGGACACTTTTTTTTTGAGGCCAGCATTGCCTCGCAATGCAGATTACTTGATGAGCCAAAAATATTATGACCCCCCCCCACAAGAAGTGAATAGTGTTAACTAAGGCATTGAACCCTGCATATGGAACTGTGCAGCTACAGATCTGACTTGTCCCACAGATGCTTGACATGCTAAAGAAAATGGGACTCATGGGACCTGGCAACCATCTTCCATTTCTCCAAGGTCCAGTTCCTATGCTTGCATGCTTTTAATAGTAGATATGGCCAATCTGACTGGCCGCATACGCAGCACGGCCCGATGCATTGCATGCCAAGACACATTATTGCCATGACCATCATCAGAATTATCTGTTATTTGTGCCACAGTTCTGTTGGTTTGTACCAGACGGGATAGCATTCGTTTACACATCAACAATGTCACATCAACAATTCTTGGCTGCCCAACACCATCAGAGCTTGGTGGTGTTTCCCTCCTTGGACCATTCACCACTCGTCGTAGTTTCGGAGATGCTCTGACGCAGTTGTCTAACCATAATTCAGATCTTTATCCCTGTCCATTTCTTCAACATTCAACATGTTGACTACAAGCACTGAATGTTGGTTTACAGTATAATATATCCTATTATCCATTTTTACAAGATAACATGTCAGGGTGATCATAATATCTGGGATCATCAGTGAAGAACAACAATAGCAAAAGTACGATGCCAGTCTGTACATGTCAGTAATACATGCATCTATATATATATATATATATATAAAATATATATATATATACAATATATTGCCAAAAGTATTGGGACACCTGCCTTTACACACACATGGACTTTAATGATATCCCATTCTTCATACATAAGCTTTAATACGGAGTTGGCCCACCCTTTGCAGCTATAACAGCTTCATCTCTTCTGGGAAGGCTTTCCACAAGGTTTAGGAGTGTGTTTAGGGGAATTTTTGACCATTCTTCCAGGTGAGCATTTGTGAGGTCAGGTCATCCCCAACCTGTTCTCAGAAAGCTGGGAGCATACAATTGTACAAAATGGCTTAGTGTGCTGAAGCATTAAGAGTTCCTTTCACTGAAACAAAGGGGTCAAGTCCAACCCCTAAAAAACAACCCCACTCTGTAATCCCCCCTCCACCAAACTTTACACTTGGCACAATGCAGTCAGGCAAGTACCACCAAACCCAGACTCATCCATGGGATTTCCAGGCAGAAAAGCACGGTTCGTCTGTGCAGAGGACACATCTCCACTGCTCTAGAGTCCACTTCATCTGATGCTTTGCATTGCACTGGGTGATGTAAGGCTTGGATTTAGCTGCTCAGCCATGGAAACCCATTTCATGAAGCTTTCTGCACACTGTACTTGAGCTAATCTAAACAGCACACAAAGTATGGAGGTCTGTAGCTATCAACTAAAGTTAGTTAGCAGTTAGCAACTGCCGCACACTGTGTGCCTCAGCATGCACTGTCCCTGCGCTCTGATTCTTTACATGGCCTACCACTTTGTATGTTTGTTGTTCCCAATTGTTTCCAATACCACTAAAAGTTGACCATGGACTATTTAGTAGTGAGTGCATCTCACAGATGGACTTATTGCACAGGTGGCATCCTATCACGGCACCACACTTGAATTCACTGAGCTCCTGAGAGCGACTCATTCTTTCACAAATGTTTGTAGAAGCAGTCTGCATGCCTAAGTGCTTGATTTTATACACCTGTGGCAGTGGAAGTGATTGGAACACTTGAATGCAGTGATTTGGAGGCGTGTCCCAATACTTTTGGCAATATAGAGTACATTAGGGTCATTCCATCAAACCACCCAGAGTGTCTCAGATCACACTTTGAGATTCCTTTGAAAAAGATGTTCCTAGCTATATATAAAGCATATATGAGGTTGTATTTTAACAGTCTTGAAACTACAGCCCTTTGAAATATTGATAAATTTTATGCATTTTGCTGAATGAGATTTTCCATCAAATTTGCATAGCATATTTGATATGGTATGTACAATTTTGAAACTCTGTGACTCTGTGACTTTTTCCGTAGAATTAAAAAATGTTATCAGATCAGCTGTATATTATGTAATATTTCCTCGTACAAGGCTCTGAAAATGGCAGAAAATTCCAAACAATGCCCCCTTTGAGAGCTCCATCAAACGGCATGCTAGATATCCTGTCAATATCCTGTCATTTATGACATTTTAGGCTATGTCTCTGCAGTAGCCATATGTATTACTGTTACTGGAGTGTGAGAAGATTGTTTTGAAATGTGCCGATTTTCAAAATTGCCCATGTCCTTATTTGACTATGTGGACATTTAACCATCGTTTTCATATTTTCACCATGCATTCTTATATATATGACGATGACCTGACAAAAATTTGATGCTTTTGCTATGCTTCATTCTTGGAGTTATGATGTTTTTTAAAGAATGTACTGTCGTGCTCATTTTACCATATAAATTCAACCAAAGCACAAATAGTTCACAGTTTCAAAAGTTGATCTGAAATGGATCCAGCATCATGTCTTCTGATAACACATCACGTGGCACTAATGTCCATGATGGACGTAAAATTAGGCAGCCTGTGGAACAAAGTCTGGTAGCCGAAAGGAGAACAAGCCTGGTAGAGAAGGTCTCTCTCAGACCCCGGGGGACATACACGTACAGTACAGTACGTACAGTACGTCCTGCTGCACGCTGTTTCTCCGTGTCCACCTGTCGTCCAGCGTGGGCAGTGGAGCACGTCCTGCTGTACGCTGTCCAGCATGGGCAGTGGAGCACATCCTGCTGTACGCTGTGTCTCCGTGTCCACCTGTCGTCCAGCGTGGGCAGTGGAGCACGTCCTGCTGTACGCTGTCCAGCGTGGGCAGTGGAGCACATCCTGCTGTACGCTGGGTCTCCGTGTCCACCTGTCGTCCAGCGTGGGCAGTGGAGGTGCACTGGTGAGCTTATTCTATTTCTCTGCCTTACCTCAAGCTTTTCATGCGAGAGGGGTTCCGGCCAGTGTTAGACCCCCACAAACTGCACATGTCACTCGGAAGGCAGCATCCTGTGGAGATATGAAGGTGCTTATTTGCTGCTTCTTTACAGCAAACGTTATACAGCATTGAAGGGCTTGTTAAAAATGCAGCAATTTAACAGAAAGAGGTGCCAGTGTGCCCTCACACCGCTGGGGTTGTGGGTTTGAGTCCCGCCTTCGCTCTGTGTGGAGTTTACATGTTGCTCCTGCAGCGCAGAGACACGCGGTTAGGCGACCCGGTATCTGTAAGGCGCCTTATTGTGTACTCTGTGATGGACTGGCATGCTGCCCAGGGCATCCCCTGCCTCCAGCTGCCCTGTGCCGCATAAGCAGTCACGGAAGATGGATAGGGGGCATTTAAAAAGCAGCACTGGGTTTGAGATCCTCCTAATTAGTCGCTTTAAACACTTGAATATATACGGATTTCACTTTATTCCCAATACAGAAAAATAATACCCCTGAAACTCATTATCGCCAATTAAAATACTTAACATATGTTTTATGCATCAGTGTCATCAAACTGTTCTTTTTTAATTAATTCATTGATACCTGTTGAAGTCAAAGAGCCATTTCTGTTTGTGGAACTCACTAAATGCAAATGAGCTGGAATGAGCTGAGACCTCAGTAATGCCTCACACCCCATATGCACATGTACAAATACAATCATGCCCACCCAGGAAAATGCAAATGCTCTGTACACTTAATGATCTTGATACCAGAGCTAAAACCTTTTGAGTTTGAGATGGTAGATGAGCACACTCTCTCCCATCCTACCTGGGAGGCTGGTGTGTGGCTCGGCGGGTTAGGCCTGTGTCTAATTGTCAGGCTGGTGGTTTGACTGCTGCAACTGGCAGATTGAAGCTGCCATTAGGAACTCTTGAGCAAAACTTTAACCCCACCCCAATTACTACAGGGCTGCCAGACACTGGCTGACCCCTAAGGTGTGTTCTTGAAAATAAAAAAATGTCTATTCTATTCGGCAGCCAATCATTAGGGAGGTATTTGCCCATGTTTATCAATCCCTCTATAGACTGGCCCATCTAGGAGGATTCCAGAAGAGAATGAGAAGCTGCATGATCATTTGGCCACATTCCCCTCATTATGGCCGTGCAGCTGGAATGAAGCCATTGCACAAACGGATAAATGTCATTGCGCTCTTATAGAGAGCAGCCATAAATGACTGTCAAATTGTCATTGGGAAGGGAGCTTGACCCCAGCACTGTGTTAAAAGGTTCACATTCAAATATCAAGGTGTACCGGATACCATGTAAGAACCCCTCACACTGCCTTTGACCAGAACCCTCAACTGATCCAAGGTATATATTGGCAACCAGTAACACAGAGAACTTTTGGAACCCGTGAGACAGAAAATACACTAATGACAATGCTTATTTTTGCAGCCTAGTCCACCTCCCCTCCCCTTCTTTTCCAAATTTAGGGCCCCCCGACCCATCTCAGAAAAGCAGTGAGAAGATGACTAGAACATCAAACTATACTACAGTACGTCAACATACCCGAATCGCCAAGCAAGCACAACCTCACTTGTAGTAGATTTCTGCCTTGGAGGCTGATTTCTGCAGTACAGAAAAATCTGAGGTTTCAGACTTCAAACGCGGCGGAGAGAAGAGGGAACTCTGGCACTGAAAGAGAATCAAAAGGAAGTGATTAAGAAAACTTGTTCGAAATGAATGTTTAATTCCGATTCGGGTGCTAATCTGCTGTCTGGTCTCTCTGTGAGCAAGGGAGTGTGTTCAGCAGAACAAAGCGTCACATCAGCTGGGGGAAAACACATTTGCCTTTATCTGTATGATATTGGACCATGAAATAGCCTTTTAAATTTGCTAATTCTTCCCTCTGTAGATATGCCGGCGTGTCTTTGTCACATGGCAAAGACAGCTCTCCTTAGCTCAGAAGAACTGGGGCATGTGCTTAAAAGATTTTCTATATGCTCCCTCCCAGCACTGACACTTGGAAAAATGAAGTTGACGAATTTCCACATGTTTCCTTTGCTTGATTAAGTAAGAAAGAAAAATCCATGCAGCCCTTAATAAACCCTGCTCCCAAGCTCTATACCGTATCAAAATAAAAAAAACATTAGATAAAAAGCCCGATTATATTAACCTTTTAATGCCAAATTTACTGGGCTGATTTGTGGGTGGAGAAAATGTGATTTAATCCTTTCAGAAAACATGAAAATGGTGCCATGACAGGGAATTTTAATACTCCGGGACTGCTGAAATGTCCTGCCTGGCTGAATCAAGCAATGTGCAGTTTGCTAAATTGATCTCTGAAAATGCCAGCAATACAAAAAAAGAAAAACACAGAAAAAGCAGTGCACCAAGCCCAGCTTGCAGCAATCTGAAAGTCACGGCTGTTTAATTTTGTGCTGAAGTCACCTGCAGTTCTGGATATTGCAGGAATGGAGGCAGTAGTCAGGCAGCACAAGTGTTTTGCATAAGTTGCTGATGGACCTGGTCAGTTGTGGGTCTTGCTATTGACGTTTAACAAGGTTAGGGGTGGAATTTAGACTATACACTCCCATAATCCACTGCAAATCTGTGGAGAAAGGTTTGGCTTGCAGGGATCCTGACTGGATGTCAGCAAGCAGGGGGTTTGATTTATATTGATTTGATAATGTATCAGCTAATAGGGCATGTCTTTCAGACATGGTCTCAGTTTGAAATAAGAGCTCTCAGTTAAACATTGATCATGGGTCAAACTCATTCTGTGACATGCAGAGCATTTAAGGTAAGTTGAAGGGAATCAGCATGCATACATTTAAGGTTTCCCGAGAAAAGCACGTAGCCCCTGATTTTAGTCAACAACCACTTCCCTACACAGCACATAGCAAAGCCACCTAATGGGCACGGCCCAGACACTCCACAACTCTGAACCACTGTCGAGTGCAGCCATTGGAAACTCTCCACTGCTAATCTATGCAGTAATTGGGACAAAGGGGCTAATTGTAATTACTGCATGCAGAATTATCTTAAGTCTTTCCATACGAGGGAATTAATTACAGGAGCAATTATGAGGCTGAACCTCTGTCAGCCTTCATCCTTCAGCTTGGGTAAGTGTTTGTGACAGAAAGTCCCAGAGAAGCTAACTGTGGGTTGCACTGATGAACATCCACAGAATGCAGGCACATCCAGGGGACTCTGTAAGGAATAGCAGGAAGATGAATGGAGCTATCGAAAAACCTGCTTTATCCTCCCAACAAGAAGAAGGAAAGAAGAGGGCTGGCCTGCACAGGGAAGGGAAGAGGCCAGGGGTGGGTAGAGGTGGCACATCCTCAGGAAGGTTAGGGTCCCTTATGAAAATGAACCATGGTTTTACTATGGTTTTTTGGGTAACCATGAGTTTATGACTATGGTTTTATCATGGTTTCACTGCAGTTACCCTGCAGTGCTATAAATAAACCATAGTAGTACCACAGTTACCATGAAGTTCTATAAGTAAACCTTGGTAATACTATGGGTAGGAGCTTAGTAATCATAATTACCATGAGGTACCATAGTAAAACCATTGTTACTGTAAAAAACCCATACCCAAAACCCAAAAAACCATAGGGAACCATAGCGAATTTCCGTAAGGGGTGGGAGTGATGGCTCTTGCTGCACACATGTGGTACAGGATTTATCTGATGCGACTTTCAAAAAAGCAGAAAGACGGCATTTGCCACGAGCATCACGCAAAAAATAATGCTGACTGTTGTTTCGGTAATCTGTGTGCCACAGCACTGGAAAGCGAAAGAGAAATATCTGCTCCAGCAAGTGGAAGGAGACGCCAGCAAGTGTCATAAGCAGGCCCTGGCTTGCTGGTTTCCTCTCTCGCCCACTCGCTAGGCTGCGTTTGTGGCATCTTATCAAAGGCACAGCCTGCTAGATTGTGCCTGCTAGGCTAGGTTTGTCCTTAATCCAAATGTCACAAGCTGAAAAAAACCGCACTACCGGCACTGTCAATACTAACACTATGTTTACTGTGGACTAAATAATAAAGGCTCTTTTAAAAGGCACCTGGATATTCTCGGTCTGTTTGAATGGCAGAGCATCAAAATTCAACACTATGGCTGAATATGAGATATCTTAATAAAGGTGAACAGCACAACAAAAACCATAAATGAAATACTGTTTAATATATCAGTAGGGAAGAACAGAAGATGGAGTTTACATTCTCATTTTATACAGGTGTGAGGGCGAAGTCCCATCATACACAAAGCAGGTAGCGTATCCTATCAGGGCCCAAAATGAGATCAGGCTCCACACATCAAAGGGATGGAGTGACAGATGTTGAGACTAATTTCTCTACACTGGGTTTTCCAGGAAAATATTTATGAAGCAATCCTAAGATGAAAGACCAGTCCAACCACAGACATATTAATTAATAATAAATTACATTTAAACAAGTAACGGCCCTTTATAGCGTCATCTATATCGTCGTGCACCAGACAGAATATTTCGAAAATGCTAGTAAACCTCACATACACACAGTACTATTTGCTAAGTAATATATGTAAATGTACTAAATAAGACTTGCTCTGGGGTGAGACAGGGAACAGAAGGTGGGATGGAGGTGCGGGGATGAAAGGGAGACAATCTGATTTTGGCACTAAGGGAAACGAGAATCCAGTCAGTGGTTGGTGGAAGGGAAGGGATGTGAGTGGGTTAGGGGCCATGCATCAGGGTGCTCAGGGCAATAGCAAACAGAACTTAATGTTACTTTGTGACCAGTACTGCAGCATACACGAGTGACCTGAATGAATCAGCCTCTTCCAGAGATGTCCTTGGCCCTGAACGACAAAAAGAAGGGAAGATGATAGGGGAAGCTGAGGAACACTGTGATCCCCACTCACTCACTGCTCAGATACCTTTCATTTATTGATACATTAGCATTTATTGGGGGATTCAGCCTACTGCACAGTGTGAGCCTTAGTGATGGTAACATTACAGTAATGACAGCTGTCATAAAAGATTACAATCAATGGTAGAATATCTATTATAGGTCATAGAAGTATTTTTGTTTTCAATCTTAAAACTGTAATGGTGGTATAAATTGGTTATTGATCTAAGCATGCTGATTCGTCAGAAACAGGCTGACGCACACCGTGAGGCTTCTGCTTATGATCTCTCACAGTATTTATGAGAGCTTTTGAGGTGGACAAGGAGATGTTCCTGCCAGGACTTCAGCCCTTCACTTCTCAGCTGGATCTCCTGGAGGTGAGGTGGCCCGAGGTGAGGCCGCTGTAAACTTGTTAATTAGTTGACGGAGGAGCATCGCCCGTGTCATTTGATCACCTGCAGGCCTTTTCCTGATTCAGGTCAACTTAGCCCGCAGCTGCTGTGGTGATTGGGGTCTCTACTCATCACGTACTGTCAAGTAAATTAAACACATAAACATAAAAATGCAGAAACAGCCAGAAATGATAACAAAGCTTACATTTTTACTCTTATAATCATAACTGACATTGAAGATCACTTACACGAGTGCTGGAAAGCTCATGAAGGCCTTCAAACAATGTGGGCAATGGGTACTTTCTCGCATTATGGCTTTAAGAAAACCAGCCACTTTGCTAGCACACTGACCCCCCCTGAAAAAGTACAATTTACCTTAGTGGCAATCCATTAATGGCACTGACTCCCAACCCAGAAGGATGTCTAACCATCTTCATGGCCTTCTTTCAATCAGGCCAGTGACTGACATTGTCAAACTCAACATGGATTTAACTGAAGAGGTTTTGCACAGACATTAATGAGATTAATCTGACCCCTCGACGATAACCATCAATATGCCACCATGAATCCACAAGCAAAATGATCTTCTCTGTACCCTGAGAGCAAAGGAGGCACAGCTCATTTCACACACATGTGAAGAACACAGAATTACATTATGAACAGACAGACCTGAGACTCCAATGGGACAAAACAAGACAGAGGACTACCTGACACTCAGCCGACCTGCCTGACATGCCCCTGCATAGCAATCCCACTGCCAAGGCATCCACTGCATGACAGCAGAGGCTCAACAACAAGGAAGTTCCCCCTTCAGCTCTCTTACACATACGTACTGTAGCACAGCCCAGGTGGTCAAGATGCTGCTCACCCCTTGATGTGGTAAGGGAAACACCTCTCAAACCCGGCCATTCTTCTACTCGTCACTCTCATTTCACATCTTGTACTTGTGCCAGTAACCACTAAGCAATTATGGTCTGTCACAGTTTATTAAAACTGGCACTCAGAGCCGGGCGCTTAACACTTGGCTTTCTGAGCACTGAGCACCAGAAGAGAACTAGTGCCCCCTAATGGTTTTTTTTTTTAATGCACACATTACTGACTACTGTCATAGACAGGCTCTTATTCTGAGATAGAATGCATTGTAATGTTTACAAATTTGACATGCAGTACTCTGGCTTAACTACCCGTCTAGCACAGGATCGCAGAGTGTCTGAAGCCTATCCCAGGAAGTCCATAGCACACACTGACCAGGACATCACAAGACACTCATTCACATACAAAAGTTTTTATATATTTATAAATTTTATATAAGCTACCCGAACCGGTCAAACCAGTTTTGGAGACAAATCCAAAGCCTTGCAGGTGTGATGTCATCATGTTGACCACCAATGACATTACAGAGTTAAAAAAGACGGTGTTCATTAAGTGGAGGAAAATTAATTTTCAATAGAAAATGCCAATAAAAGTTCATGTAACTAAATACACTCTAATATGCATTATTTATGCAGCGCGATTACATAAATAATGCATGCTGCTAACAATATAGCAGAAATAAGCTCAGCGTAGCTGACTTCTTAGTCTGAGTTACAGATGGGTTAAGCAAATGACAGGATGTAGAACACCAAAAAATCTAAGGCCTGATGATGCAAGTGTAGTTGGTAAAGTGAAATTTTGGAGTAAATTGTACATTTAAATAACCATGAAACAGCCCCCATATTCCATATATACAGTGTATTTTACTGGAATTAAATTGAGAGTGGTAGGCATCACTTTACGGAGACGGCAAGCATCGCCGTGAATAGGACTAATTCCGCGGCCGCGTATCAGCGGGGATCCCACTTTAAATGCGGACACTTCCTGTCAGCCCGTATCTTCGCTTGGCATCTGTAAACAGCTCGGCAGAGCAGCACACCCGGCAGAAATTATGCCAGTTAATATGCTTAGCATGCATGGCTGCCATTGTGGAGAAGAAAGGCGAGCGAGGACCTTAGGCATAAACAAAGCTGACATTCTAATTTTACCCAGGTCATTGTGTTATGCGACGTTGCACCCAACCCCGCCACCACGCAATATGTGCCCCTACCAGAGTGCCATTCAACCCCTCTCGGATTTAACAAGCTAATGAGTGGGACTAACTCGTCTTTCATGACAAGCAGTAAAGAAAAAATGGGTCACACTTGAACTCCAGCAGCTGCTCGTCCGCCATAAATCAGTGCATTAACTCCCCATTAATAAACATGACTTTTATGCCTCCCTTAAATCTGAACGTCTGACAGGTTTAAATCACGCTTCTATTTAAGCGGTCAGCTCTGTTGGTACTTGCTTCCAGTTCAGAAGAAGTGCAGGAGGTCTGCAGTTTTGCTGCCTCGGGTTTCAGGGACTGTTTGTTGTTGGCAGAATTGTCTGTTAAGAGCCGTGTAGCGTTCAGATGATTAATGAAAGCAAACTGCGGAGGCCAGCAGGTAAAGGGTCAGAGGTGAGATGCAGGATCAAATGTGGCCCTGCATTTAAACAAGGTTACAGTCACACTTGCCCAGCAATAGGAAGAAAGGTCAGTGCAATAGCAGATAACAAGGGGCACTTTAGACTGCTTGTGGCTTCTCAATTCCAATATCACTCAGCTAAGAATGTTGAACTTCCTCTCTAACGTGCCTTTGACAAGGGTGGGGTTAGTGTGTGTCACTCAACACTGGGCGGCTTAGCTTACCTGACAACACCTTTCGAAAATGACCTTCCGCGCTGCCTTTCAGACCAAGTTAGAGAGCTCACTGACAGCACACATAAAGTGATGTCAAGTTCACGTCTAGAATTTTACCAGAAAATCTTTTGTGGACTATTCCAGGAACAGCCAGTGACAATCTGTTAAGGTTTTTTCCTTATTTTAGTACATGACTTTTATTGACATTAACATGAGTTAAGTCAGAATCCTTTGAGGGAAGCCTTCTGGAGGAAATGGTGATTCTGAAAGTCAGTGAGAAACTCACAACGCAGATCACAAGAGAATCCATGGTGACAACAAATGTGGGTGTTGCTGTCTCTTTGTCCATCTGAACATTGCTGCTATATCCACATAAATGACGATAAGCATAGGCACCTCAGCTGTGTCTCCTGCCCATTCTATTTACCTCAGTCCGCTACCCTTTCCCACAATATTGGTGAAGATCACCTGGTTAATAACACCCTCACTTGAACTTCACATCCTAGTCATGTAATGAGAAACAGCCCCTAGTATTAGGTGAAGCTCTCCCTCTTCCCCCAACATTAAAAATTAAGAATCTCAAGTAACTCCAGTGACATCATCATGAGTCCATTATGTGTAATGTGCCATCACAAAACATTCCTCAATCCATGGTTAGAGTCATGGGGGCCCTACACGGCTCTCTAGAAACACCACTCAGCCTCACTGCACATCAGAACATGCCTAAGAGACTGCAGATGTAGGATTCAAACCCCCAACAACATCCCCCTCCCCATCAGTGAACCACGTGCTACCCACCAACAGAGAATATGACCAGTACAATCATTCAGAAGATACCTTTCACCATCCCTTTGGCTCAGAACCTCACCACTTATGTAGATACCTTAAACTTGTATTTTACAGTAAGCATAGCAGAAATTGCCTTAAATTTATTTAAGATTTGATGCTAAAGGCCTAATTAAGATACCCAGAAGTATTTTCCCCAACATTTGACATACAAGCATGAACTCTCCACCAGTTAGGTTTCCATCCTTCTTCTGAACCCTATGGTTCCAATGAAATATCATCATTATGCTGAATATGATTTGTGTTAGAGAGGATCACTGATTGCATGTTAAGGAAAAACATAAACTGTCTTTCATTTTGCATCTCAGACCATATCTTACACAATTTTTAGCTGTGTTTATGTAAATTACGGCCAAACAGCAGATTGCACATAGTGGGCTTCACTAAGTGGAAATACTGACGGGCATCTTCATTTTCCTTCAGAGAATCATTTCAGCCAGAGACAGATGTCGTCCTACATCAGAAGACACAGCTATACTCATCCCATTTTATTAGTTCCTCGGAAAATGAAGATACCTCATGTGCTATCAATCAATGAAAGAAAATGAAATTGGCTGTCTTTATATTAGGGGTGGGCGATATGACAAAAATACCTCATGATTTTTTTCAGACAGGATTGCGATTTACAATGTTATCACGATTCATATTCATTTTTGTTTTTAAGGCTATTTTGCAAGTTACACAACTACACTCACCGGCCACTTTATTAGGCACACCTGTCCAACTGCTCGTTGACGCAAATTACTGATCAGCCAATCACAT
>JAODKM010000088.1:14917819-14937970 GCA_026780845.1 Petrocephalus sullivani | reverse complement strand
AGACGCCATGCTGCAATGGCGATCCTGCGCGTAATTCTCAAAACACCCACAAGATGGCGGCGTTTATCGGTGAACCCAATATTACAAAACCGATAACCGATTATGGCAAAATCCTTAAATATCGGTGAATCGATATATCGGTCGATCTCTACTATATAGCTGCTTTCCATATTTGGAAAGATGCTTAAAAAGCTTTAAATGGATCAGAGGTTTACAAAAGCAGAGTCACTGGAAGCTAATTGTGAAAACCACCAAAGAAAGGCCAAAGGCTTGTATACCAAATTCTTTTTTATTTGAGCAACATACGGGGTATACACTTCCTTAAAAGCAAAACCAGCCTGTCTCCTTCAGAGCACAAAAAAGAATTAATAGAAGATAATTAAAAAAAAAAGTTGAAAATGAACTATTCAGCCAAATAGAACTTATCTACCAGCAAAGCCTGCCAATTAAGGTGGTGGTGTTGCTGTTGGGCTAACAGATCCTAAGCAGTGCCGACAACCACTTGCTTTTCATCAATACGGTCTCTATAGAATGCAAAAAATTCCCATGCAGCAGAAGGCAAATGTCTTTTCATGACCAGTTCTTCTGCACTTTTCTCTTCCATCATTTTGCTTCTGTCCTATTTCCTATGAACGCGCCTCACGGTCCACGGCCGAGTCAAACAGCGAGGACGGGAATGATTATGGTCGTCTCAGAGCGCATGCGGAGTGCATGCAAAAGCGGTAACTTCAGACTGATTATTTTACATACACTAGATAAATTTTGAAAAGGAACCATCATTAGAATAGCAAAGCTTGCAAAATCTTCTTTCCTCTGACTGACCAAACATGTTTTAGCGCAACGTGTGGATGGTGTCGAACTCAGCAGGCTATTGCGGTCCTTGGGATGTGACAGTTGCATGTGCATGAAATGCCACATCGATATTAACATCGCACAAGCCTGTCAGGGTGGCAGTGTGTAGCAGGTAGTGCTGTCACTGCACTCTGCCACTGTGTGTGTGCAGGTTAGGTGATCACTCTGTGTAGGCATGGCTTTTTATGGTCTCTGGTTTCCATCCACCGTCCAGAAATATGCAATTTAAATGCCTTAAATTGACCGTATGTGTGACCCTGCAATGCTTGGTTCCTGCCTTGCATCAAATGTAATGTATCTATTCTATTCTAAATGATTACTCGATTAATCATCAAATAAAAAAAATCGGCAGATTACTCAATTATTGATGTAATCAAAATTGACAGTTAAATATTTAAATAAACAAAAATACTCAAATTTACATAATGTCCCAGTGCCAGGAGCCCTTTCGAGTTAAATACAGGTACATTTCAGACCGTTGCGCTTTAGGCATTTTGACCGTGTTTAAGGTAGCTACTAGCTAACAGCAGGTGACTGCTGACATCAGGGGAAGTGAGCCGCAATGATGCTTCTGTTACCTGAACACCAGGGGGCAAATATTTCAATCGAAGGTTCATTAAAGTGGCACCGAAATCTATGTTGCACTACGGTCTGGTCCGACCCAATGTTTAACCATTGTGAAAATAAACCCTGAAAATTGGGGGGAAATGCTCAAACAGATAAAAAAAGTTTTACCACTCAGACTAAATAAGACCACTCAAAAGAGACAGGATCACGAGGCTCAGCTTCAAAAGCGCGCTGAGAACTGGCTTGCTCATCCAGCAGAGTAAATGCAGTGCCTTCTTTCAAGCCTTTTGTCGCCGTTACTATCACTGCATTACCAAACGCTACCTGCGCCATCATCAGCCACATGGGGACGGCTGCCGCGCGCTGCCTTTCCATCAGACACACAAGCCAGGCAAAGAAGCTGACGATGCACCAAGTGCTACACCTTCAATCCCTCTATTACTCCTCTGATCGCCAGCACAACAGACGGCTGAGTGGCCATAAAGCTGAGCATCAGGGCACAAATGTACTTGGAAATAACGTAATCAATACTTATCTACATTGACGAGGCAACAAAGCCCCCTGTCTTGTCATTTAATTCAGTTCCATGAGAGCACACCATTCCCCCCTGTCTTGTCCTTTACTTCAGTTCCATGAGAGCACACCATTCCCCCCTGTCTTGTCCTTTACTTCAGTTCCATGAGAGCACACCATTCCCCCGTCTTGTCCTTTACTTCAGTTCCATGAGAGCACACATTCCCCCGTCTTGTCCTTTACTTCAGTTCCATGAGAGCACACCATTCCCCCATTTATAGATATCAAGGTTTACAACTTCTTTAAGCATTCACATATGAATTAAGACATTCTACTCAGAAACTAGCACTACTTCTCTTAGTTAAGCTTAACTATGCTTACTCAGCCTACCAGAGAACAGGTGCCTTCCTCTTTCATCGTGACAGTATCACCCACAGGCAGAATAAAGAAGACATTTCAAGAACTGCAAAATTAAGCCTTACTTAAAAAAATTAAAAGCCTACAGACTACACCTAGGCTAGAGCCTCTAAGTCACGGGAATTGTCCGAGTAATTCATACTATTTGTCCAAGGCAACTAGGCCGATTCCCAGCTGCCTGTTTCTCTACGCAACCAAGACCACAGACCAAGCTGCAAAGCTGCCTGATGCTGCAAGTAAAAAAAATACATCAAGAGTAATCCCTCACCCATAAGAAACACTGGAGGCAACTATTTAGCAAGTTACATTACTAAGTCAGTCAATTAGTAAGCACAGTAAAACTCATCATTAGTTTACTTATTATAAAAAAGAACTCGGTGGCAAAGCTGTTAAAATGGCATGCAGGATATGCAGGATCCCGGCCACATGTTTTCACTTTCACAGAGACGGCAGGCCGAATGCCCAGTGCCAGCACTGCCTCCAGCGAGTCCCCAAAGCCTGCCATCAGGATGTGGTTATGAGTCAGCCGGACTGCCCAGCACCCAGAGCCACTAGGTGGACTTGCCACCTGTATCCTGTTCCTCAGAGCCAGTCTATGGCGAGGCTGAAATCTGGAAGCGGCTTGTGGATTGCATTCTGAGAAAATTATGACATATCCCAGACTCTGTGACTCAGTCACAATAGACCCAAGACTGGATACAGAACTCTGAGAGACACCTATCCACCCAAGCCAGTCTGCTATGGTGTTCCACTGCCTTTAAGATACAGGACACCCAAAAGC
Organism: Petrocephalus sullivani; assembly: GCA_026780845.1. Lineage (NCBI taxonomy): Eukaryota > Metazoa > Chordata > Actinopteri > Osteoglossiformes > Mormyridae > Petrocephalus > Petrocephalus sullivani. Next base: position 14,934,840 of record JAODKM010000088.1, on the reverse strand, counting down.
AATGAAATGGTAACATACTATGTATGTTTGTGCCTTACGTTTGTTATATAATACCAACCACAAATTCCCTTCAATATAAAGAATAAAATGTCATTCTACACAAAAAAAACGAATGACAAATGATCTTTAGTTAAAAAAATACCAGCACTTACATGACAGCCTTAACACACAGGCTATAGAGAATGCCGAAACCATCACGATACATATTTTGCATTTATCCCGCAAACAGAAATGTTGCAATAGGTACGACATTGTCATTTGACTCATTTATATATGCAATATTACACAGAAAGTACCTTGTACAGAGTTCATTCCATAACAAGTCGTCTGCTTCACGAGCTTCTAAATCCTTCTATGGCGGTAATTAGCCGAGATCAGAGTCCGGGCCAGGATTACAGGATTCCGGACGCGTTACTCCGCCAGTGCCCGGCCAGCGCGGCGGACCGGGAGCGATCCCGCAAAGCACGGAGGGCGCACCCACCCCGGCTCACACCTGGGCCACTTCGGCGACACAGGACGGGGGGGGGAAACTACACGAGATCCTGAAAGTCTGCTTTTTGCTGCAGTGCCTCTACGTAATGTGCGGATTAAGAAGTAAATGCGGAATGTCCCTTAAATTTCCCTTTAATAAGCTGATCAGCGGGCGCCTGCTGCCAAAACAAGGAAGCGGCGCGGATAAACAAGTCAGCTGTTCGCGAGCAAGGGGGGGGAAAGGCAGATAGACGACAGCATTCGGCAGACAGCTCGCTGCGACGGCGAACGGGCGGGTATCATGCGGGTGCCAGCGGCTAAGGCGAGCGGGAGCCGGCCACGCCATCGCACTCGGAAAAGCTCGGAAAATTTAGTTGCGATATAAGAACAAGACAATAAACTCCAGTCTACAGCAAACGGCACTGATCGGCTAATGTTAAAGCGATGCTTGTCAAAACACAAAGTGACTGCTTACCACCTTAAGCTGGAAACGGATGTATAACCCCGTGACACCTCATACACTCGGCAGAGATATTAAGTGATTTTAATGTTTAATCGCTGTTCCACTTTCACAGTTCTCAGCAATTCTTCATCGCATCCTCCGGCCTTCACTTCCGCCTTGTGAAGTCAGCTTCCGGGAACCGCCCACTTCCTGCCGCTGAGACCCGCTGATAGACATCCCAACCAACCAATAATATTGCAACATCTGGATTCAACCGCTCATTCATTATTACTTCAATAACAGAGGCGATCATTCATTTAGTTGTGCAAGGAAATGTCAGTGTAAGACAGCAGGAAATGATTTGCTATTGCAACGAAATATGGCCATGGATTACAAAAATATGATGTCAATATTCGCTTACACCGTTTTATTTTACTATTATTTTAAATTAGTTTTACTTGCAAGCCTGGGCGGCACGGTACGTGGTGTGTGGTTCGCACTGTTTCCTCGCACCTTTTTAACCCGCGCTCGAGTCTGTGGAGCTTTCTTGCCCCCCGTGCCAATTAATCTCCGGTTTATAGTCTGAAAATGTTGCGAAGTTGCCATTGCCTGCCCTGTGATGGGCTGGCACCGTGTCATTCCTTGCCATGTGCCCATATATAAGCCCAGAACCGCGTCACGACGATTTGACAAGCGGGTATGCAAAATAGACCTGTAGTTTGCACGACGGTAAATTGTATTTACATTCATTTACAATAAGAGCATGTTTATGTTTTCACGTTTATTTTTGATAGACTATCATGTGGCTTGTTTTCACGATTGTATGAGCTCTGAGACATTTCTTGGTCGATAAGTCTTACTGTCGTACAGCCAATTAGTCCAAGGAGAGCTTGTTTTCAGATGGTTGCGTAAAATGATAATCATCCGAAATTTCTTCTGAACATTTAACTTCACTAACAGTATATTGCCTAAAAGCCAATACTGCCGCAATGAGGACATTTCAAGAATTGAAGGGTTTCATTTGTCACATGCATAGTACTGTATACAGTCCAACTGGATCCCATACAGTGGAAGACAAGGCCGGCATAATAAGAATGACAAAAAGCAGTAAGACAAAGTTACAGAATAATAAATATGTAACAAGTAAGGGACAGTGAAGTTATACAGGTAATAAGAGAATGGGAAATTAGACATGTGCAACATAGCTCCCAAAAGGCAAAGTGAGTAGGGAGCAAATGTTTAATTATACAGTACCTGTCAATCAGTGTTTCAGTTTTTCTTGATTGCTTTGGTACATGTCATGAAAAATACTTAACATTCTCAAGACTATAAGAGCATGTCTCATAACAGTTAATGTATCTAGCACAACACTATGGTTTAGCTACAAAAGCCTGTAACCATGTAGTGTTATGGAGTAACAGAAAATATATAACGGCGTTACGTATTTAGAATACAAAATATGAGTAACTGTATTCCGATACAGTCACCATTTAAATATATGGTAATTAGAATACAGTTACATTGTTGAAATTAATGGATTGCATGAAGTGATTTATCTATTTCACGTTTATTCACGTTCAAATTAAATTATGGCCATTTGATGTGTTTCCCAGAAGTCCTTGAAATAAAACACGCAGCTAGAAGTCGCGGTGCGGTTTTAGTTAAATTAGCTGGCTGCTTACTCGCACTAATGGAGCTGGCCCGACGCAGCCAAGATGGGACTGCGCTTCTGTCTGGGAAATTCACTCACTATTTCATGTTTAACGGAAACAGTTGGGGTAGAACAATCTACTGGAGTTTAGTTTGGAGCTTTATACTTAGGTGGTGTCCTTGGGAGCTGCTCTTTTGAATGTATCGTAGTTGTCCCAGCCAGAGCCGGCCCAAGGCATAAGCGAACGCCACCAGGGGGCCCCCATGAGTGCTTGAAATGTCAAGATATCTTGATTTAGGTGGGGGGGGGGGGGCATAAAGACTCGGGCCGGCCCTGGTCCCAGCATTGTAACACCTATAGTTAATTGACTTGGCTAATTGATATTGAATAAAAAATCACCTTGCTTTTCAGTTAATTGTTTGCATAGAATTGAGAGAGAGACAGAGTGAGTGACTGAGAGGCAGACACACACTGCCAGTATAAAGTACCAATCTGTACCTTTGATGGTACAAGTACTTCTCACTGGGGCAGTGCCATCAAGGGTCTGCCAATTATAGCCTAGCTGTAAGTAAATGGACCTTTTGAGGCACAGAAATTGATTCTGATGAACATTTTTGTACCACTGAGTGTACATAAATGTTGTTTGTACCTTGGTGTCTGATAGTGCAGACACCTGTTTGCGTTCCTGTTTTTTTGCTCTTGGGATTGTGACAAGTGCGTCCATTCATTATTACAAAGCATTGTATTTAAACCGAATAAGCTTAATGGCGGTCTGTTCGTAAGTAGGAGTTGTCCGTAAGTTGAGCGTTTTTAACCTGGGGACTGTCTGCACTTGGCTTCATGCTTTTCTGCCTGTGTTTGGACTACAGATTTCAATCTCAATTTGGCTTTGCTTGCTATCACTTTCTTCTACTTTGTTTTTAACACTTTGCCAGTTTTTGGACAACTATACGAGGAAATTAATCTGCTGCTCTCACACTTGGATTCTCTCTCCATCCAGTCATTACAGGAAACTATCCCTGGAAGCCTGGATGTACACTCACATTTATAAGCTGAGTTGTAACTACTGGTTTAATGGCTAGAGATGTGAATTTGTAATTGAAAGGTTCAAGGCTCCAAGCACTGTTTCCTGGGCGCTAAATTAGCTGCCCACTGCTATGTCAGAATGTTATTTATGGGTTAAATGTAGAGGACACGTTTTGTTGCTGTGGTGTGTCAACAATGACAATCACTATAGAATAATAGCTGTAATTTTTCTAAATAGCATCGATGCCTGGTATTTGGTATTTAACATAGGAATAGGTCATTGGCAGCATAAATGTGCAGCCCACAAATCTGCAGCAATTACATGATGGAATCATGTCAACATGAAGAATCTCTATGAAATGTTCCCGGCACTTTGTTGGGTCCATACCAAAAAATTAAAATTTTAACAGAGCCCCAAAATTAGGTCATCGTCGCAGGAAGAAGCCAGCATACCTAGAAGAAACTCATACAAAAACTGAAAATAAAGGAGATGTGACGTTCGCGTACCGTGTATCAGATTTTCAAACTAGTTGTGACACATTACACGTTTTACTTTTTACCATTAGATGGAGCCAGATATCTTTTTGATATACGGTGGAGCAGGGGCGTCGCAAGTGTGGGGATGTGGGTGTTACAACACCCCCACTTTTGCTGAAACACCCCTCACTCGTATCAGATTAAAACGATACTAAAATATGCGCTGCTACGTGTACAAGAGCGAACTAAACTATAGCTCTGATCGGGGAGGGGAAAACACACACGCAAACTTAGGCTATGCTCATAGGTCCGTTAGTTGGATTGAAGGACCATTCGGCCAATCACAGCAAAGGTATCAGATTGCGTCAGTAACGAGGGAATGAGAGCTGCTGTAATTCAAAGTGAGTAAATTGGCAACGTGCTGTCCTGTTGGATTTGGGAAGAAAGTGCGGTGAGATTTGTGGCAGGTGAGGCACTGGTTCTTTCAGAACAAAAATAAATAATAATACGAAGTGCTATAGTGAACTTAATTTTTTATTTTTAGCCAGCGTACCGGCAGTAGTAATCCCGTGGCCTCAATCTGAGGCAGAGGTACTGGCTGCCTCACCTCCTCCTTTTTCGCTGCGGTTTTGTATCAGATCAGCAAGACTGACTTCGTTATACGCACGCGAAATACACGATGCAGTCTATGGAAGGTGAGGACATATAATATAGGTGTGTACAAACATTACACTGGTGACATACAGTGAGAAAGCAGAAGGAGCGCGCGCCATGCAGTTCCCCTCTGTCTGTTCATAGCACAGAGCAGTGTCAGTAGACGAATATTAATATTAATTTTATAATTATTTGTTTTTTTTTACTTCTCATGATGACAGGTGATTCTCTCCCAGGCCACTGCATTTCATTTATCATTATAGCAACTAGCTAGGGGGTAACTGTAACGGGCATGACAGTAACTTTACCGTATACGTTAGGCAAGTACCTCCGTGTTTATCTTTTTATTTCAATCTGTCCTCTCCTTCCTTTCATAGAGCTGTGTCTTCTGAGCAATCATTCTCTTTTTGTCATGCAATATTAGGATGCACAAAAGGAAAAGGCGGGGCAAGAGAGACTCCTTTCATTTGCATAGTGTAGATGTAAATAAAATGTAGAAATGCAGGAAGATATATATAATTGGCCGTGATTATAATTATATTATAGGTTGGCTGTGATGAATTCAAGGGGAGTTTTACTTCCCCATCCTAGAACGCCCCCCACTTTTAAAAAGCTTGATACGCCCCTGCGGTGGAGGAAGTTTGTTCAAGAAGGGATTTCTAGATATGCATAGTACCAGGGTTTTCCAGCAGAGGTCAGTACCAATTGCTAATGTGTTAAATAACCATTAAATAGCTTCCTGCAATAAAGAACTGCTGCACAAAGGGCTGGCTGTTCATCCATTTTCCAAAACCACTTATCCTTCCAGGGGGGTCCAGAGCCTATCCCGGAAGCTACAGGCATGAATTGGGGAACAACCCAGGATGGGGGGCAGCCCACAGGGCACACTCACACCTGTGGTCATTTTGGCAACTCCAGTCTCCAGTTAGCCTCAGCGTGTTTTCGAACTATCGGGGAAAACCACGATGGCAGTCTGTTCAGTTAAATCGATGCAATCTTATTGCCCCATACAAATGAGGAACAAAAAGGATCACCTATACACTATCCTATACATTACGTAGCATAAACAGAAAAAGTCAGTTCTCTGTATAAGTGAAAGGATTAATGATCAACACACCACAACGATATGTGTCCTCTGCGTTTAACCCATATGTGACATAGCAGTGGGCAAATAATTCAGCACTAGCACCTTGCTGGTCAGTGAATCAAACCAACAACCTTTCAATCACAAGTGCAAAACTTCCCCTTGAAGTTTTTCACTACGTTTTCAGTTACAGCCAAGCTATTTAAATAGACAGTTCTGAATATAGGCTAATTGTAAATTGTAATAATTTAGGCACAGGGCATGGAGTGTAAACACACTTGTGTATGTAAAAGGTTCAAAGATAGGTGCTGTCATTTTTAACCAAGGTGAAACAGTTTGTGAATCTTTGCAATTCAAAAAAACAAATATGAATATCACTACTCAGAGGAGAATGGTGTATAAACACTCTAGTCCAAAAACATGGAGTTTTGTGAACCTTTGTTTCTAAATTACTCATAATGCACGATTATGTATGCAAGTGTGGTGAGCTAGCATCTCTTCCTGGATGCCCTGTGCCGTGTGTCCTGCTTTTTCCTGGGATGGACTCCAGGTGCAACAAAGAAAAGACGCTAAAGGATGCTTTAAGGGGCTTAAGCAAGAGAAGAAAGGCAGAAGTGGCACAGACAGAAATAGATGCAGCATTGAGGGAGCAGGCCAAGGTGTTTCAGAAGACTGCCTCTCACATGCACCAGGGCTCTGCTCCCAATCAGAAGCGTCCAGTCTTCTGGGCTGCAGGCATAGTCATTTGTCTTTATTGCAGCCTCCGCCCCCTCAGGGCATTCCAGGAATTGATGGTGAGAGTTATCTCTTGCCTGTAATTGCACTCTCCAGAGGGAACACCTGAGGCAGGTATGGCAGCGTGGCGGCAGCTGGCATATAGGCAGCATAGTCATTCTGCTGATTAAGGCAGTTCGTTAGAGTCTCATCCACCCAACCCACTTTCTCCAAACACAGACTAGTACAACTTTTTTAGTGCCTTAACATGCTCCACAGCGTGTGTGGCTCTGAGCCTGTGCCTGGACGGACAATCAGCATGCTTACGAAAATGTGTGCGATTGCATGGTTCCCCCGAGATACCATTAAACTAAGTAGCATCCTGCTGTGAGATACAATGAGTGACGTTCCGAAGCCGCTCAGCGTTACAAGCACGTAGTTGAGAATGGGAATGAAATGTTCCCCCATGCACAGAGATCTCTAGTCATGTGACTTCCTGTCATAACACCCATCTGTCCTACTGCACGATCCAATCATCATGTCTCATGAGTTTAAAACACATTACCTTTCAACTAGTAGTTTTCACAATATTGTAGCTTTTTAAATAACCTATTAGCCACATAGATTCTTTAGGAGTCAGCCCAGTTTTTGGCCTCAGGTTGACTCCAATTACCCTTTCAGCAACAATATGAGTAATTGTTTTTTCTTTTTTTAATCCTGCCTGTGACTCAAACAATCTCACTGTCTTTGAAGACAATGATGTTACTGAAGATTCCTTTCAAAATTATGAAACTGAATGAGGACTGAGGAGAAGCACCAGCACAAATGCAGCCAAAGACCCCCGACTCAGGCTCCGGAAAATGCACCTAGAGGCCTAAAAGAGTCTTATTTATAGGGAGAAGAGAAGATGATAGAGGAACTTTTTCAAAGCTGCAGAGACAGCTGGGGCTTGTTAGTCTAAATTACAGGGAGCAGATGTTAATTTCTTTGCATGCGCTGCTTCTGAGCAATTAAATTTGACATACTTGCGGCGCCATTTTTCATCCACTTGCAGCCTAGCCTTAATCCCGCTTGTGGCCATGTTTCACAAACACGTATGACAGCTGCCATGTACAGTACATGGAGATCACTAGTCGAGTTTGCCCTCTCGTCTGGGTTTCTACCTGCCAGCACAGCAGTATGGTTGTGTTGCCCACGGTGCCCGGAAGTGCAATGCCTGTCAACATTCAGTTTGCACAGCGACCTGTTCATAAGTGGCGCCACCAGTTGAGGAGGTTTAGTACTGCACATGCTAAAAGTGTATCATACACCCCATCCAGCCTTCTCGGCCTGCAGCCTCTTTGAAGACGCGGCATTTTTCTTCTCCTCTCGGGAAGTAACGAGGAAACTGACAGACGCTGCAGGCCGTGGAAGAATTGGATGCACCAAAAGAGTACTGGCTTGACAGTTAGAGACACGCAGTTGCACGCTACCAAAAAATGACAAGCGCCCATTTCCTAGTGATGTTTTTGCTCTGACAGAATGAACAAGCAAAAGGCGCAAACTACTCCTAAGCTAGTTATTTAAAGCGAGCAGTATGCATGAATGTGAATGAAAAGCAAGCAACGAACTCACGCTGTAGTAGCAAAGTAGATTTTTTATTTGTTATAATTTTTAACATTACAGCTGGTCATTCTGCATGCTCAATATCTAAATGAATTTATAAAATAAAACGAGCAGTAAGGAACATTCAATAATTTTTTTTTCATGCGGACTGAGCTGAATCCAGGTTGGACAATTGGATACTTGTATTATACTTGCCGCTACCCTTTTTATTATGGAATAATCGTAACATTGAAGAACAGCATTCAAATGTACTCTAGAGGAGGAAATGCTACAGTGAGTAATTAGTAATATTGAAAGATATAGATTCACTGGTGAATCATTTAATGAGTATTTGCTCTCTTGTACAACCAGAGTAATGTGCATTTCTTTAGGCATGAGCCGGAGTACATTCTAAGCATTTGTGACATTTACATAGCAGTTGCATAGCACCTCATGGTGAGTTCCCGCGACCCGTTTTCCAGGCGATACAAATGGGATTTTTTTTTACTCTGTGTCGCCATGTCTCCCCATCCCAGAGGGGATGAAAACAGCCAGTGCACTGCAGCACATGTCACCTGACGAGAGTGTGAGCTGGCAGGTGGGCGTTCTCTGCCTTTGCTGGATGCTCTCAGGGCTCCCTGGTGGTTTAGAGATGGAAGCTCTTTGACGGAGCGATAATTCATAAAAGAACAATAATAAAAATAAACAAGCGCTCAGATTTCTGATGTAAACCACATCCAATCACGGAGTGCACATATATTAATACATTTGAATGAATAATTTGCAAGTACATTGACTGTTCTGTCCATTCCTGCTGATATAATCAAAATGTGCGTAATGTGAGTAAGATTTATAAGTGAAAATACGTGTTTCATGGCTTTGGATCACATCATGGATTACAACAATGTTCTTTTGGCATATACAGGCCTATTTAGTGTTTTATTAATACATAATCCCTGTAAGTCTTGATTGTTCTTTTTGAAGCATTTTTGTCACAATCAATAACTAAAAAAAATACATATATAGGATTCCAAATTTATGTTATTCCGAATTCATATTTTGTGTGCACTGCAAATAAACTTATATAGGGACTTTCCAGATTAGAATAATATATTATTCTTCAGTAAAATTTTCATTTTCATTGAAATGCAACTCTTTGTATCAGCCAAAGCCATATCAGCGACGCAGGGGTGGGACCCTCACCGGCATTTTGCGTTACTTTGTAATTATAGTGTGCCCATCATTGTGCTTTTTAAAATTTTGCAAGCATTATTATTTAAACCCATGCTGGTTGCTTGCAATACTACATTAATCTAAAGTATGCTATAATAATATTTTGTTTGATTTATTATTACAGTACTGTAATAATATCGATAATAATAGCAATAGCAGCAGTTAGTGCAAATATATCGGTGAATGCATTCCCATTTAGGCAGATTTTAATCCACATATAGCTTGTGTACCTGTATGAGTACATAACTTGGGCCGTGCCCATCTGAGGCCTCTCAGCAAGGCTCTTTTTTACTGACTTATGAAGGGCAATCCATAAGACTTACTTGAAGTGCTGCAACGATGATGTACATAATAAACAGCATTTTTTTCAGTGCTCCACCGCATTTTTTTATGCAGACCTTATAGCATGTTTTACACAACTACAGTTTCCTGTACCTCAGCTTAATATGTAGTCTATTTGTACTTCAAACCGAAATGTATCTTATTTTAGAACTTAAATGTTTTTGATGAGGCTGTGACCACTGTCAGCTTAAAGCTGAGGTTTTTACGGGATCTATATACGAGTAGACATCGCCTAAACCAGTCATGCAAGTAACAAAGCCAGTTGAATTAAGAAGGAACTCAGCAAGCCCTAAAGTACCAGAGATACAGCGGATAACTGTACTCTGGTCCACATCAGTCATGTTGACATGCTCGCATGCAATTTGTCTTTTATACCCAAGGAGGTCCTAAAATATCATTACCTCCATCTGACTTTATATTCATTTGCATGTATCAGAAAGGGTAAGTAATCCACCAAATCTCATTGAGAAGGGACTTGGGCACAGGATGGGAATGTGTTTTTTTTTTGTAGTAGAATTTGAATGGATATGCTGTCTGGCAAAAGCAAATGCACAAGAGAAACGGTTAACTGATCACGCTGGGATGCTGGCATCATGAAGGAAATAGACTGGGGTCCATATTAAATTGGTAATCAGCTGCATGGCACCGTGGGCCAGCCACCTTTTAGGACCAACGAGGGCCGGGCACAACTAGAGTAAGGTGGCCGCAGTTCATCACGGAGCGTGTTGGAAAGCTGTTCCTTTGTTTAACACATCCGTAGATGTCTGATCTAATGTTGGTATTACTCACTAACGGGACCAGTTACAGAAGGCAGGACCAAAAGCATCAGGAGGTCACCTGAACCCAATACAAAACTCAAAAACCCCTCAAGTATTGCATCCTTTCTCATAAATTAAAAACATTCGATATGTATAAATTTTTTTAACAAGGCATATGGTTTGTTATTATTCATCAGCTACTTGAAAAACAACTCGAAACTTCAAGTGTCATTTAGTACCGATTTAGTGAGCGTGTTGATGGTAACAACCGTCCACTAAACACTCTAACAATAACATTTAAAGTCCATAATGTTAACACATTTCATTTGGATGCTTTTTCCTTAGGAAAAACAAAATCTGAGGATATTTACCATTCGAGATGGTAAGATTATACTAAAAAAACAGCATTTTTTGATGGAATTGTGAATAAAATGGGGTCCTACCCCCCCTGCAGCACAACCAGCTCATCAGCTCTTCAGAAACTGTGCGGCCATTTATTCCATTTTGTCATGAAGTACTTTGTCGCCCCAAAGATTGCTACAGAAATGGACTACATTGTAATAATTCACTGCATTAGAGCTACATGGGTAGAAAATACAGTTTTTGGAAAAGCTTAACAAAAAAGCTTAATTTCCCCTTGATTTAACCTGAAGATAATTAAAACGCTAAATGTAAATGTTTAATTGTGTCAAATGGTGTGAGTGGACCGTAAAAATAGCACAGAGGACTTCAGATCAGAGACAGATTACTCTTCATACGTATTTATGTAGATGTACACAAGAATGTAATTATGAGAAGGAAATAACGAGCTTTTGCATAGAGGAGCTGCAATTAGTATGAATCGGAGCCACCTGAATACCAAGCCAATCCCAAATCATCTGTATTGGAAAAAAAGCAGAATGCAGTTTTTTAAAAATGCCCCAAAATCAACCTCAGACGATAACAAGGGAATGACCTCTAAGTGTGCAAATGGAACTCAGACCCCTAACAGTCGGCTCTGTCCCAATCCTGCTAGTCAGCCATGTCTACACTCCAAAAGGGCTCAGTGTCTGATGTCTGAATGCCAACACTGGACCGCCGAGACTTTGGGGTCTCGCTGTCCCTCCTCCCAAGTGAGCTCTGCTCGCTTAGCAGACACTCCAGGCTGATGTGCTCCACGCCAGCAGAGTCGCCCAAAGGATGGCCAGAGTCACTAGTGTCCTGTCTGGGTGGCCCCGAATCCAGAGAGGTAACCGACGGCTGCCTGTGAATAGAAGCAGGTCCTGAGTGGGGGGAGTTTGCGGGGAGATGAACTTCCAGGAGGTTGCATGTGTCCAAGATGTGAAGAGGGCCAGATCTGGCCAGAAGATCACTCTGCTTTGAGCCAACTGGATGCAACAGGGGTTTCGTGGACAAGTGAAGGTGGGGGTACCCGCTGTGGTCTGTCACGGAGGAGTGGGCAGAGGTGGGTGTGGTAGACATGGAGAACGTGTGTTCATGGCTGGCTGGTAGCTGGTGGCTCAGGCTGGGATGGGAATGACGAAGGTTGACCGGAATGCCAGCTCCATATGTTGACTGTGTAGTCGAGGTATAGCATGGCGTTTGTAGGCAGGAGGACCTGGGGCTGGATGGATGATGGAAGTGATCTACCAAGTGGCAGTTCTCCGTCTCGGCCCCCCTTGCCTGGCTGGTGTTCCCGTGAGCTCCGCCGAAGCTCCATGCACCCCCGGCGTGGTGGCTCAGCGGCTCGTGGTGCTGGTGCAAACCGGCCGCCACATTGTAGGCCATGCTGCTGCTGGTGGGGGGGTTAGAGACCACGTGCACCCCATAGGGGTAGGTGGAAAGGGTGGAGGTGTAGTGCTGCACGGCCATGTGCGCTTGCAGAAAGTGCATCATGTGGTGGAGGTCCTTGGTGAGCTGGGCCACTTCCTGGTTCAGGAGACTCATCTATAACAGGGAAAAAGGCACTCAGTATGGTACATGAAACCAACAAGAAGTTGGCTTGTTAGCGGAACAGAAATGTCGAGAATTGAGTGGATTGATTATCTAATCAGAATGCATGGGGGAATAGATCCATTCTAACTGACTGTGATAGATTGACTACTGTCTCGGGACTAATAGCCTCCAAAGAACTCTAAGGAATATAATGGAACACTGTTTCAGTCATGAGAGATGCAAGATTACCAGACTATTGTTTATGCATCGAAATATATACTATCGTATGTTTTGCTGCTCTGTTGTCCTTCCATTTTTCTCTATAAAAATGCATTTGATGGGAGTGTGAGACAGCCATGGGGGGTGCCATTTCCGATTCCGGCTGTAACCCAGCGCTCACCATCAGACTGCTTCCAGCTCTTGTTTTAGAGAGTGATGCCAGGTCGAGCCCCCGGCTTCCCAGGTCCCCTACACTGCCCCTCCACTGCCTCTATTCCCCATTACCTGAAGATCTGAAACTATGTCAGAAGGGCCCTGTTTTTAGCTGCACAAAGCCCCAGAGATGGCAAGAGAGGAAGAAATAGACAGAGGAAGAAAGAGAGAGGACAGTGGGAGTGGAAGGGGGCTTTTGTTCCTAAGGATGCCTATATCAGCAGTCCTGCTGCGTTTCGGCGCTATTGCAGGAGGATCCTGTGCACTAGACACATCCTCATTCCCATCAAACACAACCCCGTGGGGCCATCAGCAGAATTTTATCATTCAAAAATCTGTCAAAAGAGACTTCTAGAATTCCCCTTTTAATCAATTTATTACATGAACTTATTAATTATAATCCAAGAATTAGTTGCTCATATCAATTACTGATCAAATTCTAAAGTAATAACAAATGAACAAAATTTGCCTTCAGTATACCACAACATAATGCCACTACCTTTCTTTGGTCCTTAATTGTGTAGTATACTGTATTATTAAACCACTGTAAAGTGTGGACATTTTCAGTCTGCTGTACTTGTGAAACTGGACAAACTTTACCGTCACCACCTTCCCCCAGGGGACAGCCTTTACCATTGGTGATGTAATCTGGTATTATATGCTTAGCTCTCCTGACTGTTTTCCTTGTGGAGGTACCTCTCACAGTAGATCATTTTCTGCGTTAGGAGACTCCCATGCCCCTTCTACACCCCAGCATACCTCTTTGTTCAGCTGGCACACACTCTGCCTCACTTCCTCCGTCTCCAAAAGCAGGGTAGCCGTCACCTGGCTGCTGTCTGCGCACAAAGATGGGGCCGGTAATGGGATCATTAGCTGGTGCTTTAGGGGAACTTCAGGCATTTCACATCTCTGTCTATAGCAGATAGATAGGACGCGGAATCCATCAAGGGTTCTTTACCCAGAACGCACTGCTCCGAGTTGCATCACTGTACTATTGCTGGGTTCCAGGCAACTCAGAACTTCAAAGTGTCCGGCCCGCCTACTTGAAAGGGTACCGTGGAACGGCTGTCAAAGCCCAAGCTCCTACTGAGAAACTCGGACCAATTTCACGCCCCCCGGCTTCACCGAGAAGAAGGCGCTGTGACGTCAGACATCACGGCAGCCTCAACAGGCATAATTACCAAGAATGATAAGTAGTCAAGTGAAGGCCACACGCAGTGATTTTCCTGTTAAACATTGCAATAAAGCACTATAAATAATAGGTATGTAGAATGGTGTCAAAATGAATCGCAAGTATTGCGATGGGTAGTTTTAGGAGTCCATAGCTAGCTATAGCTTGTAGCTTACAGAAATTAAACTTCTCCGTACAAACGGATTGGCATTATGACTCGGGGAATAGTTGTAGGTCAGAACTCTGGCTTTTCAGCTTGGAAGCTGTGAGCTCTGACGTCACTGGAAGGCAGCACCTCTCCTGGTCGCACCATGTTATATGCTGCGTGCAGAATAATCAAAGGCGACCTGGGTTGGGCTGGAATGGCTTCGGGGTTCATCACTCACCCGGAGCTCGGTTACTGCTGCCTCTGGCAGCGCTTCTCTCCACGTTGAAGTGAAACGTCCGCCCGTTGTCTTCAATGCCGTCCACAACTCTGCGCGGGGGGCATGGAAATCGCATATCCTTAATTAGCCGAGGAAGGCCAGATGAGATAGCGGCGGGCGCGGGGTGGTGGTGGGGGTTTGGGAGCTCAGATGCAGAGGGCATGATGGCATGTGACCTGCCTGGGGGTGCTGAGCCCCCCCAGCAGCAGTCGCCTTTGTGTGTGCTCACCAGTGTGAGTCTGGCCCGTTCCATTTATAAAATGAGGGTAGAGTTACGGTACTAAGATAAGCCTCCCTGCACACCCCAGTTACCTGAGAAGAACTTAGTGTTTCTTTCCAGTCCTTGGGGAGTCGTTAACCTGTCTGGGTTTTGATAGCAGGCCTCAGATGCCATTTTCCTCCACAGTGTTTAAAAAACAATAATAACCTACATGCTCTATCGTTGGATTTTTTCCCCCATTTTCAGTCCCCTCCTTTTAAGTATGGACTGTATTTGCTTATGTAAATAGGTTCCAAAGACACTAAGACACGGAATTCCCCCAGGTGGATTTAACCTCCCAGATGCCGACTCTGTACTTACAGTTGGGTTTTGCATTAGACTGCAAAGTATATTATCACAGTGCTGGAGAAATGTGACGCATTATGGTCTGTTCATCACTATACGCTGTAGTGGTGGCTAGTGGCTAGAAAGCTTGAGGAGGTAAGAAGATAATACGTTATACAATGTTACAATACTGAATTTTTCGAAAGAAGGACAATAAAATTACAGTAACTTGTTTCACAATTGACTCTCCAAACCAGGGGGGGTACTATTCCCCTTCGGAGCTACAGCCTCTGATACAGTGCTCAGCGATTCAGTGTGGCCAGTACCTGGGGCTGAGGTCGGGGGGGGCACAGCAGTTCAGCGAGGGTATTGGCAGCTGGGAGGGCTTATGGCTGTTGCCGGCGTCATGCAGAGAGCCTGGCGAGGGGGCCTGGGGGGGGCGGTGGTGCTCCGGCCTGGACTGAGGGCCGGGCGATGGGCTGCGGGCCCGACACCCCCGGCTGGGCGAGCGACAGCGCCGCAGGGCATTGAACTGGCGCAGCTCATCGCCCAGCAGGCTTCCCAGCGAGGTGCGGCGGACCGGGCTGCCCAGCGACGGCGGCATCAGGCTCCGGCGCGGTTTGGAAGCCGGCGAGAGGTGCAGGTGGTCCTCGTGCCGGTCGCCGTGTCCCCCCGCGGAGGGCAGCCTGTGCTCCGGGTGGCCGCTGTGGTCCATCCGCTGCAGTGCAGGAAGGACAGTCAGCACACATTACAGACAGCCCCTGGACATCAGTCCAGCCTGAGCCTCAAGGGTCTCTGGGTTATTATATAAAACAGTTCAGTAGCTGTGTGGACATTACTCTAGAATATAAACTCAGGCTTCACTATGTACAGAATTTAAAGCTGCAAGCAGCTTTTCACATTTCCTAATGTTATGAATCAACAGGCAATACAGGTCATTCCTCTCTTTCCAGAATGCTCCAGAATGAAGGCAATATTCACAACCTGCCACATTTCCTTGAGTTGTGGTAAATCCATGACTGGAGATGGAAGAAGTCGTTGCGTGACTTACGTGTGGGACCCTCGGTGACCGAGAAAACCTGGTCAAACCCTAAAAAGTGAACAGGACAGAATTTACTAGCAGAGAAATGTGACTGATATAGTCTACTGCACCATCTATCCGTAAATGTCTTTATAAACTATGAGGATAGGATTTTAGAGAACTGAGGATCAAGCTAAATTCGGGTGGGATGAGGGTGACCAAATTATAGCCTGAAATGATCAAACTTCAGGAGAACCACATCGCTGGGGTTCTAAGCAAAGGCAGGAACCCCATCTCGGTTGAGTAGGACATAGCAGCATGTACAGACAAGGAGGACAAAATGAAAAAGAGGAAAACAGCGCTGTCACCCCTTTAATGGCGAGACTGGGCATTCTCGGGTATGTTTTATTTAGTGAGCACTGGAGAAAGTGAGTCTCGTGTGTTCTCTTGCACTTCTTTTCTGTTTGGACACATTTTTAACAATCTCAGCATGGGTGCGGAGAGGGAGAGAGTGGCCCTCCATCTCGACCGGCCGTCCCTCATTTTGACATCTTTCAGCTGGGTGCCTGGCCTGTCGCCAGACTGCAATGGTAGCAGATGGCAGCAACTCAGAACATTAGTGCTGATAACCCAAAACTAAATACCAAGTTTTTTTGGGTGATTTGCATTTCCTCCACAAAGGCAAAGGAGACCTTTAAATTGGTTGGTGGGGCGGATGACATTTTGTAGTCCTCTTGTTTGCACGCAGAAATTGTCCAACTGCCAGGCATATGAACTTTAAGTTTCTTTAATTCCCTTTATGCAAAGCCTCTGCATATTGAATAACATGTTATTCAGAGTCCTGATCAAATTCTATGAAAAGTAAATAGAATATGTAACAGATATAAGTTATTATTTTTCATCGTGGTACTGTTAATTGGCATATATACAAACGTAAAATTATGCTTGTTTTCGGAGCAAGTATACACGTACTACCAAGAAAAATAGCTTTAAATGTTTTCATTGACTGCCAAAGACTTTTGCACAGTACTGAATATCAGAAATGCACGTTATAGACATGTCAGACAATTACAATTGA
>JAODKM010000088.1:14874262-14886451 GCA_026780845.1 Petrocephalus sullivani | reverse complement strand
GGCACATGGGGTGGTCACATGGGGAGGTCACATGGGGAGGGCACATGGGGAGGTCACATGGGGAGGGCACATGGGGTGGTCACATGGGGAGGGCACATGGGGAGGTCACATGGGGAGGGCACATGGGGTAGTCACATGGGGAGGTCACATGGGGATGGCACATGGGGAGGGCACATGGGGAGGTCAGATGGGGAGGGCATATGGGGTGGTCAGATGGGGAGGGCACATGGGGTGGCCACATGGGGAGGGCACATGGGGAGGGCACATAGGGAGGGCACATAGGGAGGGCACATGGGGAGGGCACATGGGGAGGGCACATAAGGAGGTCACATGGGGTGGTCACAGAGGGAGGTCACATGAGGAGGGCACATAGGGAGGGCCCATAGGGAGGTCACATGGGGTGGTCACATGGGGAGGGCACATAGGGAGGGCACATAGGGAGGTCACATAGAGAGGCCATATGGGGAGATCACATGGGGAGGTCAAACTGAAATCCTTGATCCTAAAGAAATAGGTATGTCGTCTGATTTGATATCAAGCAGGACACCGGCTGCCTGTTCCATTGCCCAGCAAGCAAGCCTCCACAATTTTTATGTTTGTTTTGTTTTCTTCTTCAATTGTAGGGACAGCATTAAGTTTATATCGACCTCACTGCAATTCAAATGAAATTTTGATTAGTGATGTTTTCTCTAAAAGGGAAGATTAACATAGTCCTATCATAAGTATATTTCAGCGTACAATAGTGTCCCTCCTGAAAACATAATTCCCACATTATTTACTATGTGCTTCACATTTCCTTAAACATGCCAGATTTTTTAGATGAATGTCTAACCAGAGGCAGCACGGCGCCACAGCGGGTCCCACGTTTTCCTCACACCACATTTGTGGATTTGATTTCTGCTCCTGTTGAGGTACTTTGCTTCCTTGCCCTAGCCCAAAATGTGTGCTGTCAGTGAACCAGTCTCTCTAAATTGCCCAACACATGTGATTATGTGTGTGATTGTGCCTTGTGATGAACTGGAATCCCATCTGGAGTGTCCCCCTCCAGTGAGCCCTGTTTCTGCTGGGTCAGGCTCACTGTAGACCTGCACTAGATAACTGATTGTAATAGACTGATGCATGTATGAATGTTGCATAACCAACAAATGCCCAGAGTACTGACTAATCTCGCAGATTATGGTTAGGCGACCTTTAATTTTTAGTTTGTTTTAGGCTGGTGGCTTTACCTTAAATGCACATTTAATAGTACATTGTATAACATAATCAGGAAAAAAAACATCCATCGTCTTATGCTTCACACAGATTTATTAGCATTTAATACTGAATGAGAATGAGATCTTCAAATGCATGGATTCATGGTTCTCTTACCGAGTGTGGGTTTCAGCATTAATACTTAGGGTTAGCAATTCAGTTTGGCCCCCGGTACAGGGGGCTGTCAATCACGTTTTATAAGTTACCATCTGTGCTGGAAACTGCTGCTTGAGCTCCTGAAGGAAAGAGATACAAATGAAAAGATCCTTGAATATGACTCTCGGGAGACTGAGACTCCAGGCTGCTGGGACATCCTGTCATTTCAGCACAATTATCTAGGCAAAATGCAGATGGTCTAAAATCAGGGCACGTATTCAGTATTCAGCACTGACTCCAGACCCTAAAAATGGAGCTGGTGAACAGCAAGCAGACACTCAAGATGTTTATTCATGTAATTAATTCCAAATGCCTCCACGTGTATTTCATTGGCTTGGTACTGCACATTTAACTGTTGGTTTGTAGTGTTGATTGTTCATTTCTGTCTTTGGATAATTAAGTATTGTGTAAGTAGTTATTTTAGATATTCAATGAGAATATCTTCCTGCGAACGTGACCTCATCACCCCACATTTGTATCCATTATCACGAGACCTCTGCCTTTACGTCACTCACATTAGGAGGTCAGATGTTCCAAGCACCAGCTTCCCTAACCCACCCGATTATAGCTCTCGCTGGATCTCTCACCATGTACAGTCTTGCACCTTGCTTCTTTGATCTTTTCCAAGTCTAGTCTTTACTCCGATGCATGGACTCTATTTCAAACCTCTCTGTTGACCTCCAGTTCTTTTGGGTCTCATTCTGATTCTTCTCTCACACTTAACCAAAAAGACGCACTGTCGTCTCTCTCCCTCCTCAAATCGCACTTCCCGGTCCTTCTGCACGCCATGCTAATGCCTGTGCTGGATTCTCCATTAGTGAAGCCCCATGGAAAGTCAGAGAAACTCAAACACACATATGTGCACATATATGTACACATCACATATGAAAGGGATACGATTATTCTGCACCTTTTTCCAGCTTCTAGACTCCACAGCTCACTTCCACTCCTAGCTAATTTCTCCATTAACATCACTGGTTCAATTTAACCTTCAAGTAGGACGTTGTCTCTCATATCTAAAGGGCATTTAATTAATAGTACTTACATGGCTACCAATTAGAATTGTCTCTTGGAGGCCTGTATTATTAAAATGTCACACATATTACTTATTAACAACACATATTACTTATAATAATCTAGTCCATCAAGGATTGCAATTTAAAAATAAAATAAAATGAATAAATAGGCCTGCTATAACATGAAACTAATATAATAGTGAGAAAACACACATTATACACAAACCATACAGAAATGTGCAACGTAATATATACTTTGGACATGTTGTGGAGGCAGGTGACATTATTAATCCCTGTTAACCTCTATGGAATCCAGGCATGTCTAGGTGTCTGTGGCTGCATTACTTTGAGGAATTGTATCCCTCTCACTACATTTAGCTGGAACCTCTCTTTAATCCGCTTTGCAACACTAGATGCAGCTGATACACGTACACTACACTTTCCCTCTCAAATAAAGTCAACTTTGATGTTGCCCTCTGATGGGTCTCCCATATTCTGGTTGATGCATCATGCAGAAGGTCCAGTACCCTACTATGAACTCTCAGTGATTTTACTGTAGGTTTTAGGTTTTGCCTGCCTCATAAAAAGGCTCGGTCACGGTCTTTTGTGGCATGGAATGGTATAATTTTTAAACGTACATTCGATGAGTATAAGCATATCTTCCCAATGCATCTGTGGAGTTGACAGTTTATGATCTTACGCCTAAAGGCTGCACTGCATGCCCTGCCAAGGACCTCACTGATTTACATATGTCTATAGAATACAAGCAGTCCCCGGGGTTAGAATGTCCAACTCGTACAACTCGTACTGTTATTGTGTTGTAAAAAGGTTCATAATAATGAATCGTCGTTTGGTCGGCACGGCAATGCACTGTACCAGAGCGTGCTGCCTGACCCGACCCGACCTTTGTGCTGCTCATGAAAACATTGAATGGCTTCAGCAGTTTGTCAGCTCAAGGCAGAGTACAGTACTGTATGTAGTTACTTTTGTTATTACCGTACTATTATCACTATTATTATGCACTGCATTGTCGTTGTTCTGATTTACCCACAGATTCAACTTAAAGACAGACTTCGGGATCAGATCCTGTCCGCAGCCTCGGGACTGTCTGCATACCGCCACCCATTTCCTGCAACTTACACTATTTGTCCCAGTACTGTAGCACTGACCCAGATCCAGACATGTCTGGCAGTTGAAGAATTCTTACATCATTACCCATTTCCTCATATATGTTTAATAGAAATGGCGCACACATTTATACTCTCTTGACTGTTACAACCTTGATTGCTATTCACTAATTCAGTGGCTCTAAATAATACAGAACACAAGTGTCCTTTTTCTTTTTATTGTGCAATATGTTATTCTCATCTTTCGGATCCCTGCTGCCCACGTCATTCATCTCAGTCGTCATTGGTCAGCTGGCTGTCCTTCCTCTTATGATACGGACCCTCTCATTCCCTCTTGTGGCTATCGGATAGCGAATTCTGCTAACTGGCTCTGTCGCTACAGTGATTACTTATAGAGCTTCTTTCTCCAGGTTGCACCTGGTTTCCTGAAAAAAGGAGCTGTCGTAAAATTGTGGCTGGAACAATAAAACAGAATTAACACTCCTAAAAGCAGAAATGGCTTTCTATTACACTGTAGGGCTGTGGCTCTGCCTTGTTAGGTGTTACTGTTTGTGCTGTGCGTGCTTGCGGATGAAGTTGATATGAATAATATTCATTAACACTTTCAAATGCTGGACGAAAATAGAAACAGATCAGTGCAGTTTATTTGGCATGCAATCGCCAAATTAAAACAGAATTTCCCAACAGCTGTCTAAACCTATTTGCCAAACAATTTTCTATCACGTTTTTGTATCGGAAGGGGAATTATCTACAGTGATGTTACGGGCTGCAGCGTCTGCGCTCCTGTTGCCTTTTTGGGTATGATTTACAGTATCGTTTATCTCTGTTAAAGCAAGCTAACACTTATCGGGGATGACAAAATGTAAAACTAATGTGGTCCCTTGGGTATTAACTTCAAAACAGTTTTACTTTAGAAGGCAGAAGCTACAGCTAGATAACGTGAACCCCAGCCTCAGCTCTGGGTCGTTTGAGGTCGTCAGATGATTTGGCGTAATAAGGTGGTCTGGATCTGCAGAGGCTAGGCTATATGGAGGTGCCTCGCGACATCACTCATTACTGGGAGGTCCTGGTTCAGCTGCTGTGTAGGGGTGAGCGGATGCTGAAATGCCCTCATGGCCTCCAATGGCCCTGATGAGCATGACCGGCGTTGCTGAGAATAAGATGCCGAAGCCTCAGTGAGCATTAAATGTATGCGAGCACAAATGATGGAACTCGGATCAGGGGCCAGATAAGCATCCCGGCTCTGTCGGCAAATGTACCGTCAGCCTCTCTTAATGACCGACTCTTCTATAGAGAAGTGCTCTTGCATCTTTTCCATTGAGTGTCACATACATGTCTGATATCTTGCTAACTTATGAGATCCTTGAGAACGTCTATGACCATTTTCCCTAGAACAATGGTCCCATCTGATGCCTTATAGTACAATAAGTCCTCTATACTGGTGATAGAATTTTCTGATGATGATGCCTTGGGGGGGGGCACTGCAAAAACAATGCTTGGTAACTCTACTGAGAAGCTAACCCATGAAACCAACATTAACCTGGTAATGTGTCATAGTTCCTAGAAATTCAGAATGGACAGATTTTAGTGGATTATGCGGAGGTTGTAAGTTAATTGCTATTGCGTGAATACACACCCACATCATTTTTGCAGATGACAAGGGTAATTAGTACAATGCAAAATCAAATTTGTTCTGTAATTGTTTATGTAATCATCTCATGCAACCATGGCCAAAGCAGGTACAGGTAGTATTGTGATTGTGTGATAGTATTGTATATTGTGTAGTATGACGGACGTGGTGAAGTTTGTTTTGGGGAGTTCAGCGGCTTACATACTGGCGATATGTGCAATGCACTGGACACGAAAAAAATGTGTATAGTAATACAGCTACTAGTCATTGCTCCAAAAGGTGGTTGAAAAGTATGCACTAAATATTTATGTATTCTGAACTGAAAATTGTTATATGTAACAATGCCATACATTCTGTGACTTGAAGTCTGTAATCACGGTGAGTCATCATCGCTTTTGTGTACCAGAATTGTCAGCCACATAATGAACATAGTGAAGCCTTGCGTCTGTGCTTTTCCACAAGCAAAACTTTCTTTCACAAACACCGCTGGAGCGTAGAAAAAAAAATAAAACTAGGAATGTATGATTAGCCTGGAATTTCTGCTCGCAAATTGAATACTGTGTTTTAAAGAGTCACTTGTTTCCAATACCCTAGGAAACCACAATGTTAAAAACTCTTGGTTCGGCAGATGAAGTTTCTTGAGGTTTTTACTTAATTTTTTTTAAAATAATTTATAGGAAGTACCAGTTAATATGAAATATGGTTTTCCAAGACAAAACAAAAGTTATCTAAATTTTATCCACTTCAAAACCCAAAACTATCACAAATACTCATATTTCCCATTTGTCTTCACACGTTATATTATTTTCCCCCAAAAAGTTAAGACCTCTGAAATAAATAGGAATTTTGGATGAGTATTCAAATTCCTGAGCCTGTAAACACTGGAATCAAAGAATAGCTAGTTCTGACTTGCAATACGATGAAAATGTTAGATTTGTTATTTTATAGGTGGGAAATTCCCATTTTCATTGTAAAAAATGCCCCCATAAATGAACATATAAATTCAAAATAATTAACTATATAGTAATTAAAATTATAACCTAGCACCTGAAGATTGGTAAATGAGCATGAAGGAAACCCAAAAACAAACTGGGATACTTTGGCCAGGGACAGTTGCATTATGTAAATATTAATCAGTTCAGAGATTAAAGCAAAAAATAAGACAATTGAAGACTAGCCGGGGTTACTTACGGGTGCCATCAAATCGGGTAGCAATGGTGTCCAGGAAGGTGTTTTGGGGTGCCAGCAGACCCTTCATCACCGGCATCTTGAGCTGGGGAACGGCAGTGGCTTCTGCAGAGTTAATCCATCCCAGGAGAAGAGGGGCTCCGGGGAGAAGGTGGGCTGCTGACCACCGTTGCTTTGCTCTAAAAGTAGAAGTCTCGCTTCAAAGGAAAGGCGCCCTGCGTCCTGCCTGTAGCGCGCTCAGCATGCACAGTGTTTACTTCATGCCCAGGTGTATGTCTCTCTGCTCCTCGTGTGATGAAGCTCAAGGCGCCATGCCGTCTGTGGAACCCATCATCTAAAGTGGCAGAAACTTATGCTGAGAAGGAGAGAGAGTCCATTCACCTGCCATGTCTGGTACTGTGTGTGCTCCCTCCCTGTCTCCTGCCCTCTCCCTCCCTCCCTCCCTCCCTCGCCCTCCTGTCGGTAGAGCAGAGCGCCGCGCTGCAGTTGAAGCTTCTCAAGCTTCCTCCCTCTGCCACACTCCACCCGCCGTCTGGCGCTCAACTCCCCCTTTCGTCCCCTTGTGTTTCTGTAGATCTCAGCTAATGAGGAGCAGTTTCATGCTCGCCGGTCTCCAGAGAAATGTATCCTCACGTGGGTGATGCTCGGAAGGGGGTGGGGGGCGGGTGGTCACACCCCTACAACTATTCACAGATTTGTTGTTCACTGGAAAATCTACCCATCACTGAAACTGTACCAACTCCTCCAGAACTGCTGCCTGCAGAGAAACACTTCAGCCTCTCAGACTATTGCATATTTTATTGTTAAATTGTTGCTGGTTTTGAAACATCTTGATCGCAAAATCTGGCAAATGGATACAAAATATTTCCTATGAAATAATAAAAAGATCTTAGACATTGATTTTTTGTTTTACTTTCTTTGCATGAATTCAGCTTTTTTATTCCATTCTTTATTTAAAAATTAGTTATTCATTTTGTATTAAATCCTGTGATGGGTTGAAATCCTGCCCTGAGTTGTTCCCTGCCTTGTGTCTGTAGTTTCCAGGATAGGCTCTGGATCCCCACGACCTTACATAAGGAGAAGCAGGTATAGAAAATGGATGGAAGCATTATAAGCAGTTATAATGATATTTGAGGACTACACACTCTTTAACTAACTAACAAAGACATCCCTCCATCCATTTTCCATAGCGCTTAATTCATTACGGGTCATGGGGAAGCTGGAGCCAATCCCAGCTGACAGCGGGCACAAGGCGGGGTGCAGCCTGGACAGGGTGCCAATCCATCGCAGCTAACAAAGACATGGCAAACCCCAAATGAAACAGGGAGACTATGTGTCTGTTGTACTCAGCGCCCACAGTGATAGGAGGGAAAAAAACTGCAGTTCTCACAAGAAAAATGGGCTCAAATGGTCCAGCCTGTAAGTGCCGCAGTGCAAGGAGCCGACAGTTTGCAGAGGAATCTTACAGCGAGATACCTCACAGAGAAACAGAGACAACATTCCCTCATGGCTGGGGGGGCACAGAGTTTCAGACAATGTGCATCATTTTCATTTTCACTGAGGGTTATTGTGCCACCTCCCTGTAACATGTCAATCTGTAAGGGGACCAGTCCAGTATGGCTTCTGCTGTGGAAAGCACTCTCTGTAATGGACCTCTCAGCTGTAATCCAAGTGATTGTGTGGTCCTCACAAGTAAGCTAACTGGAGTCATGCCCCGGGCACAGGGTGATTTCGGGGCAGTATCACAAGCTCTGTGACCCCCCCCCCCATACTCCATCCACTCATCGGCACACAGAGAAGCAGAGAAACGAGACGTCTTGGCATCCCCGCGGAATTCATAATTAGGTGTGTCAGGCTCGATTCAAGCTGGTGCGCTGATGAGGATGAGGTCCTGGGCACTGGGAGACAGGAGAGCCATGGTCATGGGGTTTCATGGAGGGACACTCAGGGCACTTATGCTCCCCTGAGAGTTAGAATCAGAGACTGAAACTAGTTCTGCTGCACTGGAAGCGACGAGGCTTCCATGGGGCCGATTTAAGAAGAGTCTGTATCACCCGCTACTTCATCGTGATTGGTCTGCCGCACTGGCCACATAGGAGCAGCTCTGAAGCCAGCGTCGATGGCTGTCCATCAGCGTCACTGTGAGTGTCAAGCAGTAGGCAGGAGAAGCTGAAGGTATTTTAGCGTCAAAACTCACAGAAGACCCTGGATGCTCAAAGCATACAGGCAAAAGAAATCCTCAAATCCTCATCATATCTCATATAACAACCTATTAGGCACCGTTCCATCCATCATTGACATCAAGTAGGAATGGATTGTGGAAACGAGGTAGGCTGTGTTTTTAAATCATTACAATTCATTAAATTCTCCATAATGTGGTGAATTCCCTTAAGGCTTACCACAAGGCTGGTCTTTATAGAGGATGCTGGGTGTGTTTCATTACCTCTACATCAAGTGGAAAGTTACAGTTACATAAGGAACAATAACAGATAGGTAGGTAGTTCTCTGGAGATGTGGCCTTTTGTTTCAGTTCATTATTCTTCTTTTGGCTTTTACTGTGTTGAACCATCCAATTAATATTAAATCTAATTATTAGATGCCTAAGAAATGCCCCTATGCTGACCCATCTGCTCAGTGAGATTCTCCCCACCTTTCGTGCAGCGTGGCTCCTCGAGGGTTAAATATTACCACACTGTTACAGAAGAGTAACATCAGCCTTGTGCTGCGAGAGGGCTAAGAAATAGAACTGGTGTTGAGAGGCGTTTTATCTGTGCAAACCATATCTGACAGCATGCAGAGTATCTCCAGGAGGGTTCCTCTTGCTGAAGGCCACAGCTAGTGCAATGACAGATTTTGCTACTTTGCAAAATGCAGGTAAAACTGGAACTAAACCAAGATTAATATTTAAGTTGTTGGTTTTGTGATTATATGATACTGGATGTTCCTGTCTTCCATCTATGTCTTCAGGTTTTCCATAGCATGTTGATTTTGGTGCTGATTGGCTCCCTCCGCCTTACTGCTGACGCTCTCGTACTTCCAGCTTCTAAGCCAATGCACTGGTTCTTCATTTCATCCTATAATGATTGTGCAGCTTTGCTACAGTCATCAGTAGAGCTAAGGGCCCAGTATGACAAGCCTTTACCAAGCTCAATTAACATTATCAACATACCATACACCCTTTTGTTTTCCAAATTTACTGGTATAATTCTTTGACTGAGTCTTCTTCAGTTGCTTGAAATATTTCTAGAGGAATTCAATCTATTCCATTTTGGCAATGCTCTCAAGGTTAATTTGACCTCTTCTTGCATCACTGAAGGTTTTTCCATGTATCTGATCTCATTAAATATATAGCTTTGGAAAAAAAATAAGAGACCGCGTCATTTCTGAATTTATATGAATGCTTATGTGTAAAATTTTTTGGCAAACTCTAGCCTGGCTCTTCCCTGCTTTTCATTAATGAAGGGCTTCTTTCATGCTTCATGGGACTTCCGACCTGCTTTTAGGACCCTGTTAAGAACTGTCCTGGCTGTGCACCTAAATGTGAGCACTTAATGTTTCCCATTCCGGTTGCAGGTCACTTGAGGTCATCCTCCGATTTATGAGGTACTGCTGGATACGTTGACGGTCATCTCTGGCATTAGAAAGTCGCTTCCCTCCTCTACCTGGTTGATTTCTGGTCGTTCCCAGTGTCTCCTGCTTCACATTGTTCTTGTTTACTGCTGTCATAGAAACTTTGAGCCTGGAAGCAGCCTGCTGCTCAGTGTAGCTTCTGCCAGCAGAACCGGGATTAAACCAGGATTTAAAAATGCAGATATTTTTGAAAATATAGAGTGGTCTCATCATTTTTTCCAGAGCTGTATCTTGGGTGTTTTCTGTAGAGGTCTTCTGTATATTATACCCATTTATGCTTGATTTTGGTATCATGAGTTATTATTTGCCTGTGAATGTCCATCAGAACACCAACTTGATGTTGGGATTTCTTTTTCAGAAGATCTCATGGCCCTTGTGTTATCTTTATCCTTTTCTTTGTAACTTTATGTAATTTGTGATTCAATAGAGATTCTATATAAACCATATATGGATATTGTATAATGTTTCGGAAAATGCTTCTTCTGCTCAGAATGTCATTAAAGAAGTTCTGCTTTTGTTACCTAATAGCTTGGCTCTAGCAAGGGGTTGGAGTTAATTGGCGATGAAAAGAAGGGTTAGGTGACCGCTATGTGCGCCTTGCCAGTCACTCATTCACTCCCTGGTTTCTCCTACCTACTAAATTTAATTAGCGCACAACGCTGACAGTGGGCTTCAGGAGCGTCTCTTCCAACGCACTTGCCTGGTGTCATGTTTATGAACCCGGGTCAATGAACAGAACTGGAGGAAATTGTAACCCTGTATGGCTTTCATGCAGCTAGCTAAACAAACATCTGCCAACTGGTTTAACTTCGCCTGTTATTCAGAGCTAGTACTGGTGCGAATCCAGTGATCATTTCACAATTTGTTTCAATGACCTTTTATGGTGCAGTTCACAGGAAAGGTGGGGATTGGTTACATGCATGAAAAGGATGGAAAGTACCATGAAAACATGAATAGACAAACAAAACAATGTTAATTTTTCTGTAAAATATGCACAGAAGAGAAAACAAAACAGAATATGAGTGATTAGGAAGTACAGGTGAAGAACTTACTTCCAAGCTGCAGAGAATATAAAGAGAATATAAAGAATATATAGAGAATATAAAGGCCAGTTGTACACGGACGGAATTACGCCAAGGGCTGAGAAAGCTGTTCATTATGGTTCAGGAAAGGTGATGCCTCAGGATTGGAGGTTTAGCATGGTCTTCCGATGGTTACTCCTGCCGTTCTTACTGCTGCTTATTCTTGATGATAGGTGCGCTCATTCTCACACAGATTTAGCCACCTTCCCTGCAGTGACAATCATGCCACACATGGCAGAGAATATAGTTCAAACACATCAGATTCCAAGTTCAACAGTGCTAACTTTCTTTCTTAAAATATACAACTTTCCACTAAGTGTAGGTAATATTGTGGGGGGTCTGCCAGTTGTGTCATAGGACATCGACACCGCGGAAAGGTTCAGCACCATGTGACCGGAGAGCAGACAGTTCCAGTTCAGTCAAAAAGAGGAATTAAGCTGTGAGATTCTCCTCAGATGCATGGATGGACACTAGCTGTGCCTGTGGAGACAGGGAAGCCACATTCAAATGCTGGCCTCAACCAGGGTAAGTAGCAGTGATCTAGGTAAAGTAGATTCAGGAAATGAGAGGGTTTGGCCTTGGCCAGTTTGGGATATCACTCCTTCCCCAGGCTGGCTGCCGAGGATTACGAGTGTCTTAAGGTCTTAATCAGTGATTCTCAAACTATGGTACCAGTAGTATGTGGAGTCCCACTAGTGGGACAGAAAGGTATCAGGTAACAGATTTTCCATTCCCTTACCACCCACACAACCATTTGTACGTGAAGAGCCTCATATTTTCTGAGGTGGCATGTGATGTAACGAGTCTGAGAAGCAGACAATGCAGTCCGACCCCTGGTGTTCCAGATCATCCAGCTTGCTAGACCCTGGCTCCAGCAGGTAAGGAAACAGCCCCAACAGATTGCAGATTGGTAATGGTGGAGTGGGTCCTGCAGACTCTGCTGGAGACCAGGCAATGTGTCAGGACTGCCATACTGTACCACCCCAACTGCAATAAGCACCACATGTGCCAGTGCCTTTGTCAGGACTGCCATACTGTACCACCCCAACTGCAATAAGCACCACATGTGCCAGTGCCTTTGTCAGGACTGCCATACTGTACCACCCCAA
>JAODKM010000088.1:14860518-14874162 GCA_026780845.1 Petrocephalus sullivani | reverse complement strand
CATGTGCCAGTGCCTTTGTCAGGACTGCCGTACTGTACCACCCCAACTGCAATAAGCACCACATGTGCCAGTGCCTTGCAGTCCAAAAGGAGGGCAGGGCCTGAGCTTACACTGCCCCCAGTCACCAACAGACATCCCCAGAGAGCCGAGGAGCTGGCCAGTGACCCACCAAAGAGGGGAGACCCCAGTGGATCCTCTGCTGCCACTGGCAGAGCCCACGCCAACTGACCCCACAGCTCGGTAGACCCAGAAAACCTCCCTGCGAGAGAGCCTCTATTCCATCCAGTCCTCCTGCTGGGAAAGGAAGTCCTCACAGTGCTGGGCTCCACACACTGGGCCTGGCATAGCCAGCGGTCCTGGAGAGGACCCCCGCCGTGGGCATGCTCCCATTCTGGGTCTTCATGAATGTGCGACAGGCCCCGGCTTTGCAACTAAGTACACCCAGATGGTTCTGGTGGAAAGAGAGCAGAGCATGACAGGCTTATTCCAAGCCCAATACTTCCTAATACAAAACAGTAAGTTATATTTCTCCACAGCCCAGTAGGGGTAGTCCGGTCCGAGGTTGACACATGGGCTTAGCCCACATCCACCCTGTGGCACAACCCCTGGCAGCTCGGGAATACTGACGAGGAAATCGGAGACCATTTCCACTGGCTGGGCCTACAGAGAGAAGTGAGGAATACTGATGCTCTATTATTATCAATGATGCTGGGGATAGACCTGGTAGGCGCACTGGCAGAGTCAGGCTGGGGCCACCGGTACATTGTAGCGCCACTGGATTTTGCCATGCAGTGCTGGGAGGCCGAGGGGCTACAGGAACACAGGCGACGATGCCTGTGAGACCGGCACATGCTTTTATTGTAATGAATCCTACCACTAGCCAGCAGTTTAAGTCACGGCAGGGGTGTGGCTGTGGTTGCCCGGTCAGTTGCTAGCCAATAAGGTAAGCGTTCGTATCTCTGCTACCAATCAAATAAAAGTGTAGGCGTGGCCATTCGTCGTAGCATTTTACTCGTTTTTACGGACACAGGAAGAGCAGCACAAGAAAACCAAGCGAGGATTTGTTGGAAACTGCGAAATTCGAAATTATATGTGCATGTTCACAAAAATATGTGTCCCAGGAAAGAATATAGATTTTCTGGGATAGCTGCTCAGAAAAAGCACAATACAGGAAAACATGCTTTAAGGGAAGCCAAGGTTTTAGCTTTTGCTACACTGAGAGGAAGACTATTCCGTACTCTAACTATACAATGCTGCCTGGCAACTTGGCAGGGCTCCGCTGTCATTCAGAAAAAGGTGGAACAGGTCAATTTCAAAGGCAGGCTAGCCCAGTCGAAGAGAGCTTGAACTAATTGAACTAATTGGATTGAGCCAGTCTGCCTTTGCTGCTTTGTCCAGCTGGGGGCTGGTTTTCCCTGCTCCCTCACCACACCGTGCCGATCCGGCATCATACCGAAAGTCCCGTTTGCATGCTCCCCTATGTTGTGAGAGCTTCCTCCAGCAGTCCAAAGGCACACTGCTGGTTTGACTGCATCGATAAACAGCTCATTGTGTGTATATGTGCCTTGCCATGGATTGTTCCGGAGCCTTGTGCCCAACACCTCCGGCACGAAGCTCCAGTCCACCCCCCATAAGCTTGGCCAGAGTCAAATGGATTGATGCTTTAAGTGATTATTAAAAAGTGAACTTAAGACGGGAAAATTCCTCCCCAGCTCAAAATATTTATTTGCAAATCACTGTTATTCTACTTTTGCACCCCTTCATGTAAGAGGCTAGTATGGCATTGGCATTAATGAAGGTGGGCGGGGCTAGTATGGCATTGGCATTAATGAAGGTGGGCGGGGTTAGATAATGGTGTAGTTTTATGGTAAATTCACAGGGCAAATTTGCAAAGGTTCCTGTTTCCAGCCGTCCCTTTAAGCTGTCGATATCAGAAAGCAATGATCAGATTCCAAGTTAAAAGCCAAAAACTGAATTAAACCATCAGCCAAATGAACCAGTGAAAATCCAGTGCTGAAATTTCTCATTTAATTTTAGTCATCAAATATACTTAACTTCTGCTTAAGTTAGCTTACTGTTTAGGTTTATATAGCATTTTGAGTAACTGCAGGGTAATATTTGCCTCAGCATCTTTATATTGTGTCTATAGGGCAAGTTTAATTTTAAATCTCTGATAGTTTCTTTGTTATTGTGTTGGAATCATGCGCTGGGACTCTGTGTCTATGTTTTTTTTTAGTTTTGTGGAATCTCCCACCACAATTACAGACTGCAAAAAAAAAAAGCCCTACGATGGCAGACCCACACATTAAAATGCCTGTCTTTTTTAAGTTAGCTGGCTTAAATATATGTCAATATTAACTTTCCACCAGTTTCACTGTTCCTGTGGTTCAGTGGGTGGCACCATCATCTTGCACCTCCAGGGTTTTGGGCTCCATTCCTGCCTCAGCTCAGTATGTATGGATTTTGCACATTCTCCCTCTATTGCATGGCGTTCCTCTAAGTACTCAGGCTTTCTCATGCGGCCCAAAAACTGAATTTTTAACAGGTGTGACCAAGTCGCCCATGCTCCAAGGCATTCCACCCATGGTGCCCCCTGCCTTGTGTCCTGTGCTTCCTGGGATTGGTGGAGTAATAAATGTGTTGTTAGTGTACGATTATGAATGAGTGCGGTGTCCTGACTATCACAGGTAAACAAAAACTGTGTGTGTATTGATGAAGGGTACACCTAATGGGATATGACGTGTGTTGCATCCTAAACAGAAAACAAATGCTTGGCACTTCACACTTCCTACTCAAATGAACCATTGGGGATAAAACTAACACTAAAGCAACACATAATGTTGTTAAAATGTACTTTTTATATTTCATTAAACTAGCAGACAAGCCAGTTTCTGGAAACTCCTCATTTGCCATTTTCAAAAGGAACACCCTATTGGTTTTCTGTAAACTAAATGTATGGACGACACATGACTGATGTCCTATAACAGTCATTTTGTGTCCCTGTATTGCTGCATGCCAGGCGTGCCATATAGACCCCGATGAGTACTGTTGCGATTGAGTAAATGTAGAGCAGACTTCATTAGTTAATATAAGGTGCGGTAGCATGCTACACAGTCTGGCTGTGGTGCTCATTTTCAAAATGCAGCATAATTAAAATGCAAAGACAAGCGTCTATGTATTGTTATCTGTGCTTCTTCTTTGCAAGTTCTGTCCATGTTTGCAAGGCTCATTACAGAGTATGGATTGTGTGTATGTGATTGTTGTTCTGAGTATGCGGACTGTCTCAGCTTTCATGATACGAAAATAGCAAAAAAGGAGAAGGACATTATCTACAGGCTTAGCTTAGCAATACAAATTCTTACCATGTGGAATTTCTATTTGTTAAATTTAATCTTTCCATTAGAGTTCATCTAATCACAGAAACTAACCAGAGTAGTACAAGCGATGTCAGATCTAATAGGAAATAGGCCATTGCTAAAAATACCACCCTAGATCCAGTCCAGGACGGTGTAGAAGAGTAGGACACATTAACAAAATAGATTATTATGACAGATTGCATTACTCAAAGTGTTGCACGGTGCCCTTTTAGACAGTGTTAAAATCTGATATATATTTTTACTTTAATTTACTTCATTTATTTTACTCACACTGTTACAAATTATGTAAAGGTAATTATTAAAAAAAAACGTCGAAGTTAATCTCTATACAGAATGGTGGCTTTCGGGAAAAAAAAATCACATTGATTTGGCTAGACTGAGCTATGCTGTGACTCGAGGTTGACTCACTGTTAGAATGTTTGCTTCCTGAAAAACACAAGTCAAGTTGAATAGAATTGGTCTTTAATTATTAGGTGACTAGAGTGCTCAGACTCTGGTTTGGAGGCTGAACCCAGTGACTAATTTAAACCCACACAATAAGCCAATTTTCGCAATGTAATTTAATAATATGTGTATGCTGGAAAAGATTACACAAACAGTGTTAATGAAAGGGTTCCTCTGAGTAACAGAGACTGAGAACACAGTAGAATAGGTAGACCTCCATCCATCACATAAACACTTATCCTGGTCAGAGTCATGCGGGGGCCAGAAGACTAAGGCAGGGGTAACCACTGGACAGGATACCAACCCAATGGGCCACCACTTCGCCATATAGAATGATTTCATTTTATTTGAAATAAGGTCATATTTATAAGGTAATATTGGCAGTAGCATATTGATGTTATGGAAGTGTCAGACATGCCTTACTATGGGTCATCAGTGCCACCAACAGGCAGAGTCAGGTATAAGGGTTTCAATGTCCCAATGTCCACAATAAAAGTGTGTAAAAAGAGAAAAACACATTTCTGAATTATTCTGGAAATAGACTTTGTTAAAAGATATCCAAACATTATAAACTCCGGTTATATTTATTTGGAAAGAGACAAATCCCTGACGTACACACTGACACAGTTACATCAAAACTTTGCTGGCAAATTCTCCGGCTTACTTGCCTGGTCGGGTTTTTGTCTCGGTATAGCCTAATGTTTATGTTACATTTCCTGAACTAATATATCTTTTGTTCACTAATATATCCTTTATTCATTCTTTTTAGCAAAAGTCAGTTCCTTTGTATAGTACTTAGGTGATTATCCTGCTATTATATCGTCCTGCTGCACAGTACAGACCATTTAGGCTGTTGTTCTGTTACTGTTCACTCCGTTGGGTTTGTGATGTATGATCTTGTTTTTTGCAGTTATTTCGTTAAAGTGCAACAAGGGACCATGCTGACTATTGACTAAACGTGTCATTCATGAATAACTTGGGATATCTGTGACTTCACTGGTTCTTTCAGTCCGTTCCGTTCATTCAATGAGCAATTCATCATTCATTTCTGTCACAAACATAATCAGTGAACTAGATCATGCCACTCATGACCAAGGTACCCTCCCTATCTGCTTCCAATGGTGTAATAATGTATGCCTGAATCAGTATGACTAATATCATTTAACATGAGGTGTCAGACATAACATATAATAGTTATTTTAATTTTATAAATTTTATTAATTTTATATACTTTGAAGCTTCCTTGTGACCTTGACATGTGTGCAGAAGATGGATAGAATTTAAGTTGTCTTATTCAGGGCCACAGGGTAGACCAGGGGTACCCAATCTTACCCGCAAAGGGCCGGTGTGTATGCAGGCTTTTGGGATAGCCTTTAGGTCAGTTCTTCAAACCCAGGTGTGAGGACTCTTCAGCCAATCAGTCCTCTAATCAGTAACCTAATTAGAGAGTTGCAGCGAAAACCCGCACACACAGCGGCCCTTTGCGGATAAGATTGCCCCCCCCTGGGGTACACTCACACGGGTACATCCATCCATCCATTCATCCATCCATTGTCTGAAACCGCTTATCTTTCTGGGTCGTGGGGAGGCCGGAGCCTATCCCGGAAGCTACAGGCACAAGGCGGGGAACAGCCCAGGATGGGGGGCCAGCCCATCGCAGGGCACGCTCACACACCAGACACTCACACAGGCACACCTACGGGCAATGTGGTAACTCCAGTTAGCCTCATCATGTTTTTGGACTGTGGGGGGAAACCAGAGTACCTGGAGGAAAGCCCAGGAGAATGTGCGAGAATATGCAGACTCCATACACATGGAGTCATGGCAGAGGCCTGAATACTGTGTGGCAACGCTGCTAACCACTGCACCAAGGGGAACCTTTTCAAAGCAGATTAAGTAACTTCTACCACCAAGTATGCTGCACTCTTATTAGGAGCTGACTTACTATCTCTAACAGCCACATGTAAAACTATCTGTAATAAATTCAGTACATTAGACTTGGACACATTGAACGCTTTCAGTTCAAAAGCCAGAGAGATGAGAAGTGAGCTGATTCTTTACAGGTTCCTGAGATCAAAACGTCCCTTTGGCGTTGAAATACTTCACTTTCTTTCACCCCAGCACAAGAACCGGGGGAATAATTACTAGTGAGATCGGCACTGCCTGGAATGACCATGGATACTAATTTGACTATGCTCTTTTGGGTCGAATTTGGTGAATTTTAATTAGAACCAGAGGTGGGTAATCCAGGTCCAAAGGTGGTCCAAAGAGTGTGACTGAGACTCCTAATACTCAACTGTTTTGGTTGAAAACAAAATCCTGGTCTGGGTATTTACTCTTTGGACCTGGAATACCCACCTCTGCTGAGAACTGACTGTAGTGGAGCAGAATGGAAAGTAGTGTTAGCTTTGTGCAAACAGTAACGCATCAGTAAGACCCATTTATGAGGTGCTTGCACATTTAAATCAGTTATCAAATGTCCTTTTCAATGACAATGTACATAGAGGTAGCTATCTGAAGTGTACAGTTTGAGGACCTTTTTTCAGGGGTGACTACAGAGTCATTCCTCTCAGGCTCCGTTATTCCAGCATGCTTAAAAATGTCTCACAAACCTGCACATGTATGCCTGCTTTATTGAACACCAAAGCAGCCTGGTTATTGCAACAGATGAGCCGATAATAAAATTTTTAGAGTCCATTTTTACCAGGACGATGTTTTTGAAATTGCCTGTAACATTCCTGCTTGTCGGCCTTTGTCTTGATCACAGACTGGCTGCTGAGACTTTAATGTTTCTACTCTTTCGCGGTGACCCTGGGCGCCCACAGCCATATCTCTGGGGCCAGGCTCTCCCTCCTTCCCAAGGTGAGAATGCCCTCTGATCGGTCCCTTGAGCCATGCAGGAGCCGGTGGAGATGGCTCTGGAGGTTCGGCTGGCCGGCCTTGCGCTTTCCCAGCGTCAGGATGCCGGCACCGTGGTTACCTGCACCGCGAAGGAGATCGTACAGGCGGCACGAGCAGCTCCTGTCCCGGCAACAGGGGCGAATCTCATTGGCTTCACCAGACAAGTATAACAGCGCTGTGATTAGGAAGGAAGCGGCCAGTTTCTGTGGGGAGCCAAGCAAATAGAGAAGCAGTGGGATTAATGGCATTCACCAGAAGCGCTTATCCAGTACAGTCCTGTTAAGCAAAGAGCCCATGCTAGCAAGCAAAGGACACGAGGCAGGGGACACCCAGGTATTTAGAGACCTCAATTCAGTGTAAATTGGCAGCAACATGCGAACTCCGCACACATAAATTAGCCAGCAAATGAGCTCACAGCCCTGCATGTGTGAAGTTCCAGTGGTAACCAGCGTGTCCCTAACTGTTACTCCCCAGTGTACTGCTGCAGTTTGTCTGTATACTAAAGCACAAATTATGTTTACATAAACTCAAAAATATTTGTTATTGTCTCAGAATGACTAATTGTATTAATATTTTCTTTCCTAATGCCATAAATGTATTCCCATTTTGATGTATTACCAGACTTAATCCAAATTGGTTTTTCAGTGGAGAGCATCATACAAAATGACTGGATTTTAATCTGAGAAATGTGCCCCTGTCTAGCATAAGGTAAAATGCAATACAGGATTTTTCTGCATACTCGGGGCACTAAGAAAGTTCCTCTTACCTTGATTATAGAAGGTTCCATCTTGGTTTAGAGTGTAGAAAATACACAATTCATTTCCCAACCAATGCAAATTTCTGCCTTCTGGACTTCCTCTGTTTCGTCACCTTCTGCCTGTTGACTAATTCCTTATATACCCTACTGCAACGTCACTGAGTTTAGTAAGTGGCTGACTTACATATTTCTGCATTGTTCTGAGGACAATACAGGACAGAAAAAGCATTTCCAAAGACCATCACCTGGATACAGCCATTATCAGCTTTGCTCCTACTTGGTAGATAGTGTGAAAATAGCAATGATTCGCCGGCATTTTTTGATCACCCCTGTTTATGAGCGACTCTTAATTGCAATGCGCCTCATTAGAGAATACTGCTCGGATCAGTGCTGGCAGTAACTGGGCCTTAATTGGAAGGCGGATCCATAGCACAGCTGGAAGCATGTGACAAAAGGCGAAAGACAATCAATTAAGCAAAAATGCTAATAGTGGTTCTGGGCTGACACTGTGATCACGGACACATTGCTGAAATTCTTGTTCCTCCTACACTGCCAATAAGAGAACAGAAACCGAAGGTGAACAGAGCAGAAAAGGTCGCAACCACATTAAGAGTCATCCTTAATAAACTGAGCACTAAAGACGCTGGCAGCGAGCCCCGCTTTCTGATTGAATGATTGAATGTTACATTTATATATATATATATCTATATATACATCCAAAGCTCTTTACAGGACCAATGGAGTGCCACTTGAACCACCAGCACTGTGTAGCCCCCATCTGGCCGATGTGACGGCAGCCATTCTGTCCCAGTACCCTCACCACACAGTAGCTAAGGTGGTGATGGGGCTGGAGAGAATTCACCAGTTAGATACAGGGGATGATTAGGAGGTCAGATTTGTTAGGGCCACAGTGGACAATTTAGCCAGTACCTCGGGGTACCACAGGATGCCCAGGGATTTTTTATGATCTCAGAGAGTCAGGACCTTGGTTTTGCATCTCATCGAAGGACAGCACAGGCCCCATGGGAGGGCCCCCCTGTCAGTCGCCCCCACACCTCATTTAATGCAGTCCCTGGTAATTACCAGCACCGAAACTTCTGAGTGTTACTCTCTCACCTGTCTGCCTCCATTTGACGTGCAACTTTAAGGTGGCTTGCACTTTGTTCATTTGCAGAATCAGGGGCTACAAAAAGGCAGATAATTAGGCAGGGAGCAGCAATTGCAAATCAAGATCCAGATCAGTAGTCCTAAAGCAACCAGAAAGTCACAAAGTCAATCCTGGGAATTTAGAGCTAATCACAGCTGCCCATTGTGGGGAGAAAAGGGTGACATTCATGGGACCAGACACTAGGGGGGGACGGTGAGCATATGAGTGTAGATAATGGTATCTTTGGTTTTGTGTGTGTGTGTTTGTGTGTGTGTCTTTGTGCAGCTCTCGGGTTAATAACCAATTCAAAATCACAAGACAATCGCCAACTAAAAAAAAAAAGCACACAAGATTCGGGACGTGGCTGAATAGATGCTTGGCTTGATGAGTGCTGGTTCATACAGTGCCTTGGAAAAGTATTCATACCCCTTGAACTTTTCCACATTTTGTCACGTTACAACCCCAAACTTAAATGTATTTTATGGGGATTTTATGTGAAAAACCAACACTAAGTAGCGCATAATTGTGAAGTGGAAAGAAAATGATACATGGTTTTCTAAGCTCACTCAGATTGGATGGAGAGCGTCTGTGAACAGCAATTTTCAAGTCTTGCCACAGATTCTCAATGGGATATAAGTCTGGACTTTGACTGGGCCATTCTAACACATGAATATACTTTGATCAAAACCATTCTATTGTAGCGCTGGCTGTATGTTTAGCGTTGTTGCCCTGCTCGAAGGTGAACCTCCGCCCCAGTCTCAAATCTTTTGCAGCCTCTAACAGGTTTTCTTCCAGGATTGCCCTATATTTAGCTCCATCCATCTTCTCATCAACTCTGACCAGCTTCCCTGTCCCTGAAGAAAAGCATCCCCACAGCATCCCCATGGTGTGTTCACTGTGATGTGCAGTGTTAGTTTTCTGCCACACACATTTGCATTTAGCCCAAAAAGTTCAACTATGGTCTCATCTAACCAGAGCACCTTCTTCCACATGCTTACTGTGTGTCCTACATGGCTTGTGACAAACTGCTTATGGCTTTCTCTCAGCAATCTCCTTCTTCTTGCCCCTCTTCCATAAAGGCCAGATTTGTGGAGTACATGACTAATAGTTGTCCTGTGGACAGATACTCCCACCTGAGCTGTGGATCTCTGCAGCTCCTCCAGAGTAACCATGGGCCTCTTGGCTGCTTCTCTGATTAGTGCTTTCCTTGCCCAGCCTGTCAGTTTAGGTGGATGACCATGACTTGGTAGGTTTGCAGTTCTGCTATACTCTTTCCAATTTCAGCTGATGGATTGAACAGTGCTCTGTGTGATTTTCAAAGCTTAGGATAGGATATTTTTTATAACCTAACCCTGCTTTAAATTTATCCACAACTTTATCCCTGACTTGTCTGGTGTGTTCCTGGGTCTCCATGATGCTGTTTGTTCTCTATTGTTCTCAAACCTCTGAGGCCTTCACAGAACAGCTGTATTTATACTGAGAATAGATTACACACAGATGTACTAATTAGGTGACTTCTGAAGGCAATAGCGTGCACTGGATTTTATATAGGGGTATCAGAGTACAGGGGGCTGAATACAAATGCTGCAACACTTTTTAGATTTTTATTTGCAAAAACATTTGAAAAATATGTATCATTTTCTTTCCACTTCACAATTATGAGCTACTTAGTGTTGGTGTATCACATAAAATCCCAATAGAATATATTCAAGTTTGTGGTTGTAACGTGACACAATGTGGAAATTTTCAAGGGGTATGAATACTTTTGCAACTGTACTGTAGTTATTGTAGTTACTATATAAACCATAGGTATATATAGGTACAGTTTATATGCTGTACTTTTTAATCATTATTTATGCTATACCATACAGTGTAGTAGGTTATGCCATCTTGGTTTGTATAACTACACTTTATGATGTTCTCACATGATATTTTCCTACAAATCCCTTTCAAAACATTTATGTATTGATTCTGGTAAATTAAACTACAGTACACTATACATATATTATTTCTACTTTATACAGGCTGTGTATTTGTCATATGATTGGTGCTTTCACTATATGTTAGTGTTATTTTATTATTGTTATTTTATGCATTATTTGGTACCATATAGTTTATTTTTTGGTTCCCATATAAATTAATGGAATTTGCTTCTTCACCTTTTCACTTCAGTTACAGCATTACAGCTCACAAAAAGCTGCATTGTAATTTTCTACTTTCGAATAGGGGCCTTTTTAAAAAAAATATATTTATATTTTAAGTTCCAGTGCTCTTTGCCTCACTTGGGATAAGTTTTTTATATTGCCTCTATGGAATGACTGCCACCTGGTGGGGAAAATGTGTAAGAGCAGACTAAGCAGCCATTTACAGTCAGTCAACACTTAGAGAAAAAGAGGACGATCGGTGGATTTTTTAGAACTGAATGGCAATGACTAGATTATTGATAACAGCAAAAAGGAAGACCAACAGACAATTAAACCACATTTAATTTACTACAGGCTGAAGATAATACAGGGCTTTTAATTACCTGATAATAAAGTAAATATTTGTTGCAAAACTTGAGAACAAGATTCAATTAATAATAGTAATACGAATAATAATAATAATAATAATAATAATAATAACAATAATAATAATAATAATAATAATGATAATAAGACAGGGATGCAGTTTGGGGAAACAGCAATAAGATTTGTTAAGAAAAACGAATGATAAAGTATCCTGTATAACTGCTAGATTTTTGTGACCTTCTGACAGCCAAAAACACCACATTATTTCCAGAAATCTCTTTGCAGATTTGTCTCTAAATTTTGGATAAAACAAGGCTAACAGCATTACAAAGACTGGAGAGATACTATAAGCCACTGCATGTGCTATTAATTAAAAACTCTCTTGACAGTTAATTCCAAAAGGTCAGTTAGACTGGTGCACTACAGTACAATAACTGATGAGCCGGTACCACTCTGGTGATCCACTCTCAGACCCCGTCCCATTCGATGCCCTTGAGAAGGCCTAAATCTGCTGCTATGGTGTCAAAAGTGCGCCACAAAAGAAAATTGATGAAGAAATGGATAATAGAGGCAGAATTTTCATTCGTCTCCAGACTGCATTTACACCTGTTTCATTCGTGCAAACTGACTCTGCAATGCAGCGGATGGGCTCCCAGGCTGAGAGGCGCCGTGGAATGAGCAGCTAGGTAGAGCGCCTGAGAACGTACAGGGCAGCCTGGCTCCGAGGTGCTTCCGGGCCGTGGCTGGGTTTCAGCACGTGTCACTGGTCATTTCGCTCTCCGGAATCGGGTCCAGTGTGGCGGGGGGGCGCTGCATCTCCGGGGACGGGCCGGCGCCGTTCTTGCTGAGGCCGCAGGACTGGGCGGCGTAGTGGATCTGCCGTAAGGTGTCCAGGGCCTCTCCCTTGGCGTGCTTCAGGAGGTCCGCCTGGCCCTACAGCACACGGCAAAGCGTCGTCAGGCACCGGAGGGCTTGCTAGCATATCAGGGGACTGACGTGGGCACACGCCTGCGCATGAGCTGGAGCTGACAGACCCCAGCGAGACAACCACAGCTGTGCTTGAAGCCATTAAGATCTCAGCATATCTAGGAGGCGGAGGGATGGGGGCACGAGGCTGCCCCAGATTCGCTCCTGGCAGGGTTACCGGTCTCATTATGCCTCTGTGTGAAGGTCAGGGCAGACCGCTGCATGTCGTGGCCCATCCTGGGAGCCCCAGGGAAGGTCCCAACTTAATCTTTTCAGCCTCATTATTTCCTTTCTATTCTTACTAGCCTATGTTTTAAGACGCATGTCATGTTCTCCTGTGCAAAGGAGGCATTTAGAAAGGTCAGAGAAACACAGCTGAGCCAGTAACAGGAGAAATCCACGTGTCAGCGAGGAGAAGTGATCACTGTGATCGTCATGCGCACAATGTCACTTAATGTTAAAACAATCTAAAGCACGCCATGCCGTAACAGGAAATGTCTGAATGATCCTTTCGTTTTTCCAAGGTTAGCAAATTTTATGTGAGGGAAAATTAATTGAATATTCCATGAAAGAAAGATAGATTCTACTGCCATTGAAGTGGAAGGCAAGCAAAGTCAGCTGGTACTGACAATTTTGGACATAATTAATGTGTTACACAAACCCTAACGCAAGTCAAATTTTACATTAGTCAGATTTACCTTTCCATACCATTCAATACACCTTTGACCAAAAAACTAGGGATGTGCATCTCCATAACTGAGGCCAATGTGATACGCATCTCGATGCATAGCCAGTGATACGATACATTAAAGATACATGAAGCAGCTAGCGATACGATACACCCCTGTTACGATGCAGTGCAATCCGATTTCGATTCGATTCAACACGATTCGATGCAGTATGATGCAATGAAACAAATATGATGCTATGCATTTCAGTATGTTACAGATACTTTTCTTTGTTTCAGACAAATCATAAAATAACTTAAGTGCCTTCTGATTGGTAGTGCATGACCCTTACACAAATAGGCTTTTTTTATGGATTTTTGGGAAGCCAAATTAAGTGTGCGCGCGATGCATCGCACATGGGGGTCCATCTCAGCACCAACTCCTGCCAGCATCATGTTTTTAGAATTATCAGTGACCAACGCTGTTTTCTTGTCATTGATGTTCCACTCGCAGCAAACGTCCTGCAGTAAAACTGCTAGATTACTCCCCGTGTGAGCCTCATTGAACACTAGATCTAGTCTGTAGAACGTAGTTTTGCAAAACCCATTGGTTGTCAATATATATAGTGTGCTGTGACAGTGATATATGAGTCAGTGGCGCAAGACGTCCAGCCATCAACCATAATTGCAA
Source organism: Petrocephalus sullivani (assembly GCA_026780845.1). Lineage (NCBI taxonomy): Eukaryota > Metazoa > Chordata > Actinopteri > Osteoglossiformes > Mormyridae > Petrocephalus > Petrocephalus sullivani. The sequence goes on along the minus strand of JAODKM010000088.1, from coordinate 14,860,702 downwards.
CTCTTTGGGCACTGCTTAATGACTCGGCTCTCTCTCGTCGGACTTTGTCATACAGAATAGGGATTTGTTTCTCGGTGAATATATTCCTGTCTGGTAAGTGGTACCTCCTCCAAGACGTGGAGGAGGTATTGGAAGCCCTCGTTCTCTGTAACGCTGTAAGGCTGAATGTCTTTACAGATAAAAA
>JAODKM010000088.1:14808486-14829450 GCA_026780845.1 Petrocephalus sullivani | reverse complement strand
GAGCTTCATGGAATGGGTTTCCATGGCCGAGCAGCTGCATCCAAGCCTTACATCACCAAGTGCAATGCAAAGCATCGAATGCAGTGGTATAAAGCACACCGCCACTGGTTTGGCAGATGCCAGGAGAATGGTACTTGCTTGACTGCATTGTGCTAAGTGTAAAGTTTGGTGGAGGGGGAATTATGGTGTGGGGTTGTTTTTCAGGGGCTGGGCTTGGCCCCTTAGTTCCAGTCAAAGGAATGCTTCAGCATGCAAAGCCATATTGGTCAATTTCATGCTCCCAACTTTGTGGGTACAGTTTGGGGATGGTCCCTTCCTGTTCCAACATGACTGTGCACTAGTGCAGAAAGCAAGGTCTATAAAGACATGGATGAGCGAGTTTGGTGTGACTTGACTGGCCTGCACAGAGCCCTGACTTCAAGCTGACAGAACACCTTTGGGATGAATTAGAGCAGAGACTGTGAGCCAGGCCTTCTCATCCAACATCATTGCCTGACGTCACAAATGCTCACCTGGAAGAATGACCAAAAATTCCCATAAACCCACTCCTAAACCTTGTGGAAAGCCTTCCCAGAAGAGTTGAAGCTTTTATAGCCGCAAAGGGTGGGCCAACTCCATATTAAAGCTTATGTATTAAGAATGGGATGTCATTAAAGTTCATGTGTGTGTAAAGGCAGGTGTCCCAATACTTTTGGCAATATAGTGCATACACACACACACACACATCAATGTTTCTAGCAATAAACTTTACCTAAAAACACATGGCATATAATAGCCATTTACAACTACATCTAACAGCTAACTCCAGTTTATATCGTGATTATCTTCCAGAAAAGCGACATAGAGAAAACAGATATTTACACAATAAATGTTATCCATGAATAAAATAAAACGCTGCTCTAAAACGATGCTCTTCAGACTGTGTTTTTTGTAAGATACATTTGCATGCACTTAACATTAGGAGCGTCAAACTAAAGTTTTCTTTCTTGCTCCAACCATAACACATGGAGTCTCTACAATTCCCCTGTTTGATTTTACAGTAACACTTTACTTGAGGGGTAACTTAATACCTTAGTTACTACTCAAGTACAAACCATGAACAAATATAGTAACTGCATAAAACACATGAATCGGTATGATTGATTAATAATGACCGAACATGGGATCGGTATATAAGTAAGACTTCTAGTTCGTTTCTCGTTAGTTTATACATTAAGTAAGACAAGGGCGTAGATTTGCTCTGGACATTGGTGGGGACCTAAGTTATGTTTTCTGCATTCAGAATAGTGTCATATGACAAGCATCAAAACATAATAGATTGAAGGTTTGATCCGAGTCAGAAGATGTCACAGTTCAGTCGAGAATGCGGACCGCGTAGCAGGTAATCGTTCCGATGTGGGGGGTTGAAAGCCACGCCAATTGGAATGTCCGCGTTTTGTTTCAGTTCGATGCTTGAGAAAGGTACCGGGGAATGCTGGGAAGGGGACTCGAACCCACGGCTGCAGGGGGGACTGCCATCACAACACAGCGCCTTAGACCGCTAGGCCATCCTGACTGCCTCCCAACGAGCAGGGAATGTCCTACGAACATTTGGAGAACGTTTCGCGAACCGTACGAACATTCCGGGAACGTTAAGAAAACTTTCCTGAATTACGTTGCGGAACGTTCTATTAAGTAATCTGGGGAACGTTCCCGCACATCTCCGCGAACATTCGGGGAACGTTCGCCGAACCGAAAATTGTTTGCTGGGCTATGACTGGGTGTATGTCATCCAACACACCTTGGCCACACTTTTCCTGCACGGAAAAAAAAAATCCACCGCATTTGGCGCTGCTTGTATCTGAACGCAGCCATAACCTCTCACATGATAGCAGGGAAAGGCACAGCCAATCAAAATGCTCATATGTGTTTTGGGGGCGGGAGGACGCAAGGAGAGAACATGGTTTATCCTTTTCTGCGTGTCTAGGTTAATGTTGACAGCACGATTTTTTTTAAGTGGATTGAATTATTGGTGGGGACATTTCAATGGTCGGAGGATATTGGTGGGGACACGCCCCCTCCGTCCACCCTAAATCTACGCCCCTGAAGTAAGAGTGTACTACCACATTACTGTGCCCTCTCAAATTAACAGTTACTGATTTTAGTCTTCTTCTTGTAACTGCCAGCTAGAACTGATAAAATAGGTAAAGGTGGCAGGGGCAAAAGTCTTTTAGAGGTCTAATCATTAAATTATTGTTAATATGTTTTTGTGTAAAAAATGTCGCCTTCACAAGGATGTTTCTGTAGACAACGATGCAAAATGTTCCTTCTTCTGCTTTCTTAAGCAGCACTCTGCTCATGTGCCCCCGCCCAGTAACCCACACTGCGACAGGGCAGCTGGCCCCGACTGGACTGTCACATCACGCTGCCCGCAAACGCTCTGGGTGGGAGCGTGCAGAGTGGTGCAGCTGCACGGTGCGACTGATCAAAGCGTCCGTATGAAAGGCGCCTCCGCTTCACCAAACCCGCACCCCACATTCGTAAGCATGGCCATTTCAAATGGCACTATATTTCATCTGTTCAGCTTTACTGTATAACCCGTCGAGTTTACTTCTTGCTTTCGCAGTTTCGCCGTCATGCTTCCAGCATCCACGCCTGGATGGTCTCTCACTGACCATAGGAGGAATTACTGCACCGTCCATTAGAGACCCGGCAAGACGGTGCTGGGACATCAGCAAATGGAGATTAGTGAGACCACTTGAAACTAAACTTCCCAGATGAATCAGTTTTCCCTTTATCACTTTAACACTTTTTTCAAATGGAAACTAATCTCAGCTCTTATTTTTTATATTATTACTATAAACTGTGGTATGATGTATATTGTATATTATATTACAATATAAATCATAATTTAGGGGTAACGTTTACTTTTCTTTGGTCCTGCCTAAGCATAGGACTGACCACAAGAACTACATTTTTATAATGTAGGTTATTTATAGAGATTGTCAAGAAATGTCAAATTAATGCTTTCAGTGTTGTCAGTTCTTATAGCAGGTTGTTAGGTGAAATCATGTCACTAAATTGCCTATACTGTATCAGTGTGTGTGTAGGAATTGGCTTGCAGAATTTCCAGAATATCCCAAATGTCCCCCTGCCTCATGACCTGCCCCTCCAGGTACAGACTTCAGCTTCACTGTGACCGGCACTAGACAAGCACCTATGGAAGACAGATGGATCTCGTTTCATAAATATTAATCTACTAAGAATGGGCAATCAGGACATCGCACCTTAACTCTTGAAACAAGATGACATCAGTATGCAATCAAAAGATCAAGAAATGTGTTTGTTTTGCAAAACTAAAATCAAATGAATACAAAACGTATGGCTGTTATTCTCTGAAATATCAATCACTTCCTTTCAAACAAACATGGAGAATTCTCCTAAGGATAGTCACTTGTGTGTTGCAGACCATGAACTACACCAAGCATACTCACTCAGCTCCTTCTAAAGCCAGCTGACGGGAATAGCTGTCATCAAAGCCACATTTTCAAATCTGCGCAGCAGCTCCGTCTTCCACATTGCTTTATCTACCAACCCATAACTTTGTTCCAAATAAATATGGCCATAATTACATCATATCAAAGTCATCTCTATCCAAGTCATCTCTGTAATCTGCTTTCATTTTAGAAAGTCCCAGATAATTTATAAAAATAAGTACTTTTGAGACTGGTTAAAACTGGTTTATTTTCATTCTTTTTAACTGCCACATCTGGTTTGGAGGAAGATTTGGGAAGGGACCTAAATGTACATGCAAAGGGGGAGGGTGTGTATATGTATGTTTTGTGGCTGAGAGGGCAAGAACCCAGTTTTAGAAGTTTCCTTGTGGAACTACTTCCATCTGCCATCTGTAGAGGGCCCAAAGGTGTTAAGGAGAAAACAGATAATCAGCTTTTTCCCGTCGGGTCAGCACTAGTGGAGTGCTTTATAGTCCTAAATTAAATTAAAAGTATTGTGTACATGTACATCCTTGCCTGGTAACCATAAAAGGGTGAGCTTAGGAACACTGGATTAAGTTTTCTAGAATATCTTACCATTTGGGCTAACATTTCACTGCGCAAAGGTGGTGCTGTAAATGAGAAATGTGTTTTCTTTTAAAAAAATACTCAGGACAGTAAGTTTAGCTCATGTAGCAGGAATCAATACTCAGGTGTTTAGCTGAGGATTAGAAACTGCTGTTACTGTCTGACGTCACACGGCAACACGATGAGTGGCTAAGGACCAAGCCATAAAATTCAGAACATGCGACAGAGTGCCCAAATCTTACATCGTCTGATTCACTGATTGTCACTATGAAGACAAGTATTTACATACCACCCCTTTTTTTCAGAAGACATCTAACCTGCGATATACTGGAGCAAACAACATTAAACGGGAAGGCATGGTGGGGAGGGGCTTAAAAGCCGACCACAGCGCACAGAAAGACTGAAGCTTTCAGCAACACCAAGAGAAACAAGAGAGTAATATGGGAAACAGCAACTCAAAATAAGCAGATGGGGAAACACAAGTGAAGTGCACCGCCCAATAACAGGACGTGGTTTCAGGCTGTGGGAAGCAAGGGAGAGCTTTGAACCAACGGAGCTCATCCTGCAGCCAACTTCAAAAGTAATGCCTAAAATAATATAATTCTCATGCCCTTCCGTCCAAAAGGCCTGCATTTTAATTTCCGACAGAGGCCGGCCCATTCTTGATCCTATGAGCAGGTCTTATGTATTGTAAACATGCTCACCAGTGCCTTACAGATAGTGATAGTGCAGTACCGTATATAGATGTTAACATGCTAGAAGACTGTAGACGTAATGGGTGGCCTGTTAGAGGACAACATCTGGCCTGCGATGCGGGGCGCCGATGCTGCTGCTCAAATAGCAGCACGGTCCCGGGATGTGGCTTAGAGGCACACCGGTGGTCGTCTGGTCACGTATGCCATTAAGGGGCATGTGTTTGGCCATCCGGCTGAGGGCAGGTGGCCGTTTAGCCCTCTGCTCTGGCCAAATCTGCGCTGGGTGATAAGAGCCACTGGTATGCTGCCATCAGATGAGGTCGCTCCGAAGCTGGGCATGTAGAGCAAATCAGCAAAACGCTGCAACCCATACCCCCTGCTTGCATTTGTACGCTAGCAGGCACCTTGGGGACGCCTTGAGGTGAGGGGTTAGCTCAGGCTCGGATGCTCCGATGAGTAGCAATCCATCTCTTTTCCCATTCGAGTCGCAGCTGTGACATGATGGAGCATGCCTCAAGAAGAAGGCATGCATGCCAGCGTGAAATGAACTGCCCCATGGATGTGGCATCAGAGCACAGGAAGGGGGACTTGACAGGAAGTGGGCGCCACGTGGAAAGGAGGTACCTAAGGACGACGGGAATGAAGCAGACTGCAGCGAGGTGCAGGAGCGGGGCGAGGAGCACACGACACACTGCACGTGTGACGCTCTGCCGACAGCACCAGCACTGAGGTCTGCGTTACAGCTTCCTGCGGCTGGGGTTGCACTTCCTCTCCCGAGAGGAGAAATGCTGCACCACCTGCTTCCATGTCCTGTTTTGTCTGTATTGATCGTATGAAAGCAATCTGTATGAACCGGGAATAACAAAAAGCTGTGGCCATTATTAGCCTGCTCTACCGCACCGGAGAATATGCTGCAATAACATAAATCAGTTCATTTATTGCTAATTCGGATGCTGAATGATTTTATTAAGCTTTGGTTTTGCAGTGTGACTGTCGTCTTTGTTTGGCACCATTTTCACCGTGGGATAAATAAAGCATATTTATTCTTATTTTAATAAAAAAAAAAGGAAATTTTACATGCAAAAATGACATAACCAGAAACATTTTCGCCTCTTCAGATCAATTGTAATCCAGTCCTTTCAACAGCCCCACTCACAGACAGTTTAATACAAGAAAAGTTCTACAGCATCTTAGCTATACATAAAAAACTATTTAATGTTTTATCCCATTTTAGTGAAGACAAGAAAGCGGACTTGTGAGTAAAGTGGATAATGAATCGAATCCCCGATTATGAAAGACTGACACTAACCGCAAATTAACACTGGTAACAGCAGCTGTGATCCAAATGCTGTCTGAAAGCGATGTGGATCCTGCGGTCTGCCAAGCGTTTTTTGGCAAGGTTTTAGAAGCAGCAACACTCTGAGACAGTGAAAGACAAAGAGGTTCGCCTAGAAAACCAATCTGCTGTTCTTGGGTCGACGGTATCCATCTGATCACGGAAAAATACTGCAGAATTACTCAGCAATTTTATATTTTCCACACAGTCTACAATTGATTCTGAATGCTATGAATTTACAATGAACTGAATTAAAACTGCTCTGGATTTACAAAGTCTTCAGGCATCAAACAAACCAGAGAGACAGTGATACAGTTTAGCCTGAGACACACAATCCAAGTAAATAATCCCTGTAAAACTCGTGGATGCTTAAGTGACTTTGCTTGACCTTGAAAATCCCTTTACTGTCTTTATGTTCCAGAAACTGAAGTGTTATGTGTAGGTCAACGCTAACATTTGAGTGCTTTTAAGCACAAAAGGAGGAAAATGAACCAAGAGCAGTGATGTCTCCATCGAGCCTCATTGTGACACGTTGGTGGAGGGCGGACAGGGCGATAATTACGGGGGAAAGAAGAACCATAAGGTTCCAGGAAACAGTGACTAATTAAAGAGCTGTGCCATGTAGCACATGCTATCAGCTGCTGCCTGCCTCCTTTCCTGGCCATTTTCTGGTGGTGCTCTCATTCTTAGAGGGTCTAGCATCAAATGTCATCTAGCTCGGTCATTTATTAGGGGTGGCAGGGGGAGGCATTGATATATTGACGGTGGGGTGAAAATAATCTCGTCTACAGCTAGACAGAATTTTGAAAGGGGGAATTTTGGAGGGAAATTCGAAATTCAGGCACTTAACTTCGACCCCCATCTGTCATTATCTTCATGGGACACAAATATTAACAGACAGACCTTAACATGTTTTATTTTTGCGATTGCAGATGTCAAAGACAGGATGAAGCAAGTGCGGCAAGTGACGATAAATTAATCTATTTAATTATAGTATTTTCACAGTTGATCCATCGGCTGATACTTCATTTCATCATATACACTAAAAATAATGGCAGTGATGTTTTTGAATAATGAGTGTAATAAGCTTAGAATGAAAAAGGGAAATATAACTTTCAATCATATATTCAAATATAACTAAATCTGTTTGCCCTTCAACATGGCCTAGTAAAAGTTTACATTACTAGGTTTAGCCCAGCATCAGGTGTTAGTTTGTTATAGCTGATTTAGCTTTAATCTGACAATTACAGGGTCAATGAAAACTTCAGAACTCAAGCAAGTCTGATATCACCTCTGGGATTCGCCTGACATTTGCCGAAGCTGAGAGAATTCAGGGGAGCATTTACGCTCCCCCTTAAAACACAACAGGACAAGCACAATGAAGTCCACTAGTGGTCAGTCTGCTGAATCAGCTGATATCAGCTAACAGCCTCCACTAACAGTATCAACTGTCAGCTCTGTCCTGGCACCAAAAATGACTCTGCCTTTCAAACAAAAGGGGAACAGTCCCCATACCAAAATGCAGCCTCCATAGCTGTAGGCCCTTTCTGCTCTGGTGCTCAGCACCCTGCCAGACTCCAGAGAGCCCTGGTTCCATGCTTACTGTAACCCCCCCAGTCTCACATAGGATTCTGCCTGCTGTCATTCAAGTCCCCAGGCTGAGGCGCGACAATCTGCACACCGCAAATAGGCGACAGGAGTCTGTGTTCAGCATATGTGTGTTAAAAGAGACTGCGCCACTGGGCCCTCATGCTGAGGGATTAAATGCTACTACTGAATGTGTGTTACCAGCTCTCAAAGCTTCAGGTTACTTCATTCTAGAGCAGAAGATTTCTTATGAATCCAACAGATCAAAGCCATTTCAAACATAGGCCTATCCTTTTTTTTTGACGAATCTGTACATGCTGTCACTTGTACATTCCCGGTCACTTGTCCTGCCTTTAATCACTGCCCTCAAGATCACAATGGATGTGAATGACACAAACATCAGGGGAGCTTGGAATTGGGGTGGGGGGGTCTCTTTTAATCTGAGGCAGGAGGACATCCACTTGGATGAGGCTCCTTTGAAGGATCAAGCCCCAGCATCCGCTCGATCAACAGGGGTGAGCGAAAATGTCAGAGCACCGTTCCAGCCTGTCGCCCCCCTGCCTGATTGCGTGGAACGCTCCACTCCGGTACCTCAGCCGGTTCTGCCCAGTCAGGGCCGCGAGGGGGGCTACTTCTGCGGCATTTGACTTGTGTTTCCTTTTGTTTTATATAGCACACATAAACTCAAGAGGACCGCAGGGGGGTGGGAACAGTGGACAGCAAAAAGGAAGTACTGTACACAAACACGACTGCCAATAGATACACCAGCGTCTGTGTGTGTGCAGAGATGCTCCTCATGCTGCTATAAGCATGTAAGAAGCCTCTTAGGTTATGCTTGCGGGGAGGATGATAGCAGCCAGGGTCAGCTAGAAACCCAGCCCTGTCTTTTCTGAGAGCCACAAGAACAGCAGGTCCATCCATTCATTTTCCATAACTGTACCGCCAGTGAAGGATCACAGTGATTCTGGACATGATCTTATATTATATTATATTATATATTATTATATTAAAAAAAAAACCTTCTGAAAACACTTTGCATGTCATGGACACAACTGAATTTTGATAAAAAGAAGCTGAAGCTGATTAAAGCAATAACGGACTGGAAAGGTGATATTTTCATACTTTCTACACAGTACCAGAGTGCTAGGTGACTTTGCTTTGGAGACAGAATGAGTATATGGGGAAAAAAACTAGTCCACTGGAACAAAATAATGATTTTTTTTCACCTAAGAAGCATCACTACATGACCGCAGAATTGACAGCCACATTAAAGTGATGTGTTCACACTGAGAAAGGCATCAGTCCTCTAAAACTGGGTTCCCCAAGATGGTCCTCAGGGACCGCCAGACTGTCCACATTTTTGCTCCCTGCCAGGAAGGTGAAAACATGGAATGGCCGCCGGTCCCCAAGGACCGGGGCACTCAAAAACATCGGTCCAGAAGACTCATCATCAAGTTCAGGCAGGTCTACATCAAAACCCTGAAGGTCTTTTTAGGGAACAACATGAGAAAAATACTTTTTCTTCTCACTATACGAAATTTGAACATTTATGATGCTTAAGAATACTCAACTATTAAAAGAAGAAATGTAAGCAACCCTGAATAGGACACGCGTTTTCAGAAAATGGATGGATAGAAAAGAGGAACTGTAACTGGCTGAGTGGGTAGCCAATCAGCCTCATGCCTCTGCGTTTGACTCCACCCATATTTCTGTGTGTGTGTGTGTTTAGGTGGGTCTTCTGCTGCAACACATAAGCCCACAGCTAGTTTACGTCAGTGTCTATAACCAGGGGTTGACATAAGTGGCACACAAGTACACATTTGCCCTATATAACCGCAAAATGCGCGGCAGTTTCTTGTTACAGTGAAAACGCACATAGGCATATAAACGCATTTGTGCTGTTATGATGAAATTACCGAGCATTATAAACTTTGCTAATCACACTGTAATGTCTTGTCATAGCTACGTAAATAAGTACGCATCTGCACTGCTATAACAAGAAACTGCCGCGCATTTCACCGTTTATATGGCGAATGCGTACTTGCGTACCGCTTATGTCAACCCCTGTCTGTAACTTTCCCTAACAGTGTAACTTTGTTCAGATAATCATAAACAAAATCAGAAGCTCTCACACAAAACCTGCTTTATCTATGACTTTAAAAACCAAGAAGCAGCTCTCAGGTTCCCCAGCGGCAGAACTGCTTCAGGCACAGGGTGCATAACCAAACCAACAGAGAAACAAATCTACTTGCTTATCTGTTTGCTCATTTAACTTCGGAACCATTAGGACAGTTAGTCTCCTTAAAGTTTTAATTCCTTCCACTCCCAGTTTAATGAAAAATAATCTTGTTTCTCTGCTTGAAAGCGATAAGCTGGGTACTATCAAAGCTAGCTTCAGATGCTTAACGGAGAATATGTTTATGAGGCCCCTTGAAAATTAAGACACCCTTAAGACATTAATTCATTGCGTTCTGATAGAATACCAATCAACAAGTCTAGAAAGGAAGGGTGGATGGAGAATTTTTTTCACCCCTGAGATTCAGAGTATGAATCAGGCCAATGAAAATTAATGAATCCCTTTTCCAGTAGAATGCTTTCTAATACTGTTAGAATTAACCCAGAGAAAAAAAGTGTCTCAGCTCAAAATATTGAATTATTTCACTTTCTGCTCCACTTATCCTGCTGAACTTAAAAAAAAAAGCAGAGAAGAAATGAGAGTCGTTTGCTGCTTTGTATACGTCCAACATTCAATACCTGTTGGCAGCCTCTGAAATATAAGGGCACTATGTGCAAATTCGTGAGCATGTCACCATCAACTGAAATTATTGGTTTCATTTATGTATTTCCATCTCCATTTCCATTAAATCTGCCCCAAACTTCCAAACAACTGATTTCAAAGCAGCACCAGTTGTTGAATATATACTTTTAAATACAGCACACCACCGTCTTTGGCTAGATGCAAATAAATCACGTGACCCATCCTGCTGGGCCCAGCTTGCTCATTGTGTCTTCCCATGACCAGTAATCCAAAGAAAGAAGCTGCTTTGGTGCTCAGTACAGATTACTTTAAGGTAAAGTATGTAGTAAGATATTCTGTCAGATAGTGCTCACCCAATGTCATTATAGGACAGCAAAATAAAGCAATTATCAAATATTACGGGGCCCTGCTTCCACGATCCCGTCCGTGTTATCGACATCCCTGAAATCACGGGGCCCTGCTTCCACGATCCCGTCCGTGTTATCGACATCCCTGAAATCACGGGGCCCTGCTTCCCCCTCTTAGGTGCCAGCAAAGATGGCAAACAAGCGTGAAGGGAGACCTCAGTAAAAATGGAAGACGTCCTGTGCTTGGGAAGAGCGGCCCAGCATGGAGAATGGCCTTTCCTGTATCCTCTGGCGCTGTCCAAATGCATATTAAACAGTGATATATGTTCTGCCAGTGCCAGAGGATGCTGCCCCAGCACCGTCTCCCGGTGATCCAACATGGCCAATCGACAAAGACAGGAAATCCCCAGAAGACTGGCGAGCTCGCCGGCAGGGACAACTGTGAATGGAGCCGGGTCTAATTACGCACGCCGGGCACATGGTGCAGCAGCACGGAGGAAAACAGGAGCACGGTGCGGCAGGAGCTGCAGAGCGTAGCTGTCATCAGTCTTTGAGGGATAGCCGCAAGCCTCACAAGCCCACACCCCGAAAACATCACCAAGGCCATGCTTTCTGGTCTTCCTGGTTGCGGTTCTAGAATACAGACCCAAAATCTGACCTTGGGAAGAGCTTGCGTTGCTGTAATGTCAGCGTCTCGGTGGCTTATAACAAAAAAAAAAATCAGTTTATAGGCTTTTTGGGGGGATGAAAATCTGTCACAACCATGACAGAAAAAAATCCAACCATTTGCTGATGGCCAGCATTAGAAGCTGCTGCTTGAGCTGTGAGGAGTCAGGATGTAGAGCCCCGGTACTGCAGGTAGGGGGATGCACATTATCATTACCAATTACTGATTTCTGGTCCTAACCAGAATGAATAGAGGAAGCAGCAGAGAGCTCCCTGCTATCGCTTTGCTCTTCTGAAGCACCTTTTGACCCGCTTTCCCTTTCCTGTGACACCTACAGTCCATATGTGTGGGAGCAGAGGTACGCCTCGCTTCCTGTCATGTGACTCCTCAGGGTCATGACACACTAGACACAATGCCCACAACATCCTTCCAGTCTGTCCAGACAGCACAGCAGCACACATCACAACAAACAGAATGTTGTTTGGGGTTCCTGGGGGTCCCAGGGAGAGCGGGGAGGGTAGAATGTAAGAGAGGAAAGGTGATGTGGCGGTGTGTGGGGCGAGGGTGAAGGAAAATGTGCTGATTAAGAGAGAGCATCAATCATGGCCAGCAGCAGAGGGTCTCTACTGCATTACCAGGATTCACGACACACAACCCCTTCATTATCCACATTCATATGAACCAAGAAAGGGGACTAATAATGCAAATGTCAGTGCTCCTTTATTAGGGAGATTAAGGCACACCCCCTGCCCTTTTCAGCAACTCTGGGCAAGCATGAGCACAAAGGTTATGGGAACAGCCATTGCTCGCCATGGAGACCCCCGTGAACGCGAAAGAGAGGAAGGTGAGCAGGAAGATAAGTGGCTCGCTGCCCTGAATTCTGTGCTGGATCCCAGTCAAAGGCTCACTGGGGCAGCCAGCTCTTCCAGGCTGGAGACTGACATTTAACACCACCTTACTCATCTTCAAGCATCCAATGAAGTGAGATTTAATGGACCTACCATGTCATAATATATCACACAACAACAACCCCTCTCACAGCCAGTGCTGAAATACAATACATCACAAATACTTAAAAAATAAATGTAAATCGGAATATACGTAAAAAGTGCTATCATGAACAACCTGCATTCTTTTAAGTAACTGACAAAGGTGTTCCTGCCCCTACTATTACAGCCAGCACACGTAAAAACAGAATATTCTTGCTGCGCGGAAAACTGAGAATTCTTAAACGATTCACTTTTGAGAGCCACCATTTCAGACTGCTGCTGGCTCCCAGGAACAATCATTTAAGTGTTTAATTCAGTCAGCTCAAAACGGAGATAAATATCTCAGAGGAACAGAGGCACATTATACTGTAAGGCAGCAGTCTTAATAAGCAAAGGATTAAGAGTTTGGATCACCGCTTTCCCAAGTTAACTGTTGCAGGCAGGCTCTGTGCGTCTAAACATAAGCAGCAATCCTTTTCAGTCTAACAGTCTGAAAATGGGGTGGGAGAAAATGGATAATAATTGTACTCTAATACTCATTCTGCCTAGGGGGATACCTAAATATTCTGGGACCCCCACACTCAATTTTACATATAATTTTATGCATTCAAGGGCCCCTATCAAGTCCTGGAACCCCTGAATCAGGGTGTCAGGATGTCCACGCCCCTCCAACACCCTTGATTCTTCCCATATTGGTTTGGGAAACGATGCCCAGAGGGAGTGATTAGAGGTCACCCATTCTGGATCAGATCTGGAGTTGAACCCCACAAAGATGTCGGATTTTGCTACGGAGCGGACACCTCGTGGCTGGGCGATAGTGGTGACCACTGCGTCCGTCGCAGGCTGCAGGGCACCCACTCTGAGCCGCTGCTTAGCAACAAGGGGATGTGCAGAGGCGCTAGAGGGAAGTTCAAGGTGTCCACGCGGGAACACATGGCTGAGTCTGACAGCACAGATCTGAGGACGGGGGCGGGGGGGGGGGATTGGCCACAAAAAAAGGAATGAACCAGGAAACTGAATCAGTCAGGGCAAATACAGTGATTCAGCACATGGGTGGATGAAGAACCTTGGACTGTTCCCGGGTTGTGTTGTGTTATTCATTCTGTTCTCTTCTCACTCAATCCAAACTCCTCTTATGGCAGACAGTGTTACTTCCTTTGATTTATTTTAACAACTCAGCCCAGCGTACTGGAGTTTATAACGACATCCACATAAGACATCCGGAGAAGCATCCAGTTATGCTTCCTGTTGCTGGCAGACCATTTTCCTGGCTTAGAGCCAGCCCTCCCCTTTTTATGCCACTTTATTTAAGTCTATTTGTAATGTCTTTGCTAAGGTTAAATGCTTTGAGTGTGTTTGCTGTTGCCACAGTACCGGTGAATGCAGAATGGGAAGATGATGTCAGTGAGGATGTTACATGAACAAGTAGGCTGAAGTAATCCATGGTTGAGTGTGTGTGCCCTCTAATGGACTAGTCTGCCTGGGATTGGCTCGAGGCCCCACCAAGACTCTGTATTGGACACCTACTGAAATCGATGGAGATGGTAAACAGTGTGTGGATCAGCAGGATAGGACGCTGTTCCTGCGATCAGAAGGTCACTGCTTCTAGTTTCAGGGTCAGTAGAGTGATTTCTTTGTTGGGCCCTTGAACTCCAGGGAATGTCTAATCCCACTTCAGCAAAAATGTCTATTGCTTTGGATAAAGCAGTCTGCCAAGTAAATAAAATGGAAAATACTGATGAACATGAAAGGCAGCTACCACCTTTCATGTTGACTATAACAGTATGGATTACCTGTATTATAGAAAACTGCACAAATTTAGGAGAACGATGAATACCATCATGCAGACATTCTAGCCAAGTCTATTCAAATAAGTCTGATTATCATTTGATCAGTTTTCCTGGTCAAATGATGTCTCCTGAAATAATACTTTACATACATATTTCAATGCAATGACGGCATGGTGATAAATACTGCATGTAGTAAGCGTGGTTTGGTTGTTGAAGTTGTACTGGGTGTTTTAGGTTTGCTTGGGTTACACTGGGGGCATTGGAGTATCCAGCAGGTATTTTACTGGGGCTTTAGGGTTTAACAGACCGAAGAACAAACACAGCATACAAAGGGCAAAACCGGCAGGGGAAACAGGAAGGGCGTTGGGTCTACATACAGGTCACGGGAGTTTAGTGTGTCGTCTCATCTCTCGGGGGCTGGGAGATAAACAGAAGCCTTTTATATCACAAGGAAGTGGCTTCAGCTGAGATGTCCGCACCATCCCCAAGGCTGACTTCAGATGCCCGCAGTCAGGAGCCACTCTGACATAATGAGCTTATTTACCCAAAAGAGACTACAGAAATGTAAAGATGCTCATTATACTTTGAATACCAGACTAGAAGTCTTTCATCATAAATTTACTCCCATGCTTAATTCTTAATTAACATGTATTTTAGAGCTGTCATTACTCGATTATTAAAAAGCATCGATTAAAACTGTCCTGCTTGATTAGTCGGCAACATGGCGGAAGGAACACGGTGAATAAAGGATGTGGATCCAAATAATAAGCGAATGAATAGTGAATGAAAATGCAGTCTTCTGTCAGTATTACAAAGCAGATCTTATATATCACCGCAACACGACTGCAAGGCAAATACATCATAAAGAACACATTGGGGCTTGACGGACTTGCCCAGTAACGTACGTAGTAACGTACAGCACGGCCATGCAATGCCAGAACCACAGCACTGCAGTTACATAAAATGAATTTAGCATTCAGCACCTCTGAAAATCGGTGTGTGTGTGTGTGTGTGTGTGTGTGTTTTAAAGTTGATTTAAAATAAAAAAAACATGAAAAAAGAACTACGTTCTAAACGGTCTCAGATTATTGGAAGTGAGTGAACTGAGTTAACCAAGATGGTTCAGCACAGTCATATAAGTTTACCAGCAGCAGGCCAGCCCAAACAACCCTACTCTATATGTTCATTTTGCAGGGTGAAACTCAGACCTCCAGAGCTGAGCTGGAGTAGCAAAACAGAGCTGATTGGTGGGATCTGTTAATGTTTCATTTCACCATTTTGTCCATTTTATTGTAAAAGACATTTATAAATAAAAGTCTGCTTCTGATTTTGATTACTTGTCATTTGTACATCTAAATGTTTCATATGAAGGTTGTCATAACGTTTCTAGAACGTTAAATCACAAATGCAAAGAACGTTTCCTGGAACGTTTTCCTCACTTTTGAAAAACATTGTGGGAATGTTGAAAGAAGGTTGTCGTAACGTTTCAATAATGTTAAATTATAAATCCAAAAACGTTAAGAGAACTGGACAATTTCACGTTATCCGAACGTGCTTGAAAAACGTTTTAACAACCAAAATGTAACGTTATAGTAATGTTCTTGGAACGAACTTTTGTTGAGGTTGTTTTGGTGAGGTTAGCACTGGATATGTACCATTTAGCCTCTCCGAGAAGCCTAGCCTGTCTATTTAATCACTTTGAGTTTAAATAAAATTGCTTAATTTACTTTCTATGATTCCTCTATGTCTAAATATGAATAATCGCTGTTAAAACAAAAGTTAGCCCCGTCATGCATTTACTCGCATAATCTATAGGATTGCCACATTTCATGCTGAAAAATAAGGTACGCCTACCATAGTGGGGCCTTGCCACAATGTGCCAATTAAGTGATGCACCAGTGGTGGTAAATCAAAACTTAAACCACGGTCTCAAGAAAGTATTACGATCCATACTTAATATCTGAAGTACTTTATTATGAACGGACATAAAAATAAACTGGATATAAAAAACTTTTCAGTTTTAAACTCCAATTGGTAATGAAATTAGCGTTGACATACGAAGTCAGTCGCTTAATTTATATCAAAACTTAAGGTGCATAACACTTACCAAATCAAATTAATCTTCAGGATATATAAATTCACATTGTTAACTCAGCCATATAACCTATTGATATAAATAAGACAAATGAATCTAATCAATCCAACGGCGTTATCATCGCAACTCGGAAAAACTGGACAAACCGCGTCCCGTATTGATTAAAAACAGGACGCACAAATTTATCGTCAAATACGGGTCGATTCCGTATTTTAAGGGACGTGTTGCAACCCTAAATCTAACTCAGTACGGTACGTATTAACCATATAATATTAATTGCTTTATGTGAACATATTGTGTTTTGAGTAGGGCTGAACGACATTTGGTATTTTTGCGTTTATAAACTGTTAAGAGTTTAAACTTAACTGTATAGTCAAATAGTACTTATATATACCAACAAAGATTGTTTTTCAGTCAGTGCATGGTGACAATCACTAGACTTTGCTCAATATATAGTCTTTGTGAAATACAAAATATTTCTGTACAGAAGACGAATGCCTTTTCGTGACCAGTTCTTGTTTGCTTTCCTCCTTTTGGCTCATTTTGTTTGATTTCTCACGGTCTGTGACTTAGTCAAACAGCGAGGACGAGAATGATTATGATTGTTCCAGAGAGCGCTTGCAGATCTCATGCAAAAGCGGCAACTTAAGAGCGATTTTTTAACATATACTATAGAATTTCACAATGGGACCATCGCTTGCTAACTCACAAAAATGTATTTCTTTTGACCAAAAATGTTTTCGCGTGATGTGTTGACGGTTTGAGCCCAGCAGGCTATTGCGGGCCTTGCGATGTGACAGTTGCATGTGCATGAAATCCCGTTAGGGCGGCACAGTGGTGCAGCGGGTAGCGCTGTCACACACACCGCCACTTTGTGTGTGAGTGCGTATGCTTACACAGTCTCCACTGTCCTTCCACTGTTAAATGCATCAAATGGACCGTATGAGTGATCCTGCGATAGTTGGTTGGTTCCTGCCCTGCTCTAAAAGCAATGTATTATATTATATTATAAACGATTACTAGACGAATCGTCAGGTTTATCGGTAGATTAGGCAATTATTGATACTTGATAGTGATAGCCGTAATTTATTTATTACATCTATTAGAAAGAAAAAAATGAAGGGCCTTAATTCACAAACTCCTTCTAAAATATAGGCTTTCCTTTCTGGTTTGATGCCTTCAGCTCCCCTAGTGTAACATAAATAAATGCCAAGATCCAATTAGGTGCAAATGCTAAATGACTGTAACAACACTCAGACTTTTTCAGAGGTTGTCTGTAAAAGCTAAATGGGGCTGTCTGAAGGAATAGGTGACAGGAGGCACATGGTCTTAAAAAAATAACGACAAGCGCTAATTAAACTTCCCACTGACGTAATTAATGTGCTCGAAAAACTCAGTTCAGATCTACAGCTGCGTTTTGTTTGTGACATGTCCAAATATAAGGCACAGGAAATTAAGCAAATTCCTGTCATGGGACAAAAACAGCATTCAAGTCTGCTTTATGGGTGAAGTCATAATGTCAAAACCTGTGCAGAAACACAGAGGGACAGTACTGTACAAGGGCTGCTGCATTGCATTTCTGCATTGCCATGGGAGCGTGCAAATTCTTCTGCGGTTAACCTCAGTTACTGTATGACCTGAGTGGCAAATCAGAGGCTGATACGTACTAATCGAGCTGAATGAAGCTCCAGATTCCCAGCCCCAGTGAAGTACATGAAGTAGTGAAGACTAGACCCAGCTGAGATATGCTGCCATCCCTTCTAAAAGAGACTGAAGCTGATTACTTCCAAAAAGCGAAAAACGAATCAGGTGGGCAACTGAAAGACAAACCTTCACCAGACCTGTGTGAATTCAGAGGGCAGCTGTAGGGTGACCCCGATCCGGGCCACTCAGAGATGCACCACCTCCCCTTCCCCTGAACACTTGCGTTTTCTGTTCCTGTGTCCAACAGGATGCTCGTCAGTGGCGGTGACTTCCGGCATGTTCCGCCTGTCTAAGCCCATTGCGAAGGCGCGGGGGGCCAGCCTCACTCACCGTGTTGCTCAGAACGCAGACGTGCTGCTGCTTCTTTGTCTAACGGATGTTTTAAAGGAGTGAGATAACAAAACAGGTGGGAGTCCTTTGCTGACCTCGATGCCCTCCACATCCGCGTGATCTCAAGATCCATGTGAAAGCGCTGCACGATCTCCGAGGCACTGAGAAAAGGGACACACTGGGGATCTGCCGCTCTCATATCAATCCTCGCTGTGTGTATTCTTAGACAATACATTATTACTTTACATATTTTGAAAACATAATTTGACAATATATAAATTTATTATTATAAGTAAAATGAATATACATTTATATATTTGGCACAATTTTTTGTCTAGTTTGGATGAGCTGGCAGTAAAACAGTGGTGAAAGGAAAGCCAACTTGACTTCCCAGATATCACTGTCATTTTCAATTAAATGATAAATTATTGAAATAAATTATCTGAATTGATTTTACTGTGGGATTTACACTCACTGAACACTTTATTAGGCACACCTGTACGCCATTCATTCAGGCTATGGCCTAATCAGCCAATCATGCGGCAGCAGTGCAATAACCACTCTGTGTGGCTGTAGTGAGCAGAAAAGCACCCCAGAATACACAACACATACAACTTTGAGCTGGATGGGCTACAACAGTAGCCTGGTCTGATGAGTCTCAATTTCTACTGAGGCACACAGATGGTAGGGGAAGAATTTTAGGCCAACAGCATGAATCCATGGACTCAACCTGCCGTGTGTCAACAGTCCAGGCTGGGGGTGGTGGGGAATGTAATAGTGTGGGGAATGTCTTCTGGGCACATTCTGGGCCCATTAATGCCAACTGATTGTTACTGACCATGCGGATCCTTCCATGACCACAATTTGACTTCTCTGTTTTTCTGTCGCAAAGCAAAAGTCGTCTCAAACTGGTTTCGTGACCATGACAGTGAGTTCAGTGTTCAGTGGCCTGCACAGTCACCGAATCTGAATGCAACAGAACACATGTGGGATGTGGTAGAACGGGAGATTTGCAGCATGCACGTGGAGCTGACAAATCTGCAGAAATTCTATAAAGCAATCATGTCAGTGTCAAACAGAATCTCCAAGGAGTGTTTCCCACATCTTGTGGAATCTATGCCATGAAGAACTGAGGCTGCTTTGAGAGGACAGGAAGCCCATATACAGCATTAGTTACAGCGTTCCTAATAAAGTGCTCTGTGAGCTTTCTGTGCGTAACTTTTGTCATACAACTTCCTTCGCACTGTACAGAGCTTCAGCATCTGTCCAAGGATACAGAGTTGTAATCTGCAAACTTTTTACTGATTTACTGATGTGATTCTAATGAGCAGATTACAGCCGCAGCCGCGGTGATAATGAAACTGTCAGCGATCTCTGCAGAGTATCTTCTTTAAAGTCTGCTTATTTAAAGCACAGGCCTGATCGTTTCCCAGAGTTCTCTCAGCTTATAAAATACTGGTCACATATTACATCTGAGATGTTTAAGGCCAGCGTCAGAGCACAAGTGGCAACCAGAATGAATGTAGCAGGAACACAGAGGGTCCGGCTAGAGGAAATGGGGGTTTGGGGGGAGCAAAATGCGAGCTCCATGCCTGTACACGGGGAGTGAGGGAGGCCGAGGTGAGTGCGAGGTCAAGGGAGTGGCGGCCAGCGACAGGCTATAATAAGATTCCCCCCAAAGCAGTGAGTTAAATATGTATTGAGGCGACAAAAATAATCCCCCTTGAAGGGGAAATGCACATGGAAAGAAATAATAAATGTGGACTAAGGATGCATGTGGACCTCTTATGGAGGCATTCATCTCTCTGTATCAGCACTGTGAGGGGGGAAAAGAAGAGGAGGTCCACCTCTGCTGGAGAGTAAATCTGCCTGATGCAAGTGGCAGTGCTGACTAGGGGTGGGAGTTTAAACCAAGTTCCAATTTAGAGCCAGTTCTAATTGTTGCCATGCATCGGAACTGATCGATGCCTCTAGCGATTCCCCCGGACTTTCCGGCGTTGCGCGTGATGACGTCGCATGACGTCACATGCCGCGACTTGAATTCTACGTCATGGAGCGGAAGAAACGGCCCTAGGCGTGGTTGCATTTTAATAGGAAAGACGACCGTTGTGCAGTTTGTAACCAGTGCGAAGCCGTTTAAACTTGCTAGGGTGGTAACACTAGCGACATTCTTAAACATTTAAGCTCTCAACACAGCGTTCAATTCCAAGAATGCCGTGTGTTCGACTCTCAGCGCTCTGTGGTCTCCAAAGACGCGGGTAACTTTAACTACGGTGCCTTAACTTACATGCGCGAATTTTCTGAAATGTAAACAAATTATATAGTACATTTGTTTCATCCATTTTAGAAGATGGCAGACAGGGTGGCAACAATAGCTCCTCTAAGGCAGCTCTGGAAAGACAAACCCCAATCACGCTCGCTGTCCAGGCAGTAGAGTTTAATGCCGAGGACGAGATTCGGTTGTGACAGCTAATAAAACAGCTACTTTTGGTGCTGAAAACTGCGTAGGACTACTGTTCGAATTTTCTAAATACACTGAACAAAAATATAAACGCAACACTCTTGTTTTTGCTCCCATTTTTCATGAGCTGAACTCAAACATCGG
>JAODKM010000088.1:14768373-14796091 GCA_026780845.1 Petrocephalus sullivani | reverse complement strand
GCACCGCGCTCTCCTTGCAACTAACAGTATCACGTGTCAAAACAAAAGCACGTGCTTTCCAGCGATTTTCGCCTATAAAGGCGGCTCTTGCCATAGATATGTTGGCTCTTGCATTGTATAAGGACAACGGACCGTTCTCAGCCGCTTCAGCTCTGACGCAACCCGGAAAAACTATCGGTGTCGATTTTTGCCGATAACCGATAGTTCCGGGAATCAGCTATCGGTGCCGATTAATCGGCAAAACCGATACATCGGTCGACCTCTAGTCCTTTGTCACCCAGAGGTTCTCTAAACCCTGCCTACCAGCACTCTTGGCAAAACTCCTGCCTGCAGTGCCTGGACATACACGTGGAATCATTTTACATATCATAGCCATATAAAAGCTGACCTGCGATACCATTATGGCGGCTCACTGGGCTAAGCCTCTGTGCCTGTGAGAGGGAGGTCACTGGTTTGAGCCCGGCTTTGGCAGAACTGAGTCTTAGAGCCCTTGAGTAAAACCCTTAACCCCCAGCTCTGACTACTGTGCAGGTGGCTGCCCTTTGCAACCAAGCCTGCTTTCACCTATATATGTGTCATGGAGAGTGAGATGCGGTAGGTGGAAAAAGAATTTCCCCCATAGGGAGCAATAAAGCATTATCATTATATAAATGAAACAGGCAATTAACTTTTTATCCTCACCTGCCAGAGTCTGCTCAGCCAGTGGGGTGACTGGTACAACACTTTGTATACATTTGCCTACATGGAGTCAGTTCCTTGAACTGCACCCCCGAAATTGCCAGCTAGGCTGGGTCTGATACACACTTGGCCATGTTTCTTTCTTTAGAGCAACTATGAATAAACCCAGCAAGGGGAGCTTTATTCTAAAATGATTATTCTTCCATTTCATTTCAGCCGCGGCCATCGCTAACACTTCACCCTGCTCTGATGTTGCTGGAATGATGCATGGTTACGTCATGCTGCCCAGGGAGCTGTGGGCAGGCTGGGGGAGACACGGCACCACAGAGCCAGCTGAGATATAAACAGCTGGGGTGGGCGGCCTGGCTCCGCTGTGGCAGGATCCAGCATAGACGGCAGGCTCAGCACAGCCACGATTATCACACAAGCCGCGTTTACCTTCGACTGCAACTTTACTTGTCACACTGAGTCTAAATTACTTAGAAAATGAACAACTATTGCCCATAATCACAGCCACAGTCCCCCAGCCCCACTTACTATAACTTCCTGCTATGTGCTTACCTTAAATTTGGCAACTGAACTGCTTTTTTTGAAACATAATCCCAGAGGCAGTAGTAGCTCACCTGAAATACCTTAATTTCTCCTGCCTGGGGGCCTAATTGTCTGACGTTTAAAACCCTTAAATGGTTGTATCACAGATGAGACGCGAACGAAAACTTTCCCGAAAACGCGATAATTCCTGCACCACGGCCCGATCCATGTCTAGAAGTGAAACTTGATTGTACAACTGTTTGTTTTACGCTGTAACCTGGGACTTTAATTGGAACAATAATAGAACAAAATTAGGTATGAAGTATTATTTAAGTATTCACCAAATTACAAATGAATCATTTAGTATATAGCTAATAATACATAATTTTATTAAACTCTTAACAATTAAACTGCTTTTAAACTGGATATTGTATTTATGTTTTTAAAAAGACCAATTAAGCTTAATCTATATATAGGGCATTTAAAGGCTTGAACCCTGTTGCTGTTTGCTGTTCAAAAAGACATGTGACATGGATCAACGTTCAGTTACAGCCCAGTCAGACTTGTGTGGAATTTCGTGCGACACAAACTGGAGGCAGGAATCCGAAGCCAGCTCCCAATAATCTGCAGTTATGGGATAAGGTGCCACCGCACATCAAGCAGAATTAAGGCGCATGTAAATACGCATCTGCCTTCCTTATAAATACAGAGAGAATTCGGATGAGAAAGCTGTACCAAAAAGGCTGCCGCCACTGAACTTACATTAATCCAATGCACTAAAATGAAACTAAACAAATAAAACAAAACAATAAATTAGTCTGTTAATTTCTCCTCGATATCATCTAACTGCATGATGGACTGGATAAGGGGGTAATAACGTCTCATTTCCCGTAAAGAGCCGCCGGCGAGCACGTGTGCCGGCATTTGCGGGCACTTGGAGCGGAGTGTGCAGTACGGTGCACTATGTGCGTGCATACGTGTGAAAATGTCACCCCCCATTCACTACTGCCATATCAAGATAGTTTGTCAAGATGAAGCCCCTTCCATTCTGGCTGTTATCATAACTGGCTTTGCTTCGCCCCACTCGGTACCGACCTTCATGATCCCGCAGGGCGTGCTGGTGCCGCCCGGGTGCCTCTCGCCGGAGCCCTCCCGGCTGCTCTGGCCGGTCCTGGGACTCCCGTGCTCCCGGCACCTTCTGCCTGCGTGCAGAGCCTCCACAGCCGCCGCCACCGCGACCGGCGATGCGGCATCGCCAACGGGAAGCCGGGCGCTGGACGGAGGGAGCGCGGCGCCGTTTCGGTTCGGCGCCCCGGTCGCGGGCAGCAGATGTTCCAATCCACTTCGGTCAGCCCGTATCTCTTCCATCATCCCAGCATCACAGGGGATAGAGACGCGGCGTGCTGCAGCATGCCACCGCAGGCACCAGCGGATGATCAATAAGTACTCGCATTAAGAAATAAATAGGGGAGTCCGAGGGCAGACATTCGAGCGCTTCTGTGACAGCGAGCAACCCGCAGCGGCCCGGCGGAAGACGCGCACGGTCTGCGCAAGTTTCGCTTTTGCGCGACTGACATGCGAAGCTCCGCGACGCCGCCCGGGCGCCAGTCAGGGGGGCCTCTCCGCCCCCCCCCCGTCAGCTCGGGGCTCTCCCCAAGCCGGCCCTTTCCCCCCTCCTTTCACCTCGCACCGCACACGCTCGCAGCTCCTCCATGCATACTCACGCACCGCGTTAAGTGGCCGGGAGAAAATTACCGATACCGATCGCACGCCAAACTCAGCAATTGTTCAGTTGCGTTATATTGATTACATACAGGTAATATGTTTAAATATTTGTGCAGATCTAAATACATATATTGACTTATATGCATAACTACTTATTTAAGGCGGCAGCCAACCACAGTACCTGAGAAGGTTATTTACAGGATATTTTTATTTATTACCCCTAACACTGCCCCGGTCAAGCCACCGGGCGTGATTTGCTCCCTCTTGTGGTGGATTTGGCAGGTTAAAAAATTAAAATTTAGTATTAACCTCTTACTGGCGGCTGCTATGTGCATAGAACAGGAGCACATCGCTAAGCCTAAACTAAGCTGCAATTTATTTTGAAGCAGTTTTTTTTCTTGTAGACAAACAATTTTGTCGATAAGGCTAAACTTGATTGCAAAGAAATCCAAATTTATTTCGCATTACTCATCCGATTAGCATGATTGACTAGAGCATTATAATAAGTGTATCACAGTCGACTTATTAAATTATTGTCTGCCAGTATTTGAGATTTCCTGCGAAATATAAGTTTGTGGGGAAAAAAAACTCTTAATTAAACTACACTTTTAAATATCTGTGCCACTGATTATATTATAAGCACATTTGTGGCACTTTAGTAAATAGTAACGCATTTGGCACGTTTTGCTATTTCAATAACATTTGAAATAGCATTTTATTCCCTCCGCTGCCGGATCAGTAGCCTGCAGTAAACATTTTAAAGTACGCTTTTGTGCCGCATAAATTCACTTGTAGGCATAGTTATTAGCAAAACTTCCAATAACCAATATTCACAGTTCGGTCATGAACCTAATAAATGAATAATAAATTGTGCGCTGTGCACAATGTCCCCACTTAAAAGGAATGGATAATCTATTAATAATATGAATATGAGCTACGTTTTCCCGTATTGCCACCTGCAATGTGTATTTGGAAGAGATGATTAACTCAAAATGAAAACAAAATGAGCTGAAATGACCATGGATTATTTGACTGGATCCAGTTTGTGGTCTTGTTGATATGTTTAACATAAATGGTCATTTATATCATTGCCTTTATTCTTTCAGATATCAAACTAACTAAGAAATAAACTAGATGCTGTCAGAAAAATTAAAATATTTTCCCTGGCCCACAGCTGGACTGGGATTTAAAATCTGCCCTGGTATTTGAGGTCCCACCCAATAATTTGTGCAATTTTGCCCTAGGGGCGCGATAAATTTCCCAGCCCACATACCCATTGGCCCACTGGGAGAATGCCTGGATTCCCACCTAGGCGGTCCAGGCCTGCTCCAGACATCCCTCCACCTCCCACACCCCCCAACCTCCCCAAGTTTCCAAAAAGTCTTAATTAAAAGCCCAACATTGTGTAACTTATCTCAGTGTAATCAGGGTCAGCAGATCTGTCTGTGGCTATCCTTTCATGTGCCACCACTAAGTGATACTGCTTCAATTTTGCTGCTGCAATTCATCCCAAAATATCGTAGGCCCCAGATATACATTTTTTCCTGGGAAGTTTGTTATCATGCTAACAAAAAGCTGCTGGCTGTGGTGGCAGGCTGGTCCCAAGACCATGTGTTTGTCCTGTCTGGAGTTTACAGTTACCTTTGAACAGCATTTTTGTGATCCAGAGTGATCATTTGTTACACTTATGTCGTAAGCTGCGATTAAAAGTAATATATTGATCAAAACCTGTTATTCTAATTTCAATGCTGTTACTATATCATTTTTTATAAAAAAAAATACCACTGGACAACAAAGATTTTGCTACCAGAGTAAAAAGAGCCGTATTATACTATATTGAGTGTGCCGATTCTAAAGCTCAGAATTAGCTTAGCACGTCTGTATCTTAAGTTATACAGAAATTCATGCATAATAACATTTGTGGTGACCTGAAAGTAATATCGCTTCTCCATGGCTTACAACTGGGTTACACAAAGCATACGTGCTTCTTGTGCGTGTGGAATAGTCTTGATGACAAACATCATTACCAACAGAGACACTGGCCTCCTAGAGCTGAACACACAGTTGGCTGGTACAATGTACAGCATAAGTCATTGGTTGATCCACAGAAAGTTTACCTTCCTCCACTCCATATAAAACTGGGCCTTATGGAAAATTTTGTTATATCAATGGATCGAGATGGAAGTGCTTTTCAGTACCTACAGGAGAAATTTCGATTAAGAAAAACAAACTGAAAGCAGGAATTTTTGTAGGACCCGAAAGTCATTCATGATACCACTTTCAGAACATTACTCAACCCACTTGAACTTGCTGCTTGGGATGCATTTGAGTTAGTAGTGCAAAACTTTCTGGGAAACGAGTGAGCTGAACACTATGTTGAACCTGTTAACAACATGCTGACAGCATATCAGAAACTCGGTAGCCGGATGTCTCTAAAAATGCACTTTTTACACTCCAATCTGGATTTCTGTCCACCAAATTCGGGTGATGTAAGCGATCAACATGGAGAGAGATTCCATTAAGATATTTCGCTGATGGAAACAAGATATCAAGGCCACTTTAATCCCAACATGATATATGTTTAAAGTTGGGACACTTTAATCCCAACACGGGATACTACTACCATCCACAAAGACAAATGCAAATGCTTTAAGCACTTTTGAACACTAGGCCTATTCAATAAGCCCAAGTTGAATCTTTAGCAGTTTTGTTACTCTGAATGCATCCATAGGATGATGATGATGTACCAAGTTTTAGTTTTGCGTAATGTACAGATTAATTTTTAAACAAGGTGACTTAACTTTAAATCCTGACATGCTACAATAAATCTAACTTCAGATTTAGTATAAGACACATACATTTTGCTGAGTAGCAGAATTTTTTTCTTTATTTTGTTGGCCTGTGTAATTGATGATTTTCTCACCTCAGGCGTGTTTAAGCGATTGTGGTTCAGTTAATATATATCAACTTTTATGTTAGATTAGGTGAGTATTTAATATCAAATACTCAGTATATAACATGAAATATACAAAATATACTTTTTCATTTTCCTGAGTACAGGGGTAGCCGGGCTGTGCCAAGCACAGCGCATATCAAATAAAACATCCCATAAAAAGTATACCATTGATGCCAAAACTGGACGAATCAAAGTTTCTGATGGTTCTTTTCATACTTCCTCAAAATTCATAAAAGAAAACAAACATTTTTAAGAGTATTGACGTCTAAACTTCTAGAATGAAGTTTAGAAGTCATATTCTCAGTGACTGGATAAAGGTTAATGTTCAAACCACAAGAGAGCGACACAGTTAATTACTTATGAAACGAAGAATTAAAAAGTAACTAACTAGGTTTTGCTTTTAGTCAGAAAGGTTAGCAATATCTAATATTGCTATCTTAAGTGGGATAAGGCCATTGTGAAATTACATCACAGGCAATCGTGATCACAAATCCTGGTTTATACCGTGAACACGTCCTCCAACATAGCCTTCTGGAGGATAACGAAAGGACCAGATGTTAATATCTAGGGAGAAAACACGGGAAAGGTTACCCGTTTAATTGCTTTAGGGTTACCTGCTGCGATGAGTCAGCGTGAACATCCCGTGGCAGAAGCCCAGAGTCTCAGTGGATGACCCCGGCTCCTGCTCTTAACACAGCTCACCTGGAACAACCCACCACCTCGGGATAGTTCCTTTGCCGTTTGCTAATTCAATGCAACACACCAGTTTCTATTGAAAATGTCACTCTGTCTTCAAGCATTTATTATGCGAAGCGTGAGACATTTGAATAACTTAAGAAAATCATAACAATCCAGTCATGACGGGACAAACCTAAATGGACCAGCCTGAAGTGCAGGGCTGTTCACACACATTCCGACCCCGTGCACAAACACGAGATTCTCAGCACCCTAAACTTACTGTCAAATAAGTATTACATGGGCTGCCCTTTAGCAAATGCACCTTTCAGACCGGTGGTAGCTGGCAGATCACAGAGTGGAACCATTTTCAGCATAACGTGACCATGCAGGCTGTTAGGTAGCTGTGGATGCAGAATGACTGGAGGCCATGAAGGGTTTAAACGCTGTTTACAAGATTTTGGCACCAGTCTCCACACTGTAAAATTCTCTAAATGCCAGTTCAATTAAGGGTAACCTTTAGGGTAACTCCAAGCCTAAGGAAACAAGGAATGGGGCTATGATGTGTTTTTCCGGTTTTTAGAGCATTTTCATTCTTGTAGGGCTGCAACGATTCATTGAGTAGGCTAATTCAAATAACTCGATTACAAAAAATCCTCGATGCAAATTCTTTGCTTCGATGCTCCGTTTAATCCACACGACTATGTACTGCTCAGCGATCACGGTGTTGCACATGGAGGATTATTACTGTCGCACAGTCTGCTTATGCTGCATTACGTGTAGCGGAGTGGCGAGGCTGCATGTACAGATCGGGTAGTGACAGCGACACTTCCGTCTAAAAAAATGTCGGCGAAATTTTCGGCAAACTTCAGAGTCATGGAGACAGTGAATAGTTCCAAACACTGACATTCACGGCACAGAATTATATGGTCATTTCCATTCCTAATTACCAAGCACTTTAAGCGGTATGTTGATAAAATAACAGATTAAAAAAACATTGAATACATTGGCTGTCATTAATATACTATTTTGTTGTACTATGTGCGTAGCATTAGCTGTTAATGGTTATTATAATTAATAGTTATGACCGTAGGTAGCTTAGTAGCTATCGATCGCTAATATGTCCCCATTTCACGGAAGATTTTATCTACTGACGCCGGGTAATGTTACATATGAAGTTGTTCTGGTTATCATCTGGTCACATATGGGTCAATGTGAATTTACTACCAAATTCAAGTGTCTGTATTATTACGTGCTCTTTGCAAGTGCTGCATTTGCAAACAGCGCTCGAACATGACGTATTTTTTTCCAGATTTCATTGGATTAAAAACTTAAAATACTATCTTTTTTTCTCTTTTGAATAGTTGAATAATTTTGAATAATTACTGTTGCATTTTAATAAGACAAAAGTATTTCTTATCCAATTAATCGATGGAATAATCGACAGAATACTCAATTACAAAAACAATCGATATCCGCGGGCCTACATTCTTAATCAAAATAGGGGCTCTGAGGATCAACTGGGCATGTCTGTTCATACCACTGTGGAATAAAAACACTTAAATAGTGGAGGTATGTCCAGGAAAATGATTAATTGGACCATTTACAATTTAGCTAATACCTATAAATATAGCTGAGGACGTTAGATACCTTTTTTTGTTTTATTGCCCCCCCCCCTCCCCGACATGCAAATTAATCATATGGGTGATACAGTCTCACAGAGGTTATAATCAGGCAGGGGGGGAAGTAAGTGGCAGCCAACCGCCAAATTTACCATGTTTGTGTGTTCGAAACGTGTACAATTTATGTAAAAAAGGGAACATCAATGATCAATAAAAGCTAAACACAAGGTGTTAAAATAAGGAAGAGATTTACACTCTGTATAGTTTCGCTTACAGCAAAGCTTCCAAAAGCAGGTGTTTGGATAGCGTCCTTTCCCAGAATTCCCTTTCGGCGGTGCTCAGGAGATGGTCCTTCGCAGCAGGAAGTCCGCACACGCCTTCCTGCGCAGGACGCGCTGCATTCTGAAGGTGGCAGGACAGAGTGCTGGCATGTTGCTCCACAGTTCCAGAAATGCACCTCTGCCAACCAGCTGCACCCTCATTGGCCCAATGCTGCCTTTCCGCCTGAACGATTTATAGACGGCCGAGTCTTCTTGGAGACAGTGGTCAAGCTGTGTGAATGAAAGCGAGAGAGAGAGCATGTCACAGGATGAGGTGATCTGGGGACGGCTGGAGGGAGAGGAGGTTCATGCATAATGTATCCTCAGAAATTATTCACTCAATCTACAGCTCTTAAAAGCCTCCCTGCCTTCCTGTCCGTCTGTCTCCCTTTAATGTGCAAAATCAGTCAGCCCCCGAGACTGACAGCCTGAAGGGAAATCAGTTATTATAGCAGCTGCCATGAAGTCAGAGTAGGTAAACACAGAGCATCCTGCCCTTCCTATAACTCAAACGAACCTTAATAGTGGATCATATATTATGTGGTTTTACGTGTAAAACATTTTTATCTACGCAGGGCAAAAAAAAAAGTTCAAGATTAAAATAACGAAAGTCATCAGCATAAGTTAAATGAAAGCGATGGCAGTCATCATCAACAACTACATCAATAAAATGCAATTCTCTTTTACCTTAAACGACTATACATCTCCTACCTCCAGCTGGGTAAGCTCTGATCGCCCTGGTCCTCATATTAACGCCTATTGCTGAGTAACGAATCACACAGCCCTCAGTAGACTCCAGGCCCATACGTTTCATCATTGGTTCAGTTTGAGATTAATGGCAATGGCGTCTACTGTAGGAAGTGTAACTCTAGTAAATCTTTCCACCAATTAAGCCAATAAATAATCCATCAGGGACTTTGAATTTCGGAGCACGTTAAAGCAGTTTGTCATTATGTGAGCAGGTTTTAGCATGAGGACATGCCCTTTTGGAGGCTGGCTTAGCATTGGTGAATTGTGGGGTTTACAGGTTACTATGTGGAGCATGAAGGTGTCACCATGACAGGAGATGTATGAAAGACAAGGACAATGTTGTCCAGGACTGTCGCAATTTTCTTGACTTCATGCATCACCCGAGCTTGCCTCAGCCTAAACACCGACACCCCTCCACATCTTCAGAGCCACAGTGCATGGCAGAAAGTGCGGGGACAGGGTGACGCTGAGTGTGTCTGTCACGAGAGGGAGTGCACTGAAAGCATCACAAGAGCAGCGGAGGTAAGAGGGTCAGGCATCGGCACTGTGTTACTCTCAGAAAGGTGCCACCTGATACTGGTCTGCAGGAGCTGGAGCAAAACCGAAAGTCACACTGTTTTTTCTTTTATAAAGAAAAAACCCAGGGCATGAGGTGCATCTAGACTTACAGTTTGTATCCTGGAGCAAGTTCTACTAAAACGTCTAATGACTTGGGTAGATGCTAGTTATACTCTGCTATTATAATTACAGGAACCTCTAAAATGGTTTATACTGTAGTCTGAATTTTAATGAATTCAGATAGTAACCAAAGTTGCTGAAATTACCAGCCATGAATGCAATTTGGGTAATTCTTTTATCCATAGATATAGCATAAAAATTAACTTTAAAGATGTATCTGGCACTACAGACGCCAAGCAATACACTTCTGAAAGGGCTCTGGTTGGCGGGTTTGAGGTTTGCAGTTTTCTTACCTTGAACCGCTGTTCTTCGGTCAGGTTCCTTACTCCTGACAGCTCCAGAAACACTTGATAATGGGGATCTGACCCCCCGGAGCTCTGGCCTGTAAGGACAAAGCAACACAACACACCGGTGACAACATAAACAGCCTGAAACATTTACTGTCAATAGGCTATATTTGCAAAGTATTAAAACAGGCCGTGGCTAAAGGCTGATTATGAGGTTAAAGGGGCAATTCACCCCGAAACTGAAAGAATATGCATTTTAGAGTGGCTTCAGTGCCAGATAGACATCTAGGTTGTTTGCTGGGAGCTGCCCAGTTTCAGAGGTATTGGATGTAGAAATGTGAGTCTTTTCTCTAATATAACGGAAAGGCATGCTTTCTGTGGTGTACATTCAAATACATTTTAGAAATTCAACGGCAATGAC
This sequence comes from Petrocephalus sullivani, assembly GCA_026780845.1. NCBI lineage: Eukaryota > Metazoa > Chordata > Actinopteri > Osteoglossiformes > Mormyridae > Petrocephalus > Petrocephalus sullivani. The sequence continues at coordinate 14,785,448 of JAODKM010000088.1, read as the reverse complement.
TCTTACCAGAAATCATGACCCGGTTACTTAAGACAATCCACAGACTTTGTAGCGAGCAGTTTAATGTAGGAACAAGATTCTTCTACCAAACTCCACATACCAATCGTATCACGAGCAGAAGATAGCGCCGGGGTGCTCGTGGTCCTATCTTCTGCTCAGTGATATCACTAATGTGTGGAGTTCAATAGAAGAAAATTGTTCCTACACTGAACAGACTGGACTAAAGATCCTATAAAACATATAATTCAGGTTTGGGGTGAACTGCCCCTTTAAGCAAGCTGGCATGACAGGAGTGTCAATAAGTTGGATACCAGCTTACCCAGAATGCTACTCTCCGCACAGCAGTAGTCCAGAAGCTCTGTCCCAGGCCACTGGCTGACAGCCCGCTTCAGGGCTCCCAGGAACATGGCCTCAGAAACGTTCTCGCCGCGCACATTCAGCGTCTGTCCCCGCCTGCACACACATTTCCCAGATTCAGATTCAGTTCCACATACTAAACTAAACATCTTCCATCATCAGCCAGTAGAGGGTCATAGTGACCTCAGAAACTTTCCTGGAAAGTTGATTTTAATGTCAGCATTTCCAACATTCCATATATCAGGAATTTAAATGCAATTAAACAAAAAAACTCGAAAGTTATTACCAATCATCTACTGAGGTTAGACATGGATCAGTGGCAAGCCTCAGGTGGTACCGTGATTTTTTTTTATGTATTTTTTTTAATCTTTAAAGCTTTCATTTTTATACATTCTGTGAAGTCAGGCTTTTGCCCAGTTGATCAGCCACACTGGCCTATTGCCTCATGGTTTTTTGGTTAAGGTAATGGGCAACTCCGAAGGACTATTATTTGACAGCTATTTGACAGATTCTGCTTAAGAGAATTTGTTTAAAAGCTGTTTGTAGAAAAGGGAAAAGAGTCGCGGGTTCAAAAAGCACGGAACACCTGTACTGGAATTCCACCGCGGGACACTGATTGTGGAATGCGGCGATCTTCACCACGTCTCCAATTCGATATCTTGAAAAAGGAAACAGAGTTCATGTCACTGTCACTTTTCCATAGAACATCATCATAAAAATGAATACTTGGCATTATCAAGCAGGATGCACAGTGAATGCATGAATCCTTCCCATTGTCTCCCATTTAGGTTGTACTGAATATTCAGGATGGCCCTGAACTGACATCTAGTGGCCAGACAAAGCATGCACACCACAGCACTGTTTACTGGTGACTAAGACGCTGCACAAGCGCCGTACAGGTTAGATGGAATGCAGTGCGCCATCACTGCCACACGGACACACCGGAATAGGCCGGATGCGTTGGTTAGCAGCAGCTCGTAGCACTGGCCCTCCTGCACCTGCTCCATTGTCAGTGTAGGGGTCTGCTCCTCCTCCAGAGAGGCCTCGGGGATGAACTCGTAGAACATAGAGCTTGGGCACAGCAGGTACTGCCGTGGCTGCGTCTCTGGGCACACATTAATGCCAATCAGGCCTGAAGGAAGACAGGGGCAGGAACACACAGACAAACATGTTAAGTATCTTTCCGGGGACTCTCCATTCATTCCTATGGGCAAAACCCTAATTTCAACTACGACAACCTTAACCCCTACCCAGCCTGAACCTTAACCATAGGTAACCAACCAAAGTACAAGGCAATTTTAGTTTACAGATTTTTATAAAACTAATGTTTATACAAGCTCAAAGTAACAGGTTGATATTCACTTTGCAGGGACATTTAATTTAACATGTACATGAAGCCACACACACACACATACACACACACACACACACGTTTGTATTCATATCTTTGTGGGGTCCATTCATTCATTGCTATGGGCAAAACCCTGATCTCAGCTACGACAACCTTAATCCCTACCCAGCCCCAACCTTAACTAAAAGTAACAGAACAAGATTTTTTTTTTTTATTAACTTGAGTTTCTCCTTGTAGGGACTGAAAATGACACATCATGAGGATAGTTGGTCCCCACAGTGTAATATATACATAACACATACAAATACTAGGATGTATTTTTACTTATCACTAGGAGACTCTCACTGTACTGCAATATATCATTCCTCCAAACATCTGACAAAACATCAAAACTGTTGAAAATGCTGTGCCACATTTATCTTTTTCCCAGAAAGGTACAGAGAATTGACTTAATCAAAGATACATCTCAATCTCCTGGTGACCCAGAAAACACCGGCCAGAATCCTAAAACTCAACTGGAGTTTACTATGTTTGCTCTTCCAAAACAGGGCCATATAAACTTGGCTAAAAGATCATTCCAGCTGACATGAGAAGCCAATACCTTTTGATACCTCGGAGGCCGTATGACCTCACCTGGTCAAATCACATGCAGACTTAGCATATCTAAAGCCTGGCATCAGTCTTAACATCTAAGGCAGCTAAGGAGGTTCAGGGTGTCACCAGCCACACTTAGAGCCTTCTACCCTGGAGCACTAGCGAGCATCCTCACCTCGGGAATCACAACCTCGTTTGCTAATTGCTCTGCTCTGGCTGGCAAAGCCCAGGGAGGCATGTTCAGCTGACCATATCAGCCAGGCTGACCTGCCCGTCCTGCAAGACATAAACCTCAGACGATGCAGGTGCAGCCAAAATCTGCAGGGACACAACCCACCCAAACAGCTATCTCTGTACCAGGCTGAGGTCTGGTGAGCGATTCCACTCTCAGTGAGAATTGGGAGCCTCAGAAGGAGTTTCTGGCCTCAGGCCATCATACTGCACAGCAGCTGACTGACACGTTAACTCATATCCCCTCCTATCAATACACCTTGCACTTTATTAGAACTGTGTTATACATCTGAGGCCCATTTCTCTTAACTTTTGCTTTTTTGCATGCTGTTTTGGTGACAGAGTAAGGTGTTTCCGGCGGGCTCCTACTCCAGCGCGAAGCTGTACCGCAAAGCAGTCTGGGAGCTGGTACCTTCAGCAGCAGCATAGACGGGGGAGAAGAAGGGCACCCCCTGGCAGTAAAGCCGCCTGAGCAGATCCCCATGAATCTGTTCGGTGCCGGAATCCACAGCCTGAACCACACGGAGTCGGGGCCACAGTCTCGGGGCTATGCCCGGGAAGCCCTTCTCAAACTCTGCCCTAAGATGGGCGGCACGCTCCGGGTCTGGCCGAAGCAGCCGTTCCAGACTTTCCCGCGTTCCGTGCTCCAGGTCCAGCTGGGGACTGACCCGGCCCAGCTCTATGTCCTCCACCAGCTCCTGCCATCGTTCCTGGAGGAAGAAGTGGATTTGTAATTTTGGACTGGCCTCTCTCAACTGTTTCAATAAAGCATTTAACATCGTTTTTACCATGGTTCGCTTTTGTATCCATTTATTTCTTTTGAATGCCTCTGTACCCATGCTCAACCATCACCCTCAGTTATCAGCAGCGTGGATCCCTAGCTCATCCTAACAGCCAACCTTTCCATGACTTCCAATGACAGCAATCTAAACGTAAAAACAGCGCGCTCATCGGCGAGTCCCCTCCCACCTGCAAGCTACTGAAGGCGTAAAAGATCTCTGAGGCGAAGTCGGACTCCAGTGCACCCAGTGCCGGGTCCCTCAAAGCAAAGAGCAGGTGGAGGTAGAGGGCGTCACGCTTGCTGGGCACTTGCAAGACTGGGGCGGGCGAGGTGTAGAGGCTCAGCAGGCGGAGGGCAAAGGACGGGCAGGAAGAAGCCAGGATGGAGGAGCTTGACCGGATGGGAATGCCTGCCTCTGAACAATCAGGACTCGAATTGTAGTAGAACCCAGCGGTGCGCTGCAGGACTTCACTGGCTGGGAAAGACCTCTTCATGGTGTCTAGACATACAGTGACCCCCTGAGGAGAGAGAGACCAGGTTCATCCAAACATCCATCTAGATATCTTCAGTGCAAATTTGAATAACATTATTTAAGAGCTGCATAACAGCAGCTGAAATGCAGAAAACGTGTTAATAATAAGAGCGATAGGCAACAATACACAGGCATTTGTTTAGCGTACTGTATTTCCTTTGCCCATACTTTTAGATATGGACGGTTCCCCATATTTCTACTTTATATTACGGTCCATCTTCCAGTGTACTTGACGTACAAAAGAAATTCCCTCGCGAGTGGCTAATAGACCGTCCAATGTGAATATCAGCAGTACATACGCTTAGAGTGCTCTCTTTTGCAGTTCTGTTATTTGGGCGGTCCAGGAGTATGGGGCGCCAAGTGTCAATTAAGTGCTTATTTTCGTCCACAAAATACATTCCGTGCCACAAAAAGCATTATTTAACGACAAAATCAAATAATGCCTTGCTGCATTTTGTACACAGAAAGGAAAACGCCAGTTACATTTCGTCCACGAAAGCATAAAGACTTTGCTTCCTTTCTGCACAGAGATCAGGCGCAATATTTCATTTTGTGCATAGAACTAATAACCGCACTTTGCATTTCGTTGATATATTTCGTGCACAAAATGCATTTTATAAATTAAATAAATTCGTTTTGTGTACAAAATGATGAATGAGAGAAAGTTGTGATTTTGTGGACGAAATGCATTTAGTGAATCGCACAACGTCATTTTGTGAACGAAATGATTGACCTGCAGAAACAAATCGGTTTCAGTATCCTTCGTGCGTGGGAGCGTACACCTCTCCCCAGATACGCCCGATGTCAGCACCAGGAGATGGGGCTTCTGGGCAGCCAGCACCCCGCATTCCCCGGCCGCTACCCGCTCCACCAGATCACGGTAGTGGCCATAAACTGTCACGGGATGCCGCCGGCGAAAAGTTTCACAGTCTACAAAATATAATGGGCATTTCATATGTAACCCTACAATTGATCACTTTTCAATACGTCTATTGATTATATTCAATATATATCTTAGGGAAGGTGTGAAGGACAGAGCAGCAGAGCATCTCAGACGCGTTTATTTAATTGTCGGTCTCAAGCAAATTGTTTACAAACATATCTTCGCACGTGATTATGATTATTGATACAGTTTTATGCGGTTTACCTGCAATAGACGTGAAGTGGTACTGCCGTCCGTAGTGCGTGTCTGCATTCTTATGCAGGCGTCTCAGCAAAGTCCGCTCCTGCGCTCGCCGCACGTCGAGCGTGTCCGCCTCCAGCCTGCTCCTCTGGCGCTTCCCGAGCCAGCCCACCATTCTCCTGGCGAAAGGGGTAATGATGAAGCTGCAGGTCGTCCTGCCTCCCCTCTTCGCCCTCCATCCGATGTCTCTCCAGGTGATCGTCACCCCGCACAGAACGAGGGCTGCAGTCAAACTCGGCAGGATCCGAGTCCCTCGGAGAAGCTCTGTCACAACAAGGGACGCAGTCACAAGCGCGGCCACCGGGAGGCGCTACCGGCCCGTCAAAATCCAGGCTTGATTCCATAGTTTATACCGCTCTCCCTTTTTATTCAGTAATTATTTTTCATCATATCGTTATTGCTTGGCTTCAAAGTTCAAAGGCAATTCTATAGTGAAAATGTGACGTCTTTCAAAAATAAAGCATATTATGTGATTAAATGCATATTGCGTAAATATTGCATATTTAATAGCGGCATTATTGCCACCACCATCCTCTCCAGCGTGTACTCCAACACTGTGTCCTGTGCTGTCCGGGATAGTATCCAGGGCGCCCACCTTGACTAGGATAAGCGGTTAGAATATGGATGGGTGAATATTGCTAATTGCATAATATGTAGGTACAAGTTAAAAACGCCAGGGGTAACCGTAGTAAACTTGGCACAATTTACGTGAAAGATACTGTTACAGTATGCCAAGTTGAAGCTAGTTGTGACTTAATTTAACAAATGATGTGCATGACATAACCTACCGGTATTGTGTCCCACCGCAATTAAGATCACGAGTAATGAAGTTATAGCAAAGTAACAGAAATGTCTACTTGGTCGTATTTTTACCATTTTAGGTTTAAAAAAATAAACAAGACTTCACCACTTAAATCATTGACAATAAACTTTCGTTTTCTAGCAAGTTCCGTTAGGAAATGCCACACCATACCCTTTCCTCCTTATGAATACGAAAGCGCGTTAATTATGAACGGTTTACGATCTTTTATATGGATGTCCACCGGTCCCCAAAATGCCTACGGTGCTATACTTCCTACCATTTTCGTGAAAACCTATGACAGCTGAACTATGACCGCTCAGACGTCAGTGACGTCATCAGTCGGACGCCGGCCGATCAAAACCGAAAGTAACCGAAACGGCAGAAACACGCTTCCCCAGTTTGTTGGTATAATTCTCCTAACCTCATTTGCATGCATTTGGATCACTCCTCACTAAGATATTGAAAAACTCTACGTAAAAAATTTGGCGCCACAGTTATCCCAGTTAGTGGTTCAGTTACTAATAAGTTAATTCCAGTTCCAGCATAGGTGTCTCCGGACATTTCTGGAAATGTTTATTCCGGCGTGTGCCAGACACGTACGGATATGTGTGGCAATTAACATTCCCATAAATTTGCCAGTACATTAAATAGTTTGCAGTTCATTATCTTTTAAGGAGTTCTCAGTATTAAATATACGAATAAGTAATAAACAATACTGGCTGGCGAAAGAGTTCGATTTATTGGAAGTGTATGCTTTGCTACGTTCAAGTTGTAAATGTAGTCCATCCGTTTAAGTCGACTTTTTTGGTCCAGCTCATCTAGTTAACAACGAATAGTTAAAATGTTTAGTAATGTCTGAGTATTAAATTAATCCAGGTGATCTTCTCTCGCATTGATCTTGCCAAATTATATTAATTTAAGGCCATATATGTTCTGCTTTGGCCTGTTGTATTCTATTGCGGGTCAATGGCAAACTGCATCTTGACAACAAGTCCTCATGCTAGGTAGTGGTAGCATGCCGTTGGAATGAGATTACATTTGAATGAAATTTAATTATACCACATCTCGATTTACGCTTCAGTTTTTGTGTGTGAGCTGTGTTACAGATGTTACCCCATGACTTTCTCAAGTCTACTGATGTTAAAAATAGAAAAGCAGAGTAATCATATGACCATTGGGTCATTGAGCAAGGCACTAAATCCTAAGCGCTCCAAGGATGCTGGCGTATCCCACTCTCTGATGCTCATTTGTGGCATATACAAAGGTGTGTGCAAACTTAATTAATATGGATTGCATTGCTAAACTTCTAACAAGATGGCAGTGCAGTACATAATATGGCAGTCACCCCAATGTAAGAAAAAACTGAGCCGTTGTAGTACTTCATTGCCTGTAAATTCTGTTAGCAAAACAGTAAAGTGTTTCCTTACGCAAAATATTACTATTCCTACTTCTTATATGCTGCTTTCAGAGGCGAAAAGACTGGCTATTTCTGCCAGAAGGTGGCGATCGCGGGTTACAAGAAATGTTGCTCAATTTCAGGGAAGATGAATGTCTTGTTTTCCTCCTCAGCTCGAGTAAAACCACGAAGGAAATGGGGAGTCAGACTTCTAACTCCGGCTAAAGCCAAGAGCAAAACAGGCTGGAGCAAGATGAGCATAAGGAGTAAAAAATCACTCATATTGTAAATACTAAAATTAATCCATGGCATTATTTTACAGCCATTAGCAAGAAGCGGACATGTCTGGCTTTGATGCGTACGGCGTATTCATTTACAGTTCTGCAGTCCTGGAAAAGTCTGGAGAAGCAATGGGAATTACATTAACAGCTGTGCTCACATACATACCGGATCTGTGACAGTATAGTTAGGCAAACTGGTGCTGAAGATGGAAACAAGGCAGGATGGAGATGATGTGTCTGCATGCGGAAGGTAGCTTTTTAGCTTAAATCCAGTTTGAAAAAGGTCTCTAAGCCTCTATGAGACTCTAAGTCAGGTATAATTATAACACAGTGTCAATTTCAGATTAAGTCTTTGTCCTTCATCTACATTCATGTCGAATTTCTAAAACTTTATTCCCATTGGCTTTCCTTTGTGACACCGAAGTTCTAAAAAGCAGAAACAAACATGGTCCTCAGAGCCGGTTACTGTACAGGACTTGAAACATCACATTACATAGGTGGGGAAAATATAATCGATATTATAAAACAGGGAAAACAAGATACCTGAAGAGCGACCCCCGTTTTCATTGACATGTTCTCGTAGTAAAACATATTTAGAAATGCACTGAGAATGAATGCTAAAAGAAAAAAGTAGCACAGTCTGCCACTGGTGTAACATTTATTAATAGGTTTCTCCTTAGGAAAATAACCTTAGACTGCAATGTCAGTGAGTCTGTCATCCTGTTCCTGATGCATGTAGCACATATTTAAAGGCTATGCAATGAAACATGCAATTCAATTGTAGCAAAATATCAGCTTGCTATAGAACATTATTCATATATATTTGTTTTGAAGCAGATCTGTCTCCAGTGTGTTTCCCGAGCCTATGGCGCAGACTGAGCGAGTGGGCGAGAGGCGGCGTGGCATGTGACAGGAAACATTCTCCGTTGCGACTTGTACTTCAAATTTCTCCAAAATTAGATTCCAGTGTCTGGAGTCACTTTTACTTTTAGAAGCAAATGATCAGGCTTTCCCAGACAGCAGGAGAAACCAAGAGGCTGCTGGGCGCAGACCACCATCTTCTTCGAAATACGGGTGATCGTGGCTTGAGTGGAAATTCTCGTTTGTTTAAACAGCTGTGGTGGATGCGAGGTGTGGAGTCAAACAGGCCCAGGGACATGGCGGCGAGATGCAAGCCTCCAAGCATAGCAGAGGTGTCTTATGTCAAAACACAGGCACCGTATGGATAGAGGGTGTCATACAAACTGCTGGCTCCATCTCCTAGAGAGGTTTTATAGCATAACATAATTACAAGCTTGGATGAGGAGCATCCAGTTAGTGTAGTAACATGCTAGCGGTTCCTAACCCTCAGTCTGCAGGGATATTTCAACCGGCCCACGGATCACTGGCGAAAGTTGCCACTCGTCCCATATATTATGGGATTGTCCTGTATTGAAGAATAAAATGCCGTGATCCAAGAAAAATATGCAATTTGTCCCAGATTTTCATACACAATTTGTCCCTCCTCCACTAGGCAAATTTTATCGTAGGACCGTTTCACTGGTCCGTGCAATTTTCTGCGACAGGAACCAGTTCGTGCACATCAGAAGGTTAGGAACCCGTAACACGATGGACGGAGAGAATTATGGGGAAGTAATGTAAAGTAGGGCTAGCCGTGAGGCAGGCAGAGACAAAGGGCTAGCCGTGAGGCAGGCAGAGACAAAGGGCTAGCCGTGACGCAGGCAGAGACAAAGGGCTAGCCGTGACGCAGGCAGAGACAAAGGGCTAGCCGTGACGCAGGCAGAGACAAAGGGCTAGCCGTGACGCAGGCAGAGACAAACCGCTGCGTATTTAGTGTCCCCTAGCCTTACACAGCCACAGCAAATAAGAATAGGGCAGGCCGATATGGGCACCAGAAAATAAAGATTAAATGGCATCCTGAAATGGGAACACGCCTCTCACTAAGAACCGTTAACTTGGAATGAATTTCAGCTGTACAAAGTTGAGAACATTGAAACACTAGCAATGATTCTGTCAATATTCCGGTTGGCGTTTCCGTGCTGTATGTCTACTGACCACTTTGGTAAAATCACTGTCAGTTATTCTCTTTTTGCGCTACTCTGTCACTCTCACTCTCCCAATTATCAATACATAACACAAATACAAAAATTTGATAATTTTTAAAGCAGGATATAAACTGAACTACAATTGTACGTGGTACAGGCTTGTCCAAAATAGAACATTGTCTTCATTTTTTGTCTGTTTGACAGGTACAGATAAAACCATACAGTGAAAAAGCAATTGTCAGAATCTGCATGCTTGGAGTAAAACCAATACCAAAAAAAACAACCAATGATTAACAGCCATTATTAACATTTCACATTATGGTTATTAACCTGAACAACAGTGGAATCAAACCATTGGGCAGTGCTTTCTCTTGGGGTTTGAGCTAAAGGCTCATGACTGTTGCCCACTCCACTGGTTTTCTATTGGCCTACGCAGCAGCTCTTCCACATGCCTCGCAACATCCATGGTGTCTTCCAGGTCAAATTCTCCGTCCGCATCCAACATTGGATCATTCCTGCAAGGGGACCCAACAAACACACAGAGAGTTGAGTCAGGTTAGTTAAGCAAGGCAGTCCCCATACTGATTGCCCCTCTTCAGGCCATCAGAAGCTACAGCACTCACATGGGAGGGTATATCCCGTAGTTATGAGGGTGACTGATAGACGGCGAAGTCGCGTGATCCATGTAGTTGGGATTTCCTAAGGTCGGATCAGGGTTGGCAGTAGTAAAGCTGCAGGCCCAAACAAAGACGTGTGAGAACCTTACTTCATGTAGAGTGGGCTTCAGAACCAGGCAGCATCAACATGCACAAATCAATATGGAATGTGCATCTACCTTCTTCCCACCCATCCCTGTCATGTGACTGATCATCAGTATCATATAAAATGCAAGGAAAACCGGGAAAGTGCTCATCAGATCAAAATCAGTTCATCGGATCAAAAATGCTTCGGTTTCCAGGTCAAGATGTTTAGAGAACCAGTTTCTTGTCCAACTAACTGGCCTTTGAGCTTCTGTCACAGCACTTTTGTTTTTAGTTAAAAAACGAAAAGACAAACGAGAGTTGCTTGGACAGCGCCGTCGTCTTCTTGTCACAGGAAGTGTATACTTCTACAGCTTAACTTTCCAGCATAGTAGAAAGCCAGTGCTTAATTGGCAATTGGCATTTAAAGAGGGAGCCGGGCGGACTACCTACAACCCGGTATTAATTCTACTGGAGCAAGTTCTGGGGAAAATTAACGCCCGTAATTGTGAGAGCTGCAGGAATGAATGGAAACTTGACTGACAGGCTCGTTAAGGTGGCCCTGCTGCATACTGAGCAGACGGTTAAATCGCACCAGAGGCCTTCCTCTTAATGGATCAGCCCTGCAGCAGAGGGGGAGCCACATATCGAGAATGTGACATGTCAGACAATCTCTCCATTGTGGAGCAAAGTGCCTTAAGTGCGCCCTGCACTTCACCCCGCACACGCACACCTCTCCCCCGATTTCTGCCGCCAAATTGCGGATGTGAAGGGCGCAATTAGCGATAATCAGCCCTTTCCTGTTATCCCGCTACTCCCCGGTCGTACGTCCCCCTTGCACAATAAACTGGTCCAGCACACCGGCACCATGGAAACGACTCTCTAATCCTCTGGCTGCCAGCAATGGATGGCAAGAACATCGATGCTTTTCAGGGCGTACGGAGAAGGGACACGTAACTTACTCTGGCACTACTTGTCGGATCTGGGGTTTCACGTACCCATCGACTGCTTTTGCTGCGGGTACAAAGTGGCACATGGGACACAAATAAGAAGTAGAAAATATTTTTAAATCCACGGAAAAAAATATTTTCATGACCCTCTAAATCTTGAATGTAAAGCAAGTGTGCACAGTACATGGTTAAGCATGCAACACGTTTGTGAGAGGAAAGAGACAGCTATCCGTACATAAGGGTGGGGTGTAGTACTTGGAGAAGACCTCATCCTTTGGCCGCTCGGGGTAGAGGAAGAGAAGGTGGCTGAGGTCGCTGATTCTGTCCGCCAGCGATCTTATGGAGAAGTCTTTGGTTGTGTATGGCATGAGGTTCCAAACCATCCTTTCTCCTGAGCATAGCACAAAGGTGAGGGTAAGCAGTAGTTCATCTCATTATCTCTACCCACCTTCAGGCAGAGCTTCTATAAAAATGCCTCTTTAACATCATCATTGCATTTTAGGTATGAAAAACGGGTCGTAATCTTAACGCAGCTGGTTCAAGTCCCAGAATAAGTCCTGTTGGAGTTCCTTTGAGCAGAACACTTTACCTGAACTTTTTTGGCTAAAATTGTACCCTTGGCAACTTGTACTTAGTAACTGGACTTTGGTCTGGACTTTTACTTTCTGGACCTGAACTATCCACCTCTATGGGTTATGGTGCTTACTATGAAGCAGCCTGCAAAGCATAATGATAATCAGACACTGAATGAGTAACACAGCTGACAGAGCACACCTGCTTTGTTGGGGTTTTCTGCCACCCAGGCGATGGTGATGCCCCCGATTTCAGAGTCGCTGTAGCGTAAGAGGAAGGTTCCATTGGGTTTGGACATCAGCATGTCTTGAGCCTGCTGTTTGTTGAGAAAGCCCAGAATCGCCCTGCCTCACCGGAGACAGACGGCAAACAAAAATACATACAGATGCATGAAAAAACACCCAAGAACATAATAAAAAGTCATCTATTTTTATTCTAATGATTACCTCAAGCTTATTCCCTTGCCTGAGTACATCTGTTTTGTTGTCATGAAGGCGTATTGCACAACTATGTAAACATCTATATCAATAAAATTTATGATGGTTCTGCTAAATATTTTTGTTTAATGTTTTTGAAACACATATCAAAAGTCACGCCATAATCATAACCATAACAGCCTGGTAAAATGATCTGTCTACACTAATATAAATAAAATGGTAGCCATCTCTTACCCATCATTCCAGTGCAGTTTTAGATGCTTTTTCATGAGTTCAATGACCCCATCAAACCACTGCCAAAACGTGAAGTTCCTGCCAGGTAAGCTCTCCTGTACGAGAGGACAGGTTATGACATGTGCCACCTACCGGACTTACACCTTGTTATAAGCCTTCTAAAAGCACCAAATGAGCAGGTTAGGGACTACTGCAATAACTGAGGGTCTGACACATGCAGAGTTCAATCAGAATCAACGGTATAATAACTAGCTGCTCCCCAAAGACAATGTTTCTGTTATATGTATGAGGTGCTTTGAGTAATAAGCACAAATGATCCATGCAGTGCCCATGCTCTAATGCAGTATAGGATCATGGTGAGACTGCATCCTATCCTAGGAAGCATGGAGAAAGGCAAGGAACACCCTGAAGGGGATGCCAAGCCATATCAGGTCACACACTCTTACACTACATGCAATTTCGAGATGCTTTCATCAAACCGCATTCCTTTTCAGTTGCACAGACAAGCAGAGGACATACAAGCTCCATTCACCATGGAAGGTGAAGCCAAGCTCTGGGGCTGTACAATTACAGTGCTACTGACTGAGCCACCCTGCCACCATTACATTAACATTTATTTCTAAATATATAAATTAGCATTCATGCTACAAAAAAATTAATACGAGGTCGTATAAAATCTGTTGCCTTAATAATCCCAGACACACAGGTGGCATTCAAACATACAGCCCTGGAGGTGTGAGGCTACTGTGCTGCCTCAGAAAATATAGCTATTATATATTTATATATTAATGACTAATATGCATTTATTGACAGTGTTATGCAGTGGAAGCTGCCGTCTCTTGGCCTGTGACAGGCTGGATCCCTGATCTCAGTCTTGTGTGCAGGGAGGCTGCACGCTCTCTGTCTGGGATATCCCTGGGTGCTTCAGGCTCTTCCTGCTGTCCAGAACTTTTGTTGAGTGTGAGTAGGTGCCCTGTGAGGGACTGGCACCCCAGCCAGGGTATGTCCCCTGCTGTATGTCCAGTGTTTCCTGGGGTCGGCACTGGATACGTGGCTAATAATTTTATGGAATTACTATTTTGACCTATTTTAGACCAGGCAATGGTTTCATATGTAAAATTCCTATACATATAGTACTGTTTTTCAATCCACTATTCAGCCAAACCACTCCAGAAGCCATATACAGGAGGCGATTAAGCCGCAAATAGAGCCAACACCTTCAAAAAGGCTGCAAACCTACCCTGTTGAACTGTGACCAGGATATGGTCATATTACGGTAATCCTCTGGATTTACACTTGAACTGCTGAAGGCCTTCTGTGCTAAAAAAAGCAGGTTCTCCTCCGAGAGGCCCCGGCTGCTCTGGACCTCTGCCTTGTACTTCATGTTGAGAGCTTCACATAGCTGTGGCCACGTTACTTTGTCTGGAACAATGAAAGGCACCCGCCCCTGGACCAAAGGAGACAATATACAGTTACGCTGAAGAAAAGAGAGGGGTACATGGAACAGCATTCAGTTTCATTCAGTTTTACTGGAGTTATTGGTCTGAACTGACCCCGAGTTACTGAACACCTGACCCTGCTTGTCACTGTACCTGCCACGTTTAATTCTGCTTTTGAATTTTAATTATTTTAGAGTATACAGCTTGACTGTAACAACATGTACAATATTAAAACTCACTGAATGAAGGGTTTCATTTAAAAAATTATTAACTTTATTGATCTCAGGGTTTTTTCCTCGACGTTCGAGCACAGAGACTGCCTAAAAATAGCTCAAAGTATACATTCTCAGACATTCCAGAGCTTTTCAACTCATCTAAAGACAATTCTTCATTAACACTTCCATGGCGACCATAACGCTATGCTTCTCTTCCACAAACTCAACGCGCTCACCGGCTCAGCAAAAGCGTTATCCCATAGGACTGTTGCTGTGGCATTGTTGTCTTGGCTTCCATGGACAATCACCACAACAGGAAGTGATAATGTCTGTGTGGGCAGTGGGGTAAACGGAAAGAAATTATAGAATAACTTAATGAGAAAAGTTAACATTAAGAATTTGACAGCATAAAACTGTAATGAAAAGCAATATCAGAGTGTAAAGATGCCATACTTGGATAATCTAGCCAACTACAAAGGACAGGTACGATTTTTACCTTGACTTGAAACACCAGCTCATTGCCCCCAACACTAAACTGAGATTCAAAGAGAATGGTGAATTTCTCCTCGGTAACTGATTCAGCCCCTCGTCGGTCTGAGCGCTTAATCCGCTTCAAGGACTATGTGGAATAAAAACAGCATAAAATACCATGGACAACATTTCAAATCATGATGTCAGTTATACAAGTGCGTTTCTGGACTAGTGCTGAAAGTCTATCTTCAACAGGTATGCAATCACTACCTTCACATCTAACTAGCTGACACTTCACACTGACACGTAAACAGTTTTATAGTATTATAAATATAAGCACCTGTAGGCAGTGTTGGTGAAGTTACTCACAAAATCCATTACATCCATTTCAGGTCCAGAAAGTACAGTTGAGTACTCTGTGACTGTGACTCTTTATGCTCAACTGTTTGGTTGAAACAAAACCTTTGCACTTGCTGGATCTGGACCTGAACTTGTCTGTAATGGGTTACCTTTAGGTGTAACTTCCTCAACACTACCTGTAGGGGTGCAAGTCCATTTATGCTTTATCTGGGAAAAGCAGACTTTATAATCCATCCATACAATTATTACTGTAAAATCTATTTGGGTCACTCTGCTGTTTATTCCTGTTTTTAATCATAGTCATATTACAAGACCCAACTTAGTTTTAGATGACTCGTAATCTACCCAAGCCCTGAGGTAACAATGAGGCCCCACATCATTATACACATTATACATTATTCACCAAGTGGCATCAAAATTTTGGTGTTGCTATGCAGTGTTTTGTTTTCTCCAAATATAACATTGAGCATACACTACTACTTCATAGCTCCATGGACCACTGCCATTAGTACTGTGGGCCATCCAGGTGGTCTTGAGTAAACTTGAGAAAGCAGCCATGTTGGACACCAGCAATTCCCTTCCTGGTAGCCTATGATCACTGTTCTACTATAAGTGTTTACTTATAGTAGACTCATGAATCGGTCACTCTAAGGTTGTTTGTAAATTATTTGAGAATTCTACATTGTTCCCTTTCACTGATGCTCGTAAGGGTGGTCACTCCTAGGGAGAGTAGAAACTGTGCAGAACTTCTTCCACCTGTAATATCCCTGACAGCCAATTAAATTTTTAGAAATATTTCAGTAACCATGTTAGATCCTACAAGCTTCAGCTAACTCTACTTCTGGAGTTCTCTGAAATCTCTCTGAAATTCTCCTAATCTCTATTAATTAGGCCATATTGCACCTGAACAGGATTGTGTTGTGTGACGTATGTAAGAACATTTCATGAGCCAATGATTCCTCTGTTACCACAAACTTTTTCTCATACTGCACATACCATGTTCCTGAAGTGCGCGCTGAGTGTGCCGGTCGTCTGATGGTACTCCATGACACAATTATTATTGAGAATTTCACCACTGCTTTCACTGCAAGAAAGACACAGAGTCCATTGCATGAAGGTGCAGAACCCCCAAAGACCCTCACCATTCATCATATCCTTCACTGTCCTCAATATGATCCGAAGTATCACATAGATATAACAGAATTTTTGGCATGGAACCTTCTGTTCCTATTTTCCCAGCAGTTTAAACTGTCACCTTCTCACCATAAACAAGCCTAACAACTCTGCGTGTTCAAAAGATTCCTCGAAAACTTGACACAGTTGTTATAGAGAGACTGACTGCCAAATACGATGTGGACCATGGGCACATTTCCCGTATTGCACTGAGAGGATGATGGCAGCGTGCTCGGCCCTTACTTTCTGGTGTTCTCGTTTTTGAGTAGTGCCTTGGCCTGCTGCTCGCTGATGATGGTGGCTTTCACCTGTGGGGGGTTCATGTGCACGTTGAGCTTCCCCCCCACCAGAAGCCGCACTGTGGCAGCGAACTTCGTCTGTGTCTTCAGCACCTGCGGGGGCTGCTTCTCAATGATGAATGTGCTGAGGGAAGCAGAATGCAGGCTTACAGGCAGTCCCCAGAGAAGAAGGGCCAACCTACAGACAGCTCGTACTTACGAGCAGACTCCCATGAAGCCTGTTATACAGGCAGTCCCCAGTGAAGAACGGCCAACCTACAGACAGCTCGTACTTACGAACAGACTCTCATGAAGCCTGTTATATAGGCAGTCCCCAGTGAAGAATATCCTACTTACAGACAACTCGTACTTTCGGACAGACTCCCGTGAAGCCTGTTATACAGGCAGTTCCCAGTGAAGAACGGCCAACTTACGGACTGCTCATACTTATTTAATACAATGCTTTGTAATAACAAACATAGTGCAGCTTCAGCAATTTGTTGACTCGATTTACAATAATGTATGTGGTTACTTTTTACTACTATTATTATGTACTGTATTATTACAGGGGGCGGCATGGTGGTGCAGTGGTTAGCACTGTCGCCTCACACCCCTGGGGCTGGGGTTCGGATCCTGCCCGGTTCCATGTGTG
>JAODKM010000088.1:14753211-14765468 GCA_026780845.1 Petrocephalus sullivani | reverse complement strand
GCTCATACCTCTCTCCCCTTCATACCCCCAGGAGGGGGGAAGCCGGTGCCCATGATGGCTCATACCTCTCTCCCCTTCATACCCCCAGGAGGGGGGAAGCCGGTGCCCATGATGGCTCATACCTCTCTCCCCTTTCTATCCCCTTCTGACGCCTTTCTCCCCACAAAGTGTCCCTGTGATGTGGTTTCTTTTCTCCCCCGCTGGAACCTGATGCCTGACCCAGCCCACGCTTTGGCTTTTCAGCGCCTCCCGTCATGGTTATCCTGGAAGTCTTGTCTTTTTATTACCCCAGGCTCCTTTTGTTAAACACTTTCCCACTCCCGCTACCAAATGACAGCCCGGCGCCCTTCTGCCAGCCCACTGTGTCGTAGCTCTGCTTACGGTTCAGCCTGGCGCCTAGACCAGGCTGACCAGCGGTGTGATCCCCTTCAGGCACCGTGGCAGCACACACAGCACATGCCCACACAATCCCGGCACGAGGATCGAGCTGCATTTCCTGCCCCACACGACACTCCCTTCCCTAGACACAGTGCTCACATTGCTGTCGTGTCTGTTCTTAAATGCTTTGTTAAGTGACAGTCGCCGCTTGGGGACACACGCCATATTGGAGATGTAGATTACATGATCCGCAGAGCTGATAGGTGCCATATGCTCTGTGTATCACTGGAGCCTCCCGCACGCCTGGCGGGATGCAGAAACACGGCTTTAAGGGGAGCTGAAAATAGTCGTTCAAGTGCTGGAACTGAAACCTCCTTAAAAGGGGAACCCTGCTCAGTCCTCAAGCGGACCAGCTGGGGCCAGAGCAGGAAGCACAGGTCAGCTGTGTGCCCCCCCTTTCTGGGACATCATACAACACGACAACATAAACCCCTCCAGGAGTTATTATTACATCCCGGCCATAATGATTCTGGGAACACAAAAAAGCAAAAAAGCCTGGGAAAAATTAAACAAAAATGTTCAGTCATGGGGTTCAACAGTAGATTCTACCAGTGGACCAGGGGGTCTGTTTGATTCTGGTTTGGAAACAGGTAGCACACTGCGTGGTAATAATTTATACTCTTTGCCCTGCTTCAAGGAGCTGTTGAACAATTTAGACTCAGCTCTGTCTTACTTGCAGCTGGATCTAACCCAGAAATATTAGGAACCGCATGGCACCTATAGGTAATGATTAGAAAGTTCAACCCTGATGAAATGTTTTCATAGCAGAACAACAAATGTGACTGTAATTATGCGAGGCATCTTGAGATTATGCCAGGAAGCGCAAACACACATGCATGGTGACAGACGTGCTCACACACACATGCATGCCGACACGCGCACACACTCGTGCATGCCGGCACACGCACTCACACACACACACATGCATGCTGACGAACGCACTCACACACACGTGCATGTTGACAGACGCAGTCAGACACACGTGCATGCTGACGGACGCGCTGACACACACGTGCATGCTGACGGATGCGCTCACACACACGTGCATGCTGACGGACGTGCTCACACACACGTGCATGCTGACGGATGCGCTGACACACATGTGCATGCTGACAGACGCAGTCAGACACACGTGCATGCTGACGGGTGCGCTGACACACACGTGCATGCTGACGGATGCGCTGACACACACGTGCGCACCTTGTGACCAGTGCTGAGACGATGTCTGTGGTAGTGCTGTTGAGCTCCGTCAGCATCTCCTCCACAGGTCCCGGGATGGGCAGCTGCTGCCGCAGGTGCTCTGCTCGCCGGATCTGCTGCCGGTTTTGGCAGATCATCTCTGCCAGCTTCTCACACCTGAGAGAAGCGACATAAACAGGCCGGGAACACAGGATCACAGGGCTGAAGAGTGACACGAGGGGGACACACGGAGGTATTGTCGTTTTAAAATAAATCTGACTCAATTATGTGGTTCCCCCCAAAAAAGGAAAATCCCTCAGGTCAAACAACTGCTTGGGTACCAGGTTACCAAATGCTGCATTCTGAACCAAACAAATCGCAAAATACAGCTAAGAAATCTTACCTTGATTATGACATTTTTAAAACTATTAAGAGACATCTTTAACAAACACACAACTGCAGCCATCAATTATCAAAATATTTTTTTCTTGGATGTCTTGCACCTCTCTACATCTTCATAGTTCATGGTAGGGATGGCTGATGAACCCTATTATGGCCCCCCCCGAACAGCACGCCTGTCCGTCAGAGGGAACACACACGACGCACAGACAGCCGGACAGGCACTATACTGCTTTATCCTCTTTCCCTTATTCACATGTATCTCATTACTGCGGAATCTCACTGAGTTTCATTGTAACGTGTTACAATGAGAATAAAGGCATTCTATTCTACATGGGAGTGGAGAAAGGGGTGTGTCCTAAATGGGATGCTGGTCCATCATAGGGCACATACACACGCACTATGGGAAATTTAGAGGCACAACTGGAGTACCCAAGAGGAAACTAGCTTGGCATGGTTAGAACATGCAAAGTCCAAAGATCTTAACCCCCAACCCCAGCAGTGGTACTGGTAAGCCATCCTCTTTGTATGGAAACTTTTTTCAAGAACTTATTAAATGTATTAAAGTATGTAGTTTATTACTACCCACCATCAGGTCGCAACCACCATATACCATATATACCAGCGACATTGTCATTATAATCATGAAAAGCTCCTCCTTCACAGACATTTAAATGAAGTGCTAATATGCACATTTATGGGTTACCGTGAACCTCCAGTCACTGACGTAAGTGGGATGGAGGAGAGAACATTCAGAGTGTGGTCTCACCAGGACTGCAGCACGTCCAGGCCGCCCTCCGGTGGGCCACCGTTCCCAGCCAGCTGCTGTCGCCGCTTCCATTGGATCAGCTCCTCATCCAGGATGGTGGTCTGCTGTTTCCGGAGGAGCTGTAGGGTCTTCTGGTGCTTCTCCGCCAGGTCCTGGGACATGTAACCAGCAAACATGCTGCTGCATGCGCTTATTTTCCACAAACCGTCTTCTCACAGCATGAGATTCAACTCCGCTGCCAATAAACAAACTTACAAAAATAAAAAACAAAACTGGAACAAAATATCCAAATCGATCTTCATTTGGATGGTAGGGAGACATTTCAGATAAACATGAGGGGTGTTTAAAAATAACTCTCCTAAAAATAGCTAATTGTTTGGACAGCGGGCATACCAGTCTGTACTTCTGTAGTGTATTAGCCTCCCGGGTCAGCCAGGCTTCCATGGTGGCCCTCTTGCTCAGGAGGGCAGGCTCTCTGAGGACTCTCTCAGCTGGCAGCAGGCTGGACAGGCTGCTGAGCTGGGCTGGGGGGGACACGTGAGCAAAAGGCAACACAGGCACGATCACACCCCCATTTTATTGGTCAGGAAGTGCGAAGGGGGCTTAAGATGTAGGTGGAAATAGTGATGGGTCGTCGGCTCTGCGCAACGTTCAGGCTCACCCTGGATGTGAAGGCTCTCCTGGTACTGGATTATGAAGTACTCCTGGTTGTGCTGCAGCTTGCGCAAGTCATTGTCTGTGTCTTGTGTCATCATGCGAAGTTCCTCAAAGGCCTGGTTTATCTGCTGGTACTTCTGAGACATGCTGTCCAACATCGCACCCCCAGGTGAGCTCGGCTGCTAACAAAAGAGGGCAGGGCTGAATCACGTCCAATCGGAATGGACGCATTCTCCAAGCACCCTGACCGCACGAACGACACGACGTCAGCAGCCCCGCAAACTCACGTTTGTGGCCTCGCGCACCAGCCGCTGCTCGTTGTAGAGGATGTGCTTGATACATCGCACCAGCTCCAGGGGACACCTGTCGTACGTGCTCTGGGTGGTCCGCACAAGCACAGAAGTCACGTCATGCCAACAGGCCGACCTTCAAACGTCATAGTTCAAAGGAGAAGCCGTCATGTGTGGTGCTTACCTTAAGCTGTGTTGAGTAGTGGCCCAGTTTGATCTTGAGAAGGAAGCCGTCCTCCCCAACCTGGTGCTCGGCCTTCTTCTGCAGCTCTTGGACCAGCGCGTCCAGCATTCGCTTTGCTTTGAATTCCTCCTGGGGGTTCTCCAAGTCTATTGAATCCCTAAGAAAAATTATATAAATGTCTTACATTAAAATGTGACCGTTCTCCTTTTTTTCCCCCTCCATTCTCAATGTAACAAAGGCAGCCACAAGAGGTCATTGTTTGGCAAACAAGCCTGCCGGGGAAACAGCCTGAGGACTGCCGCCCACTTTCCTGGAGCCCTGAATTTTCCAGTTATTCTATGGCAATTATGAGCCATAACTGTTACACAGGTGCTTTCTCTATCAAACTGTACATTCAAGAAGAAGAAATCCAGGCTACCGAGTGACAATTAAAATTGTGAAATACACTGATCCAACACATCACACCCAAATGAGGATCAGTGAAGCTACTCAGATACTTGTTCAGTTCCTTGTCATCTCACGCCTAGACTACTGTAACTCACTCCTGGTGGGTCTGTCTCTGAGCCCCATTTGTCCTCTGCAACTGATCCAGAATGCAGCGGCTCGACTCGCTTTCATCCTTCCCAAGTTCTCCCACACCACTCCATTAATATGCTTCCTCCACTGGCTTCCTGTAGCTGCCCACATCAAATTAAAAACACTGATGCTCGCATACAAAGCCAAAAATGGTCCAGCACCCTGTTTAGGATTAGCACTTCCAGTGTTATGCTCTTATTTAAAGAAAACAAAACTGTATTCTCTAACAGAGTTTTCAGACGGACGGTATTCTTACCCCGGGTTCTATTGAACCAGTACCAGAATGTATTGCCCGACGCAGACTTCTCAGC
Organism: Petrocephalus sullivani; assembly: GCA_026780845.1. NCBI lineage: Eukaryota > Metazoa > Chordata > Actinopteri > Osteoglossiformes > Mormyridae > Petrocephalus > Petrocephalus sullivani. The sequence goes on along the minus strand of JAODKM010000088.1, from coordinate 14,760,665 downwards.
ACTTATGGAAGTTGCTCAGCCCAAGGGCATCCGCCATATGCCATAAATGTAAGTGTAAATGTTATGTAAATGAGCGTTATCGTGAGATCAGGAACATATGTACCCACCACAGCTGGCTCTCGATCCACTGGGACAGGTAGTGGCGCACCTCGATGGGGAAATGCGGGCCATAGAGAGACTGCATCTGGTGCAGCGCCTCCCCCTGCAACTGCTGGGCCTGGATCCACACCGCCATCTTTAGAAAGAGGGGAACGAGTGAGCGCAGATGTATCGAGCGAGCAAAACAAAAAAGTGAGAACACAGAGGCCAGCCGAGGAGAGCCTTTGGTTCCTTTAGTTTAGAAAACAGCCTATACACAGCTACCATAGGAAGACGGATTTCTCAGGGTACCCCGGCAGGTCCCTACAGGCCCGTTAGGAACTCACTGTTTTCCTGATAGGCACCATCTCTGCTGCAAGCGGCACATTTAGACACTCATGAGGAGGCTGAGGGCCTCATACCAGTCTAAATGGGACCTAAACACACCTGAGGCGAGGTGGCAAAAAGACAGCCTAACTGTACCATTAACCTCCAGCTTCAGTGAGACGTTGATTCATCCATTCTTATTCCTCCAGGCTGGAGCCCCTGCTTAGCATGTGTTCATGCATCTTTTTGTCTATAGCTGGTAAATATCTAGTTCTCTTAGATATTCTCTTAGGCCGGAAGTCATGTGAAAGGGGGCGTGGTCAATGAAAAGCTGATACAGAAGGATGCACTGACAGGGGAGCGGGCAGAATTTCACAGCTAGCCACAGCCCAGTGCAAACCCCCCAGCAGAATCTCCAAAGCGTGGAGGCTATTATACATAGGGAAGGAAAAGGAATGGGCGTGAAGCAGCCACGCATCCGAAAGGCCAAATACCTGGGCCCACCCATGCTTCCAATGTATTATTCAAGGGTAAACACTGTTAATACCAAAGTGTCAAAGGCTTGCCATATATCATCTACACCAGGGGTTTTCAATAGGCATGTAGACAGGTAGTAAAATGATGGGTTTGAACTGAGGGGGACTTATCAGTGGGGTGGCCAGAAGCCTCATGGAATGCATTTCTGGCCACAAGTCTAGGGCCCATTCCGCAGCCCAGATTCCGCCAGGCTGCTGAATGCTGGGGGTATCTGCCGCCCGCTTGTGATGGACCCCCAGTCTACACCATTACATTTTACGGTAGGGGATCCCTATGAGTAAATGAATGGCCTATACCCTGGGGAAGCGCTGGCCAGACCTTCTGGCCCAGGAACAAACCCGTCCTGGAACATCCCACACTTACAAGGCAAGTAGAGAAGCCACAATGAATTAACGACACAGAGAACCACACTTATCGCTAACCTAGAACTCTGTCCATGTGTCCCGACGGCTAACTAAAGGGGAAGTGCAAGCACTCCAGAGCTATCTGGTATTCCTTTATTCCTTCCTTTAATAACTCTTGTATGCATTGAGCCAGGCTGGACTGAAGGCGGAGGAGTAAGGATACCATTAAAAATAAAATGAGAACAGAACAGATGGAGGTCCAGCACATTTTGTTAATAAATTTCTTGTATTTTAATCACTATAGAATTATGTTCTCCAGTGCAGAGATAAAAGCACACACTGGGCCATTGAGACTGTTCCACAGACGTCCCATTGACATCCTCTCCTGTCTCAAGAAGCATATTTACACCGAGCTTCTCCGATGTTATTACACCACCTGAGTGTGTATGGGTTTGCTGCACAAAGCAAACAGCACACTGGCAAACCTCAGGAAGAAAGTATGAAGCAAAAACTGGCAAACAGGCAAGCAAGAAGACAAGGACTTCATCATTAAGAAGTATAACACCTACCCACAGCTTATAACACAGTTATTATAACCAGAGCCTGACCAAATTTTGGCTGTGACATGATGCCAATGTTAAAAAAAATAAATAAATAGACGCCATTATTTTTTTTTAACAGCCTTACTGACTGATATGTCAATTTGTCAAAATTTGTCAAACAGTCAAGCAGAGACTCATATACTATTAAAACTGCATAAATATAAAACAACCCACTTTATAACTTAACCTTAAGTATAAAACATGAACTGTCACAATGTTAAAACTCTCAACCAAGAGTCCAGGTGTTATGTGAAGTGTCCTGCTTTCCCCCGTCTTTCATTTGGTGCTGGAAAGGTGCTCATGGGGCATTCAAATGCAGACGTCTGTTTTTGGCTGTGCTGGCAAAATTAATGTTCAACCCTTGTTTAACTATCCCAGGCTTAGAGTCCTAAAGCAGAAAGCATAGCTTCTCAGCATTCCCTCCAGCATTCCCTTTAGCATTTACATAAGAAATGCTAAAAGAGACATCATGATTGCTTTATTGGTGGGTCTCCAGCCAATATTGATACATCTGTATATCACTGACCAACTGATGCAATGTTAATCACTGTTTCTATCCAAATCCAGGGCACCTACAGTGAATTACCTCAAACCTTGGCACAAAGTACATAAACAAACCCCCTGAGACATAAAAGCTAGTTCCAGTGATGCACCATATTGCCAAAAGTATTGGGACACGCCTCCAAATCACTGAATTCAGTTCCAGTCACTTCCACAGCCAAATCAAGCACCTAAGCATGCAGATTGCATCTACAAACATTTGTGAAAGAATGGGTCGCCCTCAGGAGCTCAGTGAATTCAAGCGTGGTGCCTTGATAGGATGCAACCTGTGCAATAAGTCCATTCATGAAATTTCCTAGCTACCAAATACTCCAACTGTTAGTGGTATTATAACTACGTGGAAGCAATTGGGAACAACAGCAATTCAGCCATGATGTGGTAGGCCACGTAAAATCACAGGTGTGCAGGAGTCACCAACTTTCTGCAGAGTCAATAGCTACAGACCTCCAAACTTCCTGTGGCCTTCAGATTAGCTCAAGAACAGTGCATAGAGAGCTTCATGGAATGGGTTTCCATGGCCAAGCAGCTGCATCCACTTATATCGCCAAGTGCAATGCAAAGCGTCAGATGCAGTGGAGTAAAGCGCACTGCCACTGGACTGTAGAGCAGTGGAGACGTCCTCTGGAGTGATGAATCATGCTTCTCTGTCTGGCAATCTGATGGATGAGTCTGGGTCTGGTGGTTGCCAGGAGAACAGTACTTGTCTGACTGTATTGAGCCAAGTGTAAAGTTTAGTGGAGGGGGGATTATGGTGTGGGGTTGTTTTCCAGGGGTTGGGCTTGGCTCCTTAGTTCCAGTGAAAGGAACTCAATGCTTCAGCACACAAAGCCATTTTGGACAATTTCATGCTCCCAACTTTGTGGGAACATAGCAAGGTCTAAACGAACTATCAAAACCAGGAGAGGGTTATTTATACATATAAAGTATTCTTTGAAATTTAAAGTATTCTTTGAAAACAATAATCATTAACTGATGTAAGAAAAAAAAATCTACTTTCACATATCAACTTTGGAAACCCAGGAAAGAAGCACATCCTTCAACTGAGGGGTATTAAATAAGAGAACCAGGAAGTAGGCGAAGGTATGAGAGATGCCACTGCAGCCCACCACTGCAGAACAAATATAAGAGAGGAGCTGACAGGCGGCGCTCAGGAAGTTTGATGCCCTTTGTACTGGCTTCCCTTCCTGCATCCAGCTGCAGGGCTGCTTCTGTAAGATCACCCAAGTTCCCCGTACCTCATGGGTTCAAACGTCAAACTATAGGTTTGCATCTTTGGCACAGGAATCCAAAGCACCATACACATTAGGTCTTCTTCTACAATCACTTCATATGTAATATGTATTTTTTAAAGAGAACAGTTCAAATTAAGGAGCTAATTAATGACGATGTACGTTTTGTTTTCCAGGCACGTGGTGCAATGCCCCTGCTTGTCACTGAGGAATTTCAGACATAAGAAAAGTGGATTATACTGTATATTTAGCATTACATTTCAGCTGGTTGGCCTCACTGAGCAGGTACAGAAGCAGAAAGGCAAGCTTCAAAGAAAGGACAGCAGGGCGACATCAGGCAGCGCATGTCTTGGAAGAAGGAAGTGAAAACCAGGCTTGGAGGGCAGCGGACTGAAATCTGGGGTGAGACGGGATCCCAATCATTATGCCCAGAACTATCTGATAGGCTGCAAATGTGAAATGCTGAAACAACCGCAACCAATCAACGCATCGCAATCAATCACTGCACGCTTCCCGACTGCGGGAATCTGGAAAGTGTCTGAGATCTGACAAAATCAGTGGTCATATACAAAAATATTAGCTGCCAAGACCTGCAACAAACAAGCCAATGGGAGATAGGGTTCCGGCGAGTGAGAAAGAGAAGCAAACCCAAACGAGTGCTTAGCGCCCAAACGGAACGCACCTTCCCTGCAACGGCACGTAATACAACACCCACCTACACTGGCGCACATGCTTTGCATGTTGAAACAAACACACAGGTTATCGTCTACTATGCAGATCACTCAGGGCGGCTGCATCGTATTACACAAAACTGCCGTCAGACAAATTCTTATAAGAAGCATTTGTAAACAGGCAGTGCATAAATGATCAGAACTTGGCTAGCTTTTATGGGTTAATATTGCATTTACAAATTAATGATAATATAGAATAGTGTGTTGATTGTGTATCTACAATAATAGAACTGCCTCTGTTTGATAAAACTGAAGGTTCTGGAACAGGTCACATGACGACGCATCCCATGATTCCTCTGCTCTCCTGAAGCAGTGCCGGTGCTTGAGGCAGGGCATTAGACCAGATTTAATGCCACCCTACCACCCTCTGGGTTCCACCCCCACACCCAGGCCATTCCTCTGCCATGCTTTTATAAATAGAGGATGAGAAGGCCAAATACATAAGCCAGGCACTTCCATCTTCACTTAGAAGAAGGTTTAGTCACTTCTGTCTTCATTGGACAAAAATTAAAAAAACAAGATTAAATGACTTAGCGTAGAATCTCATTCGGGAAGTCAAACCAGCCCCCTTAACAGCCACTATCTGTAAACACTTGGGCAGCAGACTGACAGCAGGCTTTAGCGGCTTGATGAAAACCTCCGTGTGAGGCTTCTCAGCTCAGTCCAGATTAACATCAGCACTGACTGAACCCGAAGAGCATATCAGCTGTAATCCTAGGTGGCTGCGTGCCGCATGTGTGGCCCAGCCACCGTTCATAAGACTCAAACACGTTTCAGAGTTACGCCTTAAGTATACTCCCAGCATTCTTAAAATCAAATTGTCAACACATCTCAAATCGTAAAATATACATTATCTTTTTGAACTAACGGCACGTCTGATTAAACACAACAGTGATGTGCAGGGAGTCTCTGTGCTCCGTGGCGGGCCGTGCGCCCGAGCCCGTCTGCAGGATGCTGCCATGTGTGCATTATCACACCTACCACAGGCCAAAGGCTATAAATATACACAGCTGGTGTGAAAACTAATTCACTTAGCCCACATCTTCTCCAGACTCCCGCCCGGATCTGCTGCCGCGGCAGCTTCTCTCCCTCGCCATCTGGGGCCTGTCATGAGGAGGGGGTCGGGGGACGCACATGGCTGAGGGCCCCAGACCCACCGGGAGGGTGATCAGGACCGGCACTTTATACTGCGGGAAGTAAACGGAGGTAACACAAAACAAAAGATAGTATTGTTGCCAGTATCACCCCAGACACTGAACCCATACTACACTGGTATTTCTGACAAGGGACCTGGAGTGGACTTGGACTTGAGTGGGTGGGCTGATTTATATCCACAGCCTGAAGGACGCAGGAATGACTGCAAATGGCAGCACCAGAATTCATATAACTCACAACCGATTTAAAAACCAAGACAAAACTAATACTAAGTGAAATACAGACCATGAACCTCAATCGCGGATCAGTCCTTGAACATAAAGAAGAGAAAAGAATTAAATCTAGCACATACCTATCTTTAGCGGTGGATAGTTCAGGTCTAGAAAGCGAAAATCCAGACCAAGATTTTGTTTCGACCAACCAGTTGAGTGCACAGTCACACGGTCACAGTCACAGAGACTCAACTGATTGGCTGAAACAAAACTTGGTCTGGATTTATACTTTCTGGACCTGAACTATCCACCTCTGCCTGCGTTTGAAGAAGTACAGCTTAACTGGAGTTTGAAAAGAAGTATTCCGGCTAGCAGCAGATGCCAGTACTCGCAGTGAATAGAGACAGAAAGTGTTTTCAGTTTCAGGGGCTCCTGGGAATATGCGGTGGGTAATACGATAGCGGCAAGTAACACAACTGAGGGGATAAACATCATTTTTTTAAGAGAAACAAGGTTAAGTCAGATGCTGTGATAGTTAAAGCGTAAGGTACAGCATATGCCCTGCATTTGGGTACAGTCAGATGCTGTGATAGTTACAGCGTAAGGTACAGCATATGCCCTGCATTTGGGTACAGTCAGATGCTGTGATAGTTACAGCGTAAGGTACAGCATATGCCCTGCATTTGGGTGCAGTCAGATGAGGTTTTATTTACTATTTGCATGTTGGAAAGCTTTCTTTTCACACTTCCCATCACGCAGTTCTCTGAAACAGACACACACGTGTATGCAGCTAAGAGGTCAAGCTGTGGGCACAGCACAGGCTCACGGCACAGGCTCACGGCACAGGCTCGAGAGGCCTCGAGAAAGATCTGACCATTCTGCCAAGGACGAGACTCAAATAGATGAGCTACCGATCACACACAACATCCGGACCTTACACGTGCATAATAAACAACAGAGTGAGGTAGCTGTACCTCAGAACAGACACGTGGCTCAGGAGCCTTACCTACTTTAGCAGAATTATGCCGACATCCTGGAAAGGTTGTGGATTCGCTCATATTTACCATTGGTAATGGCTCATGTTTAACAAACATTATGATGCACCTAAACCACAGTACCAAAGCCATGCAAATGCTGGGAGAGCATGCAAACTCCACCATGGGTCTTATTGGAACCCCCCCAGTCCCTGGAGGCGAGTGACCTAATGCAACGCCTTGAGCCTCCATACCACTGACATTTATCTTGGCAAAATAATGAACTGTTCCTGTATATTCTCATGAGCACAAAGATGTCAAGCACATCTTGCAATGTTTGATAACAGAACCAACTCAGACAGTCTGAATACAGAGACAATCCCACATTAAAATAAATAGGAAAACGATAGTGTTACACCCTCAAAGATGATTAAGACTGATTGGACATACATCATTCTGAAATTATAATAAAAACGGTAACACCTAAAACTCTCATTTATAATGCATTATAATGGTTGATATAAGAATTAATCTAGAGGAATTTCAGTGCATAAAGGACAAGGGCGTAAGCCTAAGCTGAATAACCGTGATCACCGATCCCTCAGGTGGCACTGCATCAACAATGGCCATTCATCTATAAGCGATATCACCACATGGGCTCAGGACTACTTTGGCAAACCTTTGTCAAGTACCACAATACGTAG
>JAODKM010000088.1:14712676-14734950 GCA_026780845.1 Petrocephalus sullivani | reverse complement strand
TTGGAGTAAGACAACATGCATAAAGAGGATGATGTGGACAAAATACTCATTTGCCTAATAATTCTGCACTCCCTGTATTGAGAAATTACTGAAACTGAAAATTTTGCTTTGGTCTCTTAAATTTTCTCCAGAGCTGTGTGTGTGTTAACAATGTATATGTGGGTGAATGCCCTGACACTATTTTTGTGTCCATATGGGTTAGTTCATTTTAAATGCATTACAAATTGAAAAGAAACTTATACATTTCTTGCATACATACTTTTTTGAGGACTTAGTATTTGGAGGATGATGGCAAAAATGTCAATGTGCTATAACCGTAAACACTTTCTACCAAATAATTAAAGCTGCTATAAAAGAGGGGAGATTCTAAATAAAACACTTTCAGGTAAAATCTTACATTAGAATTATTTAATAGGTAAGAAAAGTTACAGAACACCTTTGTTCTGAATATTATAATTAATGTTAATTAATATTAGTCAGGACAACTTCCTAAAGTGTCAAGGTGGTGTAACCACCATTCAAATAGGTCCTTTTTTTCATATTGTGGAAGAAAACCATGTGACAGGAAATACTATCACAGAGATGGCCCCTTGGTGACCCTAACCGCCACATGCCAAACTTAGCAACTCCCTTTAAAATAGCAGATAATTTGACATTTGACAGTATGGAGAGATATGTTTATACTTACATGTCAAGTAGTATGACCTCAAGAAAACATTCACAATTCATCATCATTATAAAAATGTTGGATGTTTACACCAAGTTCAGTTCATCAGTCAGTTTCACAGATTTTCACTGTCAATTTCTTCACCAAACAATGGCCCATAACTAGAACTACAACATGGTCATTTGGCACAACCATCATAAACAGGACAATTAAATTCGAATAAAATGTAATTCTCTACTGCAATGTACTGACAGGCTTTTCAACATTTTTTTCAAAATATGAAAAAACATTGGACAAAAGAATTGGGACATACCTTGTTATAAGTGAATTCAGGTACTTCATTCAGACCCACAGATGTACAGTTGTGTTCAAAATTATTCAACCCCCACTGAAATTGAGTGTTTTGGCCAGTTTGACATTGATTTTGACCATTTCAGTCATCTTGTTTATAATTAAATCAAAGAGGCACTTGTAACATTCTTCATTCCTTGAAGATTATGGTACATGGTGAGATTTCTGCAGATTTGTCAGCTGCACATGCATGCTGCAAATCTCCTGTTCTACCACATCCCAAATGAGTTCTGTTGCAATCAGATTCGGTGACTGTGAAGGCCACTGAACACTGAACTCACTGTCATGGTCACGAAAGCAGACTTGCTTTTCGATACGGTGCATTATCATGCGGGAAGTAACCATTAGAATCGTGGCCATGAAGGGATGCACATGGTCAGCAACAACAACTGACTTGTTTTGTCTTACTGAACAGCAATTTATTATAAATCTTTGATTTCTTTTACAATCTGCTATATCCACACCACAATTATAAGAACTGTTATGCCTTTCCTTTTACGTCCCCGAAAATGGGCAAACCGTAATGTAATTTGTAAAGTTCATAATGCTCAGTAATTTCATCATAACAGCGCAAATGCATTTATACGCCTATGTGCATTTGCACTGTTAAAACAAGAAACTAGTTTATATGGCGAATGTACCACTTATGTCAACCCCTGTTTATTTATATATATGTATACATACACACACACACACACACACACACATATATATATATATATATATATATATATATACACACACACATATATACACAAAATCAATAAAAAGGGTCTGCAACGAATTTCATTATCGAATCATTGTGTCGTGCTATTAGTGCGTAACTCGCTATGTTGCAGAGAAGATAACTTCACCTGCAGACGGAGCTGAACGGAGCACAGCCAAGGCGTGGTGGAGGAAGAGCGGAGGCGGTATTTTCCAAATAAAATGAAACAAACAAAACTTGACAGAGGCGGGGAAAACGGTTCGACCGAAGTCGTCAAAAGAGAGCACTTCACATTGATCCCGGCAGGAGACCAAGCTCTACTCTGCAGCTAATAATGTCCACTGAGGCATTCACCCGTCACAGACAGGGGGCACGAGGCAGCTCAGGACCCCAATAACACAGAGAGAGAACAGAGAGGGCTGAATACCTAAAGAGAAACGTCTGAGATTACGACAAAGGTGCCAAAGGCCTGCTTCCTGTCTATCAAGTGGAGTAGGCCTGCCTGGAAGTGGTTCTGTGGTGCACGTGAACATGTGGGAAGAATGCCAGCGTGACTCTGGTTAAAAACTGCTCAAGTGTAACACCAGGTCTCTGCCATGCTATGGCATCCTCTGAAGGCGACACATGCAGTGTGCAACAGGGGAACAAAAAAACAAGTTTGATTAACAGACGTGAGAAAGCATTGATTTATTCAGGAAAGATATAACTAGCCTCTTAAGATTTCAAATGGCTTTTGCAAAGAGAATATAGACAAGAGGTCACCATATTGTGACATTGTGCAAGCAAGAACACAGATTCAACAAAACTATGTAAAAACCCGATTTTGCAAGGCTTTTGGAGCTTAAGGCTTTGGATCTTTACCAGTACCAGATTACTTAATGTTTAATAAGATCCAAGGTCTTAAAATGGAAGCTTCATTTGAAGAGACGCCGCAGGAGGTCAGCAATGAAATCACGTTCAGTCTCAAGGATCAAAGACAGAACTTGTACATTAATGCCACTTTTTTTGCGCTGCAATAAACTAAGCACAGAAGCCTTTAAGGTTTACAGTAGTCTGTAAAACCTGAAGTAGCTCATAGCATCCAGGATGACATGGATTATCTACATATGATCGCTAAAAAGTTCAGATTGTTTATAAACTGCTCTTAGTGTACATGTCATATAGTGAATACTGAACTGAGTTAAAAAAAAAATTATAAATAAAATCACAAATGACATCGCAATCGCAATCTATGTCAGATAAATCACAATTTGATATTTTCTTAAAATAGTTCAGCCCTAGGACCAAGAGGGGTCAGAAACAAACAAGGGAAGAAATAAGGAATTAACTGAAAACCACAGACTTAAACATAAGTAGAGAACTAAGCCACATATCGGAAACAGGACTGGGCAATCGAGCAGGGAAAGAAACACACAGTAATATTCACTTGTATAATGACTCATCTAAGAAATAGAATGTAGACAGGCACTTAAATACACTCAGATAATGATCTAATTAGAGGCAGCTGAACTATGACAGAATCAACCAATCAAAATTAACACACAATAACAAGAAACAGATGGACTCAGTAACACTAATGAGCACAGAAATAACAGGGAAACAACACAAGGGGAAATCAAGAGACCAGTGAAACAGAACATAACCAAGGCAGGGGCAGAGAACCACAAACAAGACAAATGAACTTAAGCACAGGGATATGCAATATCAAACTCTAAGGATAAAATGATAATAAATAACCAACACAACCACCAAAGGCGGGCAGGGAGCAGTGGCCGGCCGATTAGCTCGTTAAGCCACAAGGTGACTTGGGGGAGCAGGCTTACATACTAGGGCCTAAGGGCTGCACAACAGGAGAGGTAACAGGATGGCCAGTGACACCTGCTGGCCAAACAGAGACAAGACACATAGGGCAGGGTCGGATGTACAGTGCTGTGAAAAAGAATTGTGAATTTTTATGCATATTTGTCAAACAAAATGCAGTTTTTAAATGATGATTTCATTTAACGACCCATAATGCAAGCTGTGGGTTTAGACCCCGCAAAAGGGGCTTTTATTATCAATACTGGGGAAGAACGGGAACGCAAGCCACAGGTAACAGAGTCACAGCTCAAACAATAACCGACGAGGGGAACAGGAGGCAGACTGACTAAATAGGGCAGGACATCAGGGAGGAAACACCAGGCTGGTGTGCTAGGCAAACAAGAGGATTGACACATCAGGAAAGCACAACGAGGCACAGGTGAGGCTAATCAAGCCCCGCCTGAGGGAAACACTGGGAGCCAGACACGTAGGGCGGGGCTGATCGTGACAACAGCATATGAAAATTAAGAGTAACACAATATAAACGAACAGGGGTATCTGCTGTTCTCCCAGAAGTCACTGATATCTTGCCGGGTGGCTAGATGAACACCACTTCAGGTCCCAAACCTCTCCTCAGGGGCATACCAGGCATTCCATGTATTCATTACATTTCACCACCAGCTAACTTAATTAATTAAGGTAATTAGTTAATAACTTTTTGCAGTATTGAATACCCTAAATACCAGCATACTAATGGTTGAGTAAAAAAATACATGGGTATACATGGGATGTTTGCTGCAAATACTGGGGTGACTTTAGGAGAGGTTTTGAAATGGCTAAGCTGACACACTTTGACAGAAAAAAACCATAGTTCTATTCTAACATGAAGGTCATTTAAACATTTTCTTTGACTTTGGCACAGTACTGTGTATTATGTATGTAAAACACAGTTTGACACGCTGTTTAGAAGTTCCCAGTGCCAACTGGGCATAGACAATGTGCGGTTTAATCTGCCGAAGTGGGAGACAGTGGGGCCCTGGTAAAATAACTGGATCAATAAGTCACTGCTGGAGTATACAATGAGCTTAAGGTACCCTCTGTCTGATCCTGAACACAACAGAGATGCTATTTTTAGGCCAGGAGTCTTTTTTAGTCTGAATTATTATTTGCTTAACTGTTTTCATTACAGTGCAGTAGCGTATTTTTTTATGTATTTTAAAAATGTATACAGCAGACACTAACAGCTTATCAAGTCACAAAGACCCATGCAGCCTGGGAAACTTGATGCACAAAAATACACACTGGCTATAACACCAGGTGAGGAACCCACAGTCATACACCAAGAGCAGTTTACAGTTTCCACTTGGAACACTGGAGGTGAGTACGTTCACTTATGTGGAGCACTGTTTTATTCAGGCAACATTATCCACCTCCACATAATATATTTACATAGAGGTAACAGCAGGGAAACATCTTTAGCAGGCATTCATGGAATACATTTACTTGTATCAGGGTTGCCAGCTGTCACATATCTGGTGTGACACGTTTTCTGACGGAAAATCTACATTATTCCATTATAAAACTAAAAATAGCTACGCATTGGGGTAGTTTGCAATCCCTACAGGCTATTAACAAGGTAATAAAACTGTTACATACATGTAAATGTGCGTGTAGACTGATGATCAATGATCAACTCTGCTGTAGCATTCAAGGACTTCCTTTAGTGTAATCGATATTGTCAGACCCAAAAACAGTGATTAAAAAAAACTTGAAAACAATTTATTTTAGTCAAAGATTTAATATCCTAGCAGTTGAATACAGTAATGACAGATAATGTTTTCGAATTGCTTCTGTGGTGCAGCTGTGCCTGTAATTCCGTTACAATATCTGTCAATTACACTATCTTTTGTAAATAATTTTTACTAGCAAAATTGGGAGCTATACTACATGTTCTTCGGCAAACCTTCTTCAGTACTCAGGGAGCATCTTTATTGTAGCACTAATTGTATATTGATTCCTTTGGAAAATCTCTACAACACTTCGTAACAGCATGTTTGTGAAAATGAATTGTGCCAAATTGTAGCATGACACACCAGACAAAAGGCAAATGATGTGATGTTATTAGTCTATAGATAAAACATGGCTATTCCAGAGAAACTGGCTATTAATGATTTCCACAGAAGTAATTTCAACTTCATTTTTACGGCACAATGTAAAGACAACAGTTTATAATACGAATATGGTTAACTCAGCATGTATCAGGATTAGGCATGTAATGATGCATTGCGAATTAAAAATCAGTGTAAATGTATGACGATTCAAATCGACTGATGTGGAAAATGAGAAGAAGTTCTTAACAGAAAGAACTGTGTAACACTGAACATATTGATTTCACGACGTCTGTTCCACGTCAGTCGTCACTGCGTATTCAACGTTGACGTCAGTTTTTGGTTCAGACGGAACGCGAGATGGTAAATTTAGTAAATTTAACATTGAGGATGCGCCGCCCAGCTTTAAATCGGCGTCATGGCAGCATTTTAGCTTTTCAGTAATCGCAAACGAAAACGGCAAGAAAATTACAGACAAGACAAAAACTGCGTACAAACATTGTAAAAGACTGATAACCTAGAAACGTCTATGTATAGGGTGACCAGATAATCAATGTCATCCCGGACGCTTTGAGCTACTTCAGATGTTACAAACTACTTTAAACCTTAAAGGCTTCTCTGCTAAATAGTTAATTTCTTCTTGTGCTTTGACTGGTTTGTTTCCTTTACTGAAAGACTCATCCAGCTGTTTCACATTAACATCAGTGACACATGCATGATTATAGGAGACTGACCAATCAGCACGCAGAAAGAACTCCGTGCTTAAGTGAAATACATGTTCATTGAAATGGAAGTTTACAAATACTGTCCTAGCTCAAAGTGTCTGGGATGACATGGATTATCAGGTCACCCTATCAATATAGAAATCTTCTATATAGAAATGTCTATTTCCATGGAAGGAGAATGCTAAGATGTACCCACTGCTTTCTCCTCTAGCTAAGGCATACCTCACCACACCAGCCACCTCTGTCCCCAGTGAAATGTTTTTTTCGACTGCAGGGGACATTGTGAATTTACAGAGATTTCAGCTTCAGCCTGAGAATGTTGACGTTCTTTTTCCTTAAAAAGACGTAAATTAAAAGCTGCACATGCAAGCATTCGTTTATTTATTTGAGTTATTTTGATGTGAGATTTGTTTAAAAAACAATATCTATTTAATTTTAGTTGAAGATGAGATGTTTTGCACAGTTTGGAGAGACAAGGAATATTTTTGAGTCAAAATGCGAGAAAATCGTTTCGTAAACTCAGAATCGTGAATCACATCGAATCGTGAGTTGAGTGTATCGTTACATCCCTAACCAGCATTATAAATTAGAAAAAAAATTCCTGAAGAACTTCCATAATGCCAATCAGTCTGGAAAGCCCTTAATTACCAGACATGAAAACCCAGAGCTTCATTGAACCACAGACTCACACAGACTGTCCAAATGGAGAAGTCTGAGATAAGGGAGTCTTTTTACTGAGATAAGAGAGACTTTTTTTAAGTGGCTGTTCGACCAAAACCTCGCCAAGATAAAAACATACAAATTTCCATAAGGTCAAAAAGTGCCCAACATCCAGGGCTTCTATTCAAGTCCCCAACCCACAAGTACTGCTGAGGTATCCTGAGCAAGGTACCGTCCCCAAGCACTGCTCACATAGCTGTCCCTGCAATGTAACATGGGTTAAATGCAGAGGACATATTTCGTTGTTGCGTGCTATGAGGAGTCAACAATTAATCACCTTTCATTTCACTTCACTTGGCCAAAATGGGATACGAGAATACAACGTAACAAGTAGAGGACCATCGCGTATTATGAACAACTGCCCATTTTCCTCAAGAATTTTAGAAAAATGTTTTGTGGATTCAAAACTGAATTCTTTGGAGATTTGGGCCCCATAGCACATGAGCATCACACAAATAATCCAGAGTGGTGGGGGTCACGATTTGCTGGTGCTATGCTTCACTGTGGATTCTGTTGAATCACGAGTTCGGCAAATAGGTTCCAGATGATTCTCACATGAGCTGAATTGTTACATTTACATTTATTTATTTAGCCAACATACTAGCGAGGCAGATAGTAGATTAAAAGCACACAGCTGTCACGAGGCCAACTAGGCATGGACGGTGATTTAGGGGGGACACACCCCCCTCGATAATATCATATATAATGTAATGCTTAGTTTACAAAAAAAGAAAGAAAAAAATTATAAATATATCTCATCACATAATTTAAATATAAAGTTTTTTTTCCTGACAGTTTTCACCTAGTGACCCCATACCCTCCATTTAGTCTAAATTCCCAAACCGTTTTCCAAATGCACAGTGGCTAACTACATAGAAGAATATAGGGGATTTATTGAACCTCTAGCCGCAACACTGAAAACGCAGCAGTAAATAGCATTGTGTCAGTCACAATTCTCATCCCTATGTTTGCTGTCAGGGCATAAGAATGAGTAAGAAACCCATCAAAAAACAGGGCCAGACCTGGAATTTATTTGGAAAACACCATAAAGTAAGTTACTCAGTTACCAGAAACTCAGAATCATTCAGTCATAAGCAGAGCTGTCAGAAAGTCCCATTTATCGCTAAGAAGAGATTCCGTGAAGCCCCTATTTTTACTTACATGTGTATCTAGAAGAAGATCTATTTTACGCATGGTACTTGTGTTAGTGATTCTCCCCGGAAAGTTAGGATGTTTGTGAGGGAGACAGGGTGCAGGTGAGCGACAGGGGCGTCATAGTGGTCCTGGACCTGACGGAATTTCTCCACAGTGCAGAGGTCAGACATTAGTGACGGAATCTCACGATTGTTGGATAATGTTATTAATTCCCACAAATTCACATATAGTGGGAAATGAACACACTTATACAACCATATTAGTGAAGATGAATATCACTTTATATTAATTTATGTACTTTATGTAATTGTAACAGCAATAGCTTACGAAGTTGTATACAGGGCTGATACATAATCGCCACACCTCTGACTCTGTTACTGGATCAATGTTAATATGAAACTTACACTCCTGCATCAGTATGGCTAGACGGAATGATAGACGGAAATACCACTACTCTGAAATATTTAAAGACTAAGAGGGTCACTTGCTCTGAAGAAGCTCTTGATGGTGGAGTGGGCCAACATTTCCTCCAGAGTGTCATGCAGCTGATCACCAAGTACAGGAGGAGTTTGGTAGCGGTGAGTACTGGTGGTGTAACCAGTTAGTGAGTAACCAAAAAATAAATAAATAAATAAATATTAACAACAACTGCTGTTTCACTAGATACTGTTTCACAACTTCCGTTAATAAATGAATGACAGAAGTATCACTTCTGTGCCATTTATTTCCCTTTTATCCAACAATGAAATGACATTTACTGTTATAATATGCATGAACGTGCAGAGAATCATATAAAGATGTCTGCATTGCTGGCAGACTACTCCCAAAACCATACGTAATTCCCCATCCAGGGATGCAATTAAATGCAAAACATCATGCATCACAAGATTTGGGTTTGCTGGTGTTTAAAAAGTACCTGCATCCCCTAAAATGAGTAACGAGTTAAAAAAAAAAAACTCTTCTGGTAACACTTTACATTAACTGCACCTTCAAACTGCATTCATTATGCATTCATAGAACATTTATAAGCAGCCTGTAAGTATACCTTAGCATCCTAACATTCATTAACAACTTGAATATACATTAATCACAAATATTATAGCATTATACAATTATACCGCTTACCATCATATTGTTTATTTATGTATTTCACAGCTGTTAAGGTATACTTACGAATACTTATGAATGTTCTATGAATGCATTACGAATGCATTATGAAGGTGCACTGAATGTTCTACGAATGCATTATAAAGCCATTATGAGGGTTCAGTTAATATGAAGCGTTTGGCTATTTCAACTGATACCATTCCGTAGCCCTTAGTGAACCCTGGTCTTCCTCAGCTATACAGTAACAGTATTATTCTGGGTTATACATAAAAACAGTGAACATTGGATCCAGGTGTTCAATAAAGACATAAACATGCTTCACGGTTGAGGTGCTTTTTCTTGGAATATAGAGTTTTGCTTTTCCCAGACAGGAACATGCACTCTTAGGCCAAAAAAATATGTTACCGTATTTCGTCTCATCTGCCCAAAGAACATTCTTCTAATAGCCTTCTGGGTCATCCAGGTGGTTTGGTGGCAAATCTGAAACATGCAGCTATGTTCTCTTTGGACTGAGGCAAGTTGCTCCTTGGTTCCTCCCACACATACCACTCTTGTTCAGTGTTTTCCTTGGTGGACTCTAAACACTGACAGTAATTTTTTGGAAAACCTCTCCTGGGAAGAGTAATAGTGGTGTTGAATTTCATCCCTTATCCATTGTCAGTAGGAATAACTTCTCAGCCTTGTGAGCATCAGCTGCTCTCTATGAAATCCTCATAAATTTGTAATAAATTCACAAACCAAGAGTCCTTGAAAATAGCCTGTAGAGGGATTTTTTTTTTTGCAATTTAAATAGACTCACAGCTCATTGTCATCTCGTTCAGTGTGTGATTCGGTTTAATCAGGTTCTCTTGTGCCATTATTCAAATTCATAGGATGACAAATTCTGAAAATAAAAACAGAGTTCCAAATGACTCACAAACTGTCCCTCACCACTGTAACTGCTTTAATAGTTCAATCAAACATTAACTGCCTGCTTCCTCTTCTTAGTACAGACCAGTCAATGGGATGACACTCCCTAAATGTGACCTCATACGGTTGATCTCCAAGCTACTGCCCTGAGCTGTACCGCACCCAGGATCCTGACTACTACTTCGGCCTAATGAACGCTACCTCTTCAAATCATATTGCCAGTTTCGCTGCACAGTGAATACATCTGAATTCCCCCACCCTATCCCACTGGAATTGTACTGCCTAACTGTACAACATGGTTGCATATTTATCGTACTAAATTTATTTCCTGGAAACTATATATTCTGTTGAGCAGCGATCGCCAACTGGTCGATTAATCGTTGCATCATATATACATTCCATATATACACCCATCTCAGGGCAATATGGTTACTTAATCTCATCTGATTAGAATGAGACTTTTAGGATGATTTTTAAATTGAGTGTCAACATGGAATAATGGAAATATTTTGAGTATGGAGAATAACACACATTATTATTTAAAAACCAACCATAAGACTGAAAAATAACATTTAAATTTTCATTCTAGTAAATATCTCAAAGGCCAACAGATACTTCGTTGGCTTTTTAAGCTTTGCCATTCCTACTACTGATTACTATTCAGGTATGAATACACTGCACAGAGTCTGAGAATGAGAATGTTTAATGCAGCCGCTGTTAACTACCACAATAACTGCAGTACATGTCATTTTTCCT
Source organism: Petrocephalus sullivani (assembly GCA_026780845.1). NCBI lineage: Eukaryota > Metazoa > Chordata > Actinopteri > Osteoglossiformes > Mormyridae > Petrocephalus > Petrocephalus sullivani. Next base: position 14,723,946 of record JAODKM010000088.1, on the reverse strand, counting down.
TATAAAACAATACAGATTCAGGTCCGTATCACTGGGTCAAGCTGACAATAATATTTATGCAGTATGACCAGTCACAAGGAAATACTAGGCAGCTGTAGATCATATAATGAATGGCAAAATGGTTACCAACTGCTCCTCCATTGTGTTTCATTGACCAATGACATATAACCTATTGATAAGTGGATCTAAAGGTGGAACTTACCAACCTTCTCTGGCCACTTGCCCAGAGATTCCCGAAAAGCCCAATGCACTACTGCCGTACTGCTGGGCGCATCACTAGTTCCAAGAATCAGCTGTTATTCAGGCTGACACAGTCACTGCTATCTGTTCAGGCAAAAATTTAGGAGTTGCAACTATCCAAGACACGATCGAATCCTAGATCAGAACCATCGAACAATAATTGGCTGCAATAATTAGTGATGGGCCGATCCACGTTTTTCCAGTTCCAATCCGATTCTGATATACAACTGCCGATACCAATACAGATTCTGATATAACCCATATTTCTGCTTTATTATTAGCATTATTTTGGTTGGAATTGTGTTGTTTGGTGGTGCAGACACAAGGCAGTGCTGGCAAATGACAGATTATCGGCCTGGCCAATTATTGGGGGCTGATATCAGGCATTTTACCGATTATTGGTAACGGCGTTTTATTTTACCGCTCACCGATATTAAGTAATTACAAGGTGCACTACTACGGCTCCGCTGCCGTCTCTTCCTCTGTGCTCTTTGCTCTCACCCCGCTGCTTCATTTAATGTCCCACCCATAGCAATCTCTGATTGGCTATGTCACACGAGTAATAGCCAATCAACGCTGAAGCCTAGCTGTCACTAACACCACAGTCACACACAAGCGCAGCGTGAATCCCCAAGGAGGAGAAGAGCAGGGAGAAGTTTCAGCTGAGCGTGGACTGTTGCTGAGACTGGAAGGTAAAGCAGCGGATGTTTCCCCAAATTAAAACATTACAGTCCTACACACTGAAGTTACAAAACATCATGGAGTTCCTGTGAGCTATTTCCTTAATGAAAATCCTGCCCGCTTTTCCAGCTACACCTCTGAAAATGTCCAAATAATGACCCTTGTTATGGTGATAACGTGAGCCTAAGGTATGCGTATGCGTTCACTAAAGGGGAAAATAACATCCGAGTGTTTTTATGTAAAGGGTCTCTCGTTAATTCAGAAAAACAGACTGGATTTTTTTTCTTTAGTGAATGCAGTACGCTGCCGTATGAGCCAGCAAAGTTACCTGTAATGACAAAGTGTTAATAGCGCTATGCGGCGACAGCTAATGCTGCAGCAGGAGCGTATTTGAGCTTCCGCTCTGCTTATCTTACTTTACATTGCGGTACTTACATTACTCATCCCTATTCTCCCGTGGGATTCTCCAATGTTACATGTAACATTAACTGATAACAACGTGGAGTTTTTTTTACCGCTAATCTCAATGTGTTACCAAACTCTGTGATGTTATTAAGGAAAAGTTATTAATGGGGTTAAAGTAACTATTAATTTGATTTGTCCAGGCATATACATTTTATTAGATGCTTTATTTTTAATGTCTTATTCTTGCCGCAACTGTGTTAACTTAAGAATCCGTAAAAAGTGTATGAATTTTTTTTGTATTATAATGCAGTGGTGTCAAACTCCAGTCCTAGGGGGCCGAAGTCCTGCACATTTTTGGGTTTACCCTCATTTAACACACCTGATTCAACTCCTTACATCTCCTTATACTAATTACCACACAGCTCTTCTGCTCCATCATATGTGGTGGAACAGGGAAATAACTAAGCTACACAGGGCACCGGCCTCCAGGACTGGAGTCTGACAAGTGTGGTATAATGAATCATTTGCCATTAACTTAAAAAGTAACGTTCACTTTAAAGACAGCAGCCCTACTCTAATAACGGACATTCTCGTTACAGATGGATGCAAAGATAAAAGCAAATGCACTTCGGTTCCATATATGGGCTATCGGCCCCATTAAACAGTAGTAACCTGTATCGATATCGGCCCAGAAAAACCAATATCGGTCACACACAGCCATAAGTAGAACAGAGCTTTGCACATGCGCACGGAGATCGGGCAGCAACAGCAGTGTCTGTGTGCGCATGTGGGCGCGCGTGTGAGTTTCCCCGTGCATCGCACACACGAGAGAACGCTCTAGATTAACGTCTTAATCAGTAATGGAGCTGGTTAGATAAACTGGGAAAATCACATTTATGTCAAAACAAAAAAAATCTGATTTACTAATTTCTCCAGTACGGAAAGCAGTATTCCGCTTTTTAAAAATTTGGCCCCAGGGCCCATTTAATACTGGGTTTCAGTACCCATTCTTACTCAGAACGCATGCGGAACTCATGCAATATTGGTAACTTTAGACTGATTTTCTTTAACATACACTAGATAATGTTGAAAAGGAACCATTATTAAAATTGCAAACTTGCTAGTTTTGTTTCTTCTGACCGAGTAAAACATTTCAGCGTGACTTATTGACCACAGCAATGTGACATGACGATGCCGTGTGCAATAAATGCCATGATAAAATTAACGTATGATCATCGTGCAAGCCGCTTTGTGCGTGTGGACTTCGCAAGTTCACTCTGTGCCTGCATGGATTTTCAGTGGCTCCACCAGTTTCCTTTGACTATCAAAAAAAAAGAAAAACAGTGAATTGGAGTGCCTAAAATTGACCATATGAGTGCGTGTGTGTGTGTGAGAGAGCGTGCACCCTGCAATGGTTAGCTGGTTGGTTCCTGTCTCGCAGCTATTGTAGTGCATGTATATTACATAAACGATTATTCGATCAATCGTTAGATTAGTGAGTAGGTTATTTGACTCTTGATATTGATAATGACAACCTTAATCATGTTCTCAACCACTACTCATGTGCAAACAAACAACCAACTCTAGGTAAACAAGCCTTCTGTGTCCTGCAGGTGTGCCAGCTTTATGGTTGAAAACTGCAGCATTATTATGATAGTAAAAACTGGAACATTAAATTAAGAATGACAATGTATGCTATAATGACAGATTTCTGTAAGACAATCAGTTCTAAGAAATAAATATATCTTTGTTATCTTCAGCACAAAGCTCAACTCAGAATAGCAAGTGAGCACTAACATGCCTAACTAACAACACTTACTGACCATTGAATATATTGTAATAGCACAGGTCAATCTACATTTTCCACAACAATTTTGATTTTTAACATTAAATTAAATTCACTTAATAATGTTGAGGGGTATTATTATTCCATAACCCCAACTTATACTAGGTGTGCCCATTTAAATTATGAAGGAGTCAAAGACAATCTCTCAGCACCAGCTTTGAAGGACAGCGCCTGTGAGCCACGGGACGAGGCCAAAAGCTCACCAGGGCCTGTGCCAGATACTCACATCTTCAACCTAACCTTGGTAATTCATGCATTAATTGTAAAAAGGGCATTTAAAAAAATCTCTATAGACTACTTTGGTTGCTTATAAATTTTAAAGGATGATTATGGAAACCAATCAGTGTAAACTAGCTACAGTTATTCTTACTTGAATTTGATCTGCACTGTAAACACACTCTAGAGTCTATTGTTATACGACATAGTAAAAGTCAAACATAGTATATTATTAGGGAATTATTGTTTACACAAATGGTCCTTTAATTAATTAATTTGCTTGTTTGTTTGTTTACAATTTACAAAGGTAAAAGAGGTTATTGCTTGGTAGAAATCTGATTTTTGGCTCTAGTGATGATTTTGAAGAATTTTCATAAACATTTTCCAACATTAATGGACAAACTGTAATTAAAAAAAAAATATGACACAAAGATAAACACAAGAGATGGTAAAAATTACAAATGTATGTTTGCAAGTTTTATCACTGAGATATCAAGAGGCTGTGTATCAGTGCATGTGCTTGAATCATCAGCAAACATCTGGCAACACGTACAACAGCTTCAATAAAGCATAAAAACTCTTACTGAAAAAGACAACTCTTACTGGCATACCTAGGCCAGTAATTACATGTACAAATAAACCTCAATAACGGCTAAAACATAGGAAATGTTTTTCTCTAACTACAAGCACAGACAAAAAAAATAAGTAGAACAATCACCTACTGAGATTTACCTGAATATCTCTAGGCATGACCAGTGAAACTAATGAAACAGATTAGCCTCCTGCTAGCTACAGCACCTCCATCTGCCAGCATCCGACTGCTTAATCTGGGCTGGCTCATGTCAGTGCTGCCAAACAGTGTTAAAACAGAGCAAACCAGGAAACTAAAATTCCTTGAAAATCCCCCAGAGTTTTCATGAAATTTCTCTGCAGCTTGTTCCATGTATCGTCTCGCTCCCCAGACGGCTCACACGATGTCACTGGTGTTCCTTTCTGCTGTGGTAAAGGTACTGAATGACTTTAAAGCACAAGATGCCAATGCTACATTATGCACCAGTCAGTGTTATTGGTGCAAACAATACAGCGGTGAATGTAAGCATTATTACTTTAATGGAACTATCAATGACTGTCAGGTTTCCTTTGACTTCAGCACCTAAATAGTTTCTGGTCTATGAAGACTAAAGACTCATTTGTGCTTCTAAGTTAAACGAAACAAACTCACTTTATTGAATGGTCATGCAATACAAACATCCACAATGACTACAAGAACAAAGCCTAGAGGGTCTTTCCGCCTGTAAATTTGACATCACCCTTGGTCAGAAACCCACATATTTTTTCATATTAAGCACAACGCAAAGAGAATCATAACATCAACTCTTGTTTGTTCACATGGGTAATTTAAATACTGACAATGTCCCGCTCCTTCTTTCCTGCCTGAATAATTATTAAAAAGATAATTCAGTTCAAGGATAACAATCAGGTTAAATGTACCTCAAAACATTTGACAATGATAGCTAATATCAAGTAGTAATTTACTAGATTCATATTAGATAGCTCCATTATTGTCTATGCCAAATTATTCACAAATCTTTAGTATCTCGGGATCAGTCTGTTACAAAAACTGCCATATAAATCCTTCTCTTTTTATACATTTTCATGAAATGATTTGGAAGAATAACTAAGAATTTTAGCTGATACTAGATGTGCCCCTCTACATTCCGTGCCTTTCCTCTGCCTCTTCTGTGCGCAGAAATCGCATCTATCAATATCCATTCAGAAACAAGCGATTTTACACGCTAAAGGTGACATTTCCCTGTACCATGGCTACACAGCGAGCGTCGATGGACGTGCTGTCATTGTTACTGTGTGCCTTTTGCGGTTTAAAAGTGTACTGCTTTTAACCGACACTTGTTGAAGGAGGACAGGAATATAGGGAAGAATCCGTCATTTAGACGTTTAATACATAGTCAAAAAGTAAATCTTCAGATTAAATAGAGTTTGAGGGGTACATCGCAAAATGATTTATCGTCCTAGAACAACAACGTAACATCAATGATGAAACTGAATTGTACTTATGGAATGAAAACTTGTAATACCAGTGTGCACTTGAATGTCACACACAGTCACACACACTGCACGTCGGCTGAGGGAAAGAGGCGAGGTATTCTTTCACATTATAAGTAATTAAGTTACCTTTCTTTTCTCCAAACTGGTGATAACGTAAGATGTTATAAGGACGCCCCCGATTAATTACACGGGAAACATTAATAGGTAGATAAAGTTGTTCCTCCCCTCCGAAGGCGCGGATACGGCGCTCACGGCGAAAAGCGAAAGTGCGCCGAATCGCAGAAACACACGCGATTGTTGTCAACTTCATAGCGGGCAGCGCAGCCGCCGGAGCGCATAAGCGACTGGCCCGAGTGCCGCACTTCCGAGCAGCCGCTCCGAATGCGCACGTCCCCCAAATAAGCCGGGGCAGGGGGACTCAGTGCGCAAAACGGACACCGGCAGCGCGGCTGCTCCCAGCTGTCAAGGCTGCAGACCGCATCGCACTCTCTTTCACAATAATGGAAAAAAATATATTTATATAGTGGGGAAAAAACAAATCTCATTCTCCAAAACAGAGTACGGGTATTTTCACTTACCTTTTCGGGTTGTTCAAATGACTTTTCACTTGAAAGTCCCCTTCCCATACATTTAAAGAAATAAATATTGAGGCCAGCAGCGCAGAGAGGGAGGGAGAAGGCGCCCCCAGCCCGGCCCGCAGCGCCCCGCAGCGCTCCGCTCCTTCTATCCACCTCCGGCCGCCCACATCCGGTGCGTCTCTGCGCTCCGTGCCGCCGGCGCCTACAGCTTCGCCCCGTCCCTTCTCGCATTGTCTATCGCAGCCCGCCACCGCTCCACGATTATTATTCTTACTTTTCGTAGACGTTCAGTACATTTGAAAAAGTCTGCCAATTAATTATATTTTCAATTCTTGAAAGGCCTTTCAGTTGCCAACTGGTAACACTGCGATTAATCTGGTCTTTTTTTCCCCCACTGATACACTTGCGCTTATATTATTAATAATAACGGCTCGCATTGACAAAGGAAATCTGCCATCATGTGATATTTTCAGAGACGATTCCGCTTAACACGCATTAAGCGCAAATGTCAAAATTGCGGTGTTGCGCAATTGCAGAGGGGGTCTGCTGGCGGTCCGCAAGGAACGAGTCCTGCCTCGTTCTATTTCAGCCTGTTTACTTTCTGTGCATCAAGAGTCTGGGTTTTTCAAGGGCACCGTATCAAAAACAATCCGTCTCTATTTTATAATATTTCAGTGTCGTGCGAAAACGTGTTATTCAGATTGATATAACTTTTCAGTTATAGGCCTATAGTTGTTTAAGACGCCACGTTTTTCAGTATCTTTGCTTTATGGAATCTTAGGCGTCTGCCTAAGTGCAAATGTGCAACTTTGTCAAACTATCTAGTGCTGAGAAGTACTTGAAATAGTTGCATTGCCAACATATTTCAAAATACGCCCCCCCCCCCCCGAGAAGCCGAATATTTTGCAGCCTTTCTATGCCACTAAAAGAAACCACATAAACCAAACTCTGTTGTAACTTTTCCAGCTTCCGTTGACTAGGCACACAGAAGATAGCCCCTTCAATAAATCATGTGGTACGTGTGACAGTGGGACTGTTACCAAAGCATATTTGATTAGATTTACGGTTATTGTAACAAAAGTCTATCTTTTCCGATTTCTCTGTCACTGCACTGCAAAATCAATACTGCTCACTGAGCACTGAGTGTGTTTATCAGTCCTACGGGTGTGATACACGCAGCCGCTATAGATTAATACGGCTGATTTTGGCGAGTGCCACTAACCTACCGCAGTCCTCCATTTTACAGCAGCCCAGGTTCAAAATCATCTGCCAAAGTAGATTCAACACGTTATTCCAGCATTATATCATCAACTTATATACAGTATGTAAAAGCTGTCTGCATATGTACACAAATATAAATACTCGTTAAAGTGAACGCGAGGAAAAAGCCGAAAAATTGATATTTTTGATCTATACTGTGCTGCACTTTGGTCTGTCAACGTGTTTCACTTTGAAAATGTGCTAAACAAATAAACTGATTAGGTATATTTGTGTCAAATTTATGCATGATCAATTTTCCAACAAGGTCTACGTAAAGTCACCTTAAGCTATGCTGCATTTAATTTTTAGCAAATTAGACGCAGATATCTAGTAGTTTTAATAAGTATTATAATCGAATGAATAGATAGTCAGTGTTCCAATACCGGCCGATGAAAATACGAAATATTCGTTTATTATAGTTCTTTATACTTCACCAAGCGCAATTGAAGGTTTTCACGGAGTGCTTTGGTCGTTGTTTGGAGATTTTTTTCTTTATTGATTTCGTTTCAGCATTCCTAAACGTCCATGTATTCCTCAGACTAACAGGCTTATAGATTTTGTTATTCAAAGTAAGAATTACAGCACATAAACAAAATAGTAGTACATTAATATAAAGCATTTTGCAGTTTTTACGTTGTTTGGAATTGACTAGTCGTAAACAATCGAGAATCACCGTTAGGAATAGGATTTTTTTTTTTAATAATTTATAATTTTATAATAGCATGGATCCAGGCGACCTCTCTTGGCCAAACTGTGCCACTGCACTGTTCAAGAGTCCAGGCTTGCGGCAGCGTGCAAAAGCCAAGTAATGAAGCCAAGCAATCCAGATTGTTGTCAGGATACACGGTGGAAGGTGACTGTGTGGTGCAGGGGTAGGTAAGCCTGATCCTGGAGTGTGGTTATGCAGGTTTCATATCCCACCTAGTCTCTGATGAACCACACCTGATCCCAAGCAGATAGCAGGTTTTCCATCTTACCAGATGTTACGGAGTACCAGCATTCCAGGATCAGGTTTCCGTTTCCGCTGTGTGTTCGGCGTTTGCATGCTCACTGAGGCTCTGTGTACCAACTCAGCAACACAGAAAACTCCCCAGTCTCAGACCAGCAAAATTATTTAAACTACCTACAGAATCAAAAGGAAGAGCATAAAAGGTGGCTACTGAACATGTGGGATGTCACTGGTAGTGAAACGCCACTTTGTCCAGGTGAAAACAATACAACCACGCCTATATAACGATATCGGTTTTAATTAAAAATCATTCCATAGCATTATAAGGAAAATGTTCTGTACAATTAAGCAAAGTGAAAGTTTATAGGCTAGTTGTATGCCGTACACCTATCTTAGACCAATTCCATCAAGCATTCTCAAGGATGTTTTCAAAATTCAGTTGTAGTTTTAGGACAACTGGCTCCATCTGACATGCACAGGCTGCCTTTCGGTCAGGTGGCTGCACTCTTAAACCTCTGCCCCAGTCTCCTATCGCTAACCTTGGTGAAAAAGGCCAAAACCTTTGCCGCACTTTCACTACTACCAGTGAAAAAGCACAGTCTTCAGCCAAATGTAAATCAAATTTTTAGTTTCATTTTTAGTTGATTGGTGTCCACACTGAAGAAAATGACAACTGGGCTGTGCCCTGTGCTGCCTGGAATAGGCTCCAGCATCCCATAATTCTGGTCGGGAATAAGTGCTTGAAAAATGGGTCGGCAGAGAATCAGTGCTTCTCAAAAGCACAATCTGAACCCTAAATTTAAAAATCAGGAGTGCTAGTTCAGAAGCTGGAAGCATAAACCATAACAGTAGCACCTATGTCTAACCAGTGTGTAAATTCTTTAGACATATTATAACTGCAGGATAGAAGAATAACAGCCTTTTTATACTAGAGAAATACTGCACATTATTGGTTCTGAGATTTATTTCCACAGGTTACAAACCAAAACTGACATTATATTAGGTCAGTCTTTTAAAATTAGGATAATGTACTGAGCATTGATTCACCATGCAACTTTATTTCCTGCTCGACATGAACAGTACTGAAGTTCTTAGAACATGGGATTTAAGGCAGTATAGTGTATGAAAACCCGTCATACCCTGACCCATTTGAACCAACTGGAAATGCCTATCCTGTTGTCTTGGGACCATGTTCTTTCTGGGCAAGGAACACAAAAAGTATAATCCTATACAGTGTTAATATTGACAGAAATTATACAAAAAAAAGTAGTTAAAAGACAGCAAGAGGGGAAAAAAAAACATAGAAATGGACAAACTGCAGACCATACGGCTGAACAAATACTGACTGACCTGACGACAAATATACAAAAGAGACCATTTCAGCTATTGCCTGAAGGTCACCCCCAGGGGCACCAAGCTGGCATTTACCACCATTATGAGAGAGATATTTGGGAGGCACTGCTGACACCAGTAACCAATGTATAGAAATTCCACTATCCACTTTTCTAGCTATATAAAAAAAGTTAAAATGTGTAGCTTCCTTGATACGCAACGTTTGCTAATGTTTGAAGAGCAAAAAAAAAAAAACAATCATGAAGTATAAGATCTTGCCATCGCAAGGTTGCAGTACGCAAGGTAATTGGTGGGTGAGGGTCAACAAGCTGAGACGAGGTTGAATCCATCCTGTGGGCCAACGGCTCCTGTCTGATGCTCACATGGGCGAAGCAGCATCAGAGCTGAAGTCCATGTCTAGAGTGAGGGATTCTGGGAAAACAAAACACAAAGAGTGCCCCCCGTGGATAACATGCACGGTCAGTTTCACCAACTACCTCAGCAATGCTAGTTTTCCAATGAATGGCAGTGTGACATAATAGGTGGTGCTACAGGGAGTTATGATGGATTGTAGAACTACTGGTACTTTGTTTGCCTGACCCTAGACTCTGTTAAGACTAGTGGACAAGTCGGTGATTAATGAGGATAAATACAGAACATGTAAGAATGATAAAACTGTTCCTACCCAAGGGGCCAGGGTTGGCTTCAGCGCCCTCATTGTGCATCAGCGAGTCCAGCGTGCGAGGGGACATGGGGAACAGGTCGCTTGTGTTTCCCGAGTTTGTACTGCAACAGACAGAAGGGCAGAAATGAGCTAAAGGGGTGGGGCATCCAAAATACATACAATGCTGATCACCAGAGCCCCTGAATAAATACTTATAAGGCTAATAGCAACCTAAACACTAAACAAAATGGAAACATTTATAGCATCTAGAGACCCAACGTCGACTTAATTCACAAGCTCCGTCACTGTAGTTCTGAAGATTAAAGCAGGGTTTTACAATCGCGGTTCTGAGGGCCAGGGTGGGTTGTATCTTTATAAACAGAACAAGACAATACACACCTGTCCATAGCACAAGGACGGCAAGAGCATATTTTAGCCTCAAATATTATTTATATATGCCTTTTTTGACAATAGCAAAAGCTTTCGCAGTTTACAGAAAAAAATTCTCACTATTTATGAACTCAGATGGGCCAAAGGCCAGCATTTTTTACAAACGATGTTAGGATGAATGTTAATAAACACTAATGGAAATATTAATTTAAAAGGATGGTACGTTAGTGGCTGGAGGTGCCGGGACAGAGATTACCACCAGAAAACAGCCCTACTAAGTTAATAAATCATAATAGAAAGGAACAGAAGGATACCATCAGTTTTAAAATAAAACTATTAACTATTAAAGCATTAAAATGATTACAGGGAAAATGTGTCATAAGAGGAAAGGTTAGTTGAGCTAAATCTGTTCAGCCTCGAGCAGAGGAGGGACATGATTCAGGTCTATAAGATTCTAACAGGTTTGGATGCACAGGTTTGAAGTAACAAAATAGTTACTTCAGCATTAGTTCAAATGCAAGAACTCGTGGCCATAGGTGGAAATTAGCGGGAAAATATTTCAAACGATTTGAGGAAGCACTTCTTTACACAGCGGGTAGTTAGAGTATGGAATAGTCTTCCTGATAACATAGTGCAAGCTGA
>JAODKM010000088.1:14672178-14705755 GCA_026780845.1 Petrocephalus sullivani | reverse complement strand
GTGAAATACTCAGACCGGCCCGTCTGGCACCAACAACCACACCACGCTCAAAATTGCTTAAATCACCTCTCTTTCCCATTCTGACATTCAGTTTGGAGTTGTTCATAAGCTTAGGATCTTGATATATCGACTTTGAATTGTCAAAACCATTATTTTATTAATTATAAAATCAATATTTTCTCTCCACCCCTACTTAGTGTAGCATAATGAGCCGTGTTGTGTTAGGAGGTTCTCTCACACAAGCACTTTTTAGTCCCGTTAGAAGAGACTCTGGTTCATTTCCCCTTTAGTGCAGTTTATTTGGGCCAGTGTGAACACAGTAATCACACTCGGGTGCAGACCAAAACAACCGTACTGGGACCCGTTTGGGCCAGTGTGAACACAGTAATCACACTCGGGTGCAGACCAAAACAACCGTACTGGGACCCGTTTGGGCCAGTGTGAACACAGTAATCACACTCGGGTGCAGACCAAAACAACCGTACTGGGACCCTTGAGTGGTGGTGATCTTAGTCTGGTCCCAAATGAACCCACCATTTGTTGGATCGAATGTGATCCGACCTCAGTCTGACCCAACTTCCAGGTGTACTCCGCGAGTTCGAGCTAAGTGGCTCCTGTAATCAGATGTGCTTTGCATCCTGAGATGTGGCAGAGCACACAAACCAGTAGCAGCAGATGGGCAGAGAAGGAGAAATGAACTGAGTCTAGCAGCGAGGTACACTCCCTTCTTGACATCTGAACAGAGGACTACATCTGTCAGCTCCTAAAACAACTTATAAAAACTCTGAAGTTTTTAAAATGTTTAGTCAACGGCTGAAGGAGAGGAGATTTGACCAGTCCACTGAACAGTACTGTGTAAAAGCAGGATTAAAAAAATCTGAGGCAACAATACATAAAACAAAGATATTCAACTGCACAGCCAGGATTCAGGACCTTCTTCCTGTATTTACATTTCTGCTCCTGCCACAGTCACATCTGACCAATAAGCAGAACTAACATTCTCATGTGGTTTGAAGTGGTGCATTGATGCTTGACTTGGATTTTTCTCTGTGTGGAAGCAAACAGAACCCAAGGGAAAATGCTACAAGTTTACAAACTGATTCGGACTAGAGGGACACAACTATAGGTGTGAAAACACCCAAAAAAAGCCTGATAAGAAAACCAGAATCTTAATGTGAGAACCTCACCTCTAGGTCAATCTTCAGTCCTTGGTGGTAGACTTCAGTTTCAAAAGTGATAAGGTGGAGTTCCTCTGTCACAATCAAAGAGGCCTTGGTGGGAAGAGGGGGATGAGGAGGGCAACAGTTAGCTCACACTTTATTTTTCTGCGTGCACTTACTTACTTACAAGACAATGTAATTTTCATCATCAGTCATCAGGTTTGTGATGGTGTGTGCGCAGTCCAGATTTTTTTTGTCTGGCGGAAATCATGCACATCGTTGTGCGTCTACTGCACATATGCAAGGAAACTGCTCTGTAAAAGTCACTCATACCACCTGCAGAAAACGCCTAGTCAGAGGTCAACCAAGAAAGAAGAGCTATTGTTAGAGGAGTAGAGGTGTCCACTAATTTTCACTGTCAATATGAATGATGCTGTCCAAACATTGTATCACATTTTATGGGATCTTTCAAAGCAACTTGGTGATGGATTCATTAACAAATCAGACTTAATTATAGTATTAATTGTAATGTGATCTATGATAAAACATCGAAAGATTTCTAAAATACAAACATAAGTTTTGTTTGTCAGTGTTTACCTTTACATTCCACTTGCATGTATGTGAAATTGCATTATGATGATCCACTAAATTCAAGTGCTTAAAAATCAGAACTGACTGTGCTCCTAAATTTTTTAACTTCAAAAAAGTGAGTGTAGAGCCCTGGAGGGGCATCTTCGCTAATTCTGCTGTAAGGACTTGAAAATGATGTGCTAACCTGTATTGCCTTAGCATGAACTATTCCTAGACCAACAACTTTAAAACTGTTCACAAAAACTTGACTAATTTAATATATTGTTGTATTGTGTTTAGTCCGCAGAATGAATGCACATGTAGGAAAGCGAAGCATGAACTAGGCTTAAGTGGTCAAAACATCCTCATTAGCCATCAGACAGACTACTTCAACATCAGCAGTAAATTAGCACAGAAGGACAGATTAACAGCTTGGCTACTGTCAAACCTCGGTCACAATCATGCTTTTCTGCCATTACTAGTTTCTAAGAGGTTTTGTGCGTTCACACTTATTTAGCAGTAAGAGACGGAAGATGCTCACATCACTGCTGGTCCTTCCTCCATTCCCACACCTCTGCTCCCTCAAGGTCTAGAAGGCACAAACATTTTTAGAACAGCAATGCAATGACTGAAAGAGGCATTCACCACAGCTGATGAAAATCTTCCCTAGGACTCACCAAGTGCTTGAACTCTGCAGAGAGACTGCCATTGTTGGACTCCTCCATATTCATCACCTTTGTGTTAGTACCTAGGATGTTGAACTTCCGTGACCTAGAAGGCCAGAAGACCCAGAATGATCATCGAAGCAGTTGACAGTGGCCGCCGAGCACCAGACACGTTGCAGATTTAAACAGAATTAAACAGGAAACCATCACTCACCCGCGCAGGGCAGCAACATCCCCTGATTCTCTGGGGAAGAAGAAGAAAAGGGCCAACAAAGGTCAGTTTGGCAGTGCAACAGTCAAAGGGGCTTTTAATAACCTGCGCTATTAAGACTGAATACAGAAAACAGCCTGCAGGTTCACGCAAAGAGTATAAAAGGATGGAAAAAATTATTCATAAAGAATATCAGCGACGCCGGACCCGAAACCCACTTGTCAATGCAGACTTTGATTTTTAGCTGGTAATTCAACTCCGGAAATTTCACCAGTAGCCTGAAACACACAGAAAAAATGTTTGCACGTTTAAACGTGGTGACCTTACTCTGTCTGAAATGGGCAGCAGAGCTCGTGCCCCTGTCGCCCTAGACGGATCAGAGCGCATCACTTGCCTCACTTTGGTGGTGAACTGAACACCAGTTTTGATGACCAAAGGCCGGTCTGGATGCATGGGCATGCAGGGCTGGCGCTCCACCACAAAGGCACTGCAAGGCCAGCAGAGGAAGCTCACGTCATTCACATCAGTGCTTTCCTGGCAGCAGATCGGATTTACTTTTCCTAACTGTATTTAAAGATAGAACTGAAACAAGTGTCTAGACAACATGGTTCTCAGGTTTGCTTCTCAGCTGCTTTGACGTCAACTCTTTGAACTCTGCAAGGCAGGTATGACGTATACCTCTTCATAAGGTTTCGGAAGAGGTCCACGATCTTTTCTTCCAGAGCTGGACGATGTTGAATAATAGGGTCACCCTTGTAGGACACCTTCTGCTGCAGCTCCTCCAGCTTCTTGATCTGCTGTCGGATCTGCAGCTGGGACTCGGCCGACGACGTAAACCTTGAGGGTCAGCGGAGGGTCAACAGAGGGTCAACAGAGATGCTGAGCAAGAATATGGCAAATGGCAAGAGCTGCAATGAGTAACACTAATTAAATCCAACTAAAACTGGGCTGCCAAATGGTAAGTTTACAAATACTGAGTGCCCCGAAGCGGGTATTTATGATCTAATGATTTAAATTATGATCAAGTAGCGGGGGAAGGAGGGGTGAGCTACCAGTTCTCCAATCGATCCAGGCAGATATTGGGGGTCCCCCCAATGGAGGCGATCTGTTGCCTTCTCTTCCACTCGGCCAGCTCCTCAGTCAGGTTCTTCTGCACAAACTCCATAGCCGACAGCAGCCCTGTCATCTCTGCCACAATTTGCTGCAGAGGGTGAGATGGTGAGATCAGTCAGTGTTTTACATGCCTGCTCTTCTCACTCCTTAGAGAACGGTTTTTATTTGTACTAATGAAACGCTTCCTTTATATACTGTTGTGAGTGCCAGAGAAAATAGTTATGCAAAGAAACATATTGTATATACATATACAGTCGTCCCTCGCCACTTCGCAGCTTCACTCTTTTGCGTTTTTTTCAAATACAGTACTGTCCTCATTAAAGTATATACAGTACTGTATATTCATTAAAAAGTTGATGGAGACAGTGGAAATGATACAGCGCGTGATTGGTTGTCCGAGTCAATTATATCCTCTTCCTATCCTGGCCACTGCCTGACAGCCCCACGCAAGTTTGTGTCTCTCATACACGCTTCTACATCGCTACGCATCGGAAGCATCTTTGTTTGCGATTTCTGAGAACCTTTATCTAAGCCCCACGATGGCGCCTAAATGTGCTGCTTCTTCTAAGCCTTCTGCTTCTTATTTTCATAGGTTAGTGGTTCTGTGTAAGAACTGTGTGGTTGTGTAGTCAAATGTACAATAATAACAACAACAACAACAACAACAATAATAAATAATAAAGGGTGTTGTTTCATGTCGAGGGCTCCAATAATGTTAAAAACCGTATTTAGAAGATCGTAAACAGGTTGTTTTCTATGCTCTATGAAAATATTCGATTTATAAATAAAGAATCCTACTTAGCGGAAATTCACTTTTGGTCTGGAACGGATTAAACGCGATAAATGAGGGACGACTATACACTTTCTATTTTTAGAAACTAGTTAGTTACATGTCTAGTTTGTAACACCTGCCTCGGAACATACACATTATGATTAGACATTGCCCTTGACATTCACCAGTGGCCCGTAGTTAATGCCAGCACTGCAGCCAGCTGTGCAGACTCACCCTTCTGAGCTGGTCCAGGGCTGTGAGCATCTGCTCCAGCTGGGCCATTTTCTGGCGGGTGGCTGAGGCCTGGCTGTTGCCGTTCAAGTCCTGCGACAGCTCTGCGAGGGGCGGCGAGGATGGCAGGGATTCATATAAAGCACCTTCACAATCAGCCGCATCACTAGAAGCCGGTCGTTTCATTTATTCTCAGGGAGAGACAGGTGAATTCCTGCATAAGAAGAAGAGTAAAAATGCCCCCCGGTGATCGCTGACCCACCTCCTTGACTTTTCAGGGTTTTGTAGTTAAAGTCAAAGTCATCCTGAAGGTTCTCCAGCATCTTCATCTTCTGCTCCATATCCTGAGCCAGAACGAAATGGGCGGGTTGTCAAGACCCACCAGCACCAGAAGAGCTAGCAGTAACGACTGGGAAGCTTCCACAGACGCCACAGCACTTGTGTGGCTCTTCCTCCCTGGCACTGCTCCTTACCTGTACCCTCTTCCTGACGTCCTGTAGGCTGTGTTCAAGCATCTGCTGCTTCTCTGTCACAACTGTTCCTGTGGGGTGGGCCGCCTGCCCATCCTAAAAAGGTGGAGACGCAAAGAGCAAGCTGTAAAGGTCAAGGAGCATCTCTAAAAGAAAAAGAATCCACAAATAAGTAAAAACTGCTAATCTTAACATATAAATATTAGGACTGCAACGGTTAGTAGACAATCGCTGTTGTAAAAATTAGTCAACGTGAAATTTAATTGTCAACGAAACGCATTATAGAACCACGTAAACGTTCACTTGTAACTGCAATGTACGACAGGAAGTGTAGGGGGCAGTGACGCATCCATTGTGTGCCTTGAATGCATTCTCTAATAATAAAGAGCATAGGAACGAATTAGAGAGAATCAGAGTGAAGAAGGACCAGAAAAAGAGACCGAAACTTTCAAAAGCATTTCACTGAAAATAAACCAATGTAAAAAGAAGAATGCAGACTAGCTATAGCCAACCGGCTAAAACATAACATTATGACCACTCCAACACGTTGAGCAGCCCCAATAACTGCTAGCAAAAAAATAATGTCATACAGATGTTGGCACACAGTGCACATGGATTGTGAACAAAGTGAGGAACGGGCATTAAGCTGGTGACTGAAGCCTGAAAGGGAACCCAGCGGCGGCAGCCGTGGCCCCCGGCGCGGTACCTGGGAGGCCGCGGTGGCCGTCTGCAGCAGCCTTTGCTCCTCCCACAGACAACGGGCCACGATGCGGGCGATCTCCATCGGCTTCTCCAGGTACTTGCTCTGCAGGTGCTGCTTGATCCTCCTCAGGTTGTGCTGGTAAAGGACGTTGCTCTCCTGCAGGAAGCGGCTGTACTGCTGGTCGATTTCCCCCAGAAGGTTGTGGAACACCAGCGTGGCGTGGGACTCTTTGTTGGCAGCGTAGGCCCTGGGAAGGCAGGATTAATTTAGCGAGCTTCTTTAGAGTCGATGCTCACACACCCACTAGCGGCATATAATTAATATTGTGGAAAAATAAGCATGTCAACTAGCATGACACTAATTTCCTGTATTATCACAGCAGCTCAATAACAGAGGGGCACTGAACACTGCCCATGCAACACTAACAATAAGAGCCACCTGGGCAGAGGGCTTATGGACGGTTAAGCGCTTGCAGTAATCAAGAAAAACTGACGGAGCACAATAGTGTTCGTCTCCATTGTTTGTGAAGAGGGCCGGTCCACACAGAAGCTGCTGGGGGAGACTGGCAGGAGGAGGCCAGACGAGCATCAAAGGAAGAATGGTGCGGCAAAATCTAGGGGTTCTGAAATGCCAGCAATCTGTTCCTTTAAAGATCTGTTCCCCCCGGCCCAAGGAAATCATTGAAATGCTAAATATGACACAGCAGAACCCTAAATAAGGTATCAGAAAGGCGTGGATTCAATTACAAATTAAATCCATTAGCGCCAGTGAATCTCAGTGAGGACTTTGAAATTTGGGTATTTAATAAGATTTATATATATTGTTTTACTTGCACAGCTCCTTTATGATTAGGATCCCCAGCTGCCCTGCAGATTTTGGTCAATGTGAGTGTTAATATGAATATGAATATGCTAGATTATGATTATATTTTGTACTGTGTCAGCTGTTCTGATGTGGAACTTCCATTTTGGGTTCTGTGAGATCTGGATCACTGTATATTGGGCACAAATAAGGAGCTCCTGTAAATACATTTTTACAGCTATTAAATCATGAGCACTGATTGGGTGCTACCATTAAAAAAAAAAAAAAATCAGCTAGCAGCAGGGATGGGAACAAGTCATTTCTGAGAGAGTCTGAGTCAAGCTTTAAGTCATGTGCCCTCAAATCCAAGACAAGTCTTTCCATCATGTTTGCTGTCACGTCACAAATCATCAAATCATCGAGTCCAAGTCAAATTTTGAGTCATGTAACTTGAGTCCCGACCTACGTCAATTTTTTTTTCCCACTTTAGTGATTAAAACTTCTTAATCCACTACAGTACATGTACATAGTTAGGAGGATTCATAGACACCGAAATTATAAAATTAACATTATAGTCCCCCTTCTGGATACCATAATCTCAAGTCTTCTCAAGTCATAGGGTCCAAGTCTCTCCAAGGTTCGAGTCATTTGCCCTCAGGTCCAAGTCAAGCCCAAGTCTTTCCATCAGTTTTGCCAAGTTGAGTCACAAGTCATGAAATTTGTGACTTGAGTACGAGTCATGTCTCTAGTCCAGTGATTTTCAACCACTGTGCCACGGTGAGAGATTGTAAGGTGTATCGTGGGAAATTATCCAATTTCACTTAATTGGTCTACAGAATGTCATTTTGTAACATTTTTGGTTGGTGGTGTGCCACGGAATTTTTTTTAAATGTAAAAAATGTGCCGTGGCTCAAAAAAGGTGGAAATGCACTGCTCTAAATCAGTGACTCACGTCCCCACCTATGGCTAGTAGTAACCAGTTATTTTAATTATATGTTTTTTGTCTTAATAAACACCTGTTCACACTGTTGGAAACACACAAATGAGGGTTTAGTGTTGAACCTTCTGTGCTACACTCATGGTGGATGACTAATATATAAAAATTTAAAGCCACCTGATTTGAGATCTGATTATTGCATATATGGTTACGTTGCATGATTGACAAACCTAGAGTATTAATCATTTGAGAAGGTAGAGCAGAGTGCCTTAAAATGTTTATTTTATTCTGACGTTTGACTGCTTACATAAAGTTCTCAACAATATGCGGTTCTGTTGTTCAGTTAAGCACCCGTAATATGAATGAATGTTGCCGGCTGACCCTGCTATCTCAACTTACTGTCTTTCTGAATAAAAGTGTCAACTAAACAAATAACTGTAAAAAATTCAATTCATAGAACTAATAACACTAAACAATCTTGGAACAACAGCTGTGCTGATTCAAACCCTGTAATTATAATTTCATTTGTAATGTATTGCAACACACCCATGTAAAGCGGCCTGGGACAACTTTGTTGTGAAGGGTGCTATATAAAAATAAACTGAATAGAATAATTATCAGCATGGTACACACCAATCCTGGCTCTCAATCCAAGGGGCAAGGAATTGCCGCAGCTCCATGGGGAAGCTGTCGCTGTACAGGTGGTACAGCTGCTCCAGGTATCGTGGGTCCAGCTGCTGCAACTGGTTCCACTGGGCCATCCTGTGCAGGACCGTGGGCTTCCTGAGCAGAGGACAGGTGTAGAGAAACGTTAGCTGGCATATAAGTAGAGATGCACCGATCTGATTTTCTGTCCTGATACCAATAACGATACCTGGGCTTTGGGTATTGCCCAGTACTGAGTACCGATCTGATACCAGTGTTTTAATAATTAATAAGCTGTAGTATATAATATAATATATAATAAACTGTGTGGAAGAGACTGATCATTATTTTATGTATAAGGTAACATCAGGTTAACTGTTCTAACTTTGTAAAACAAAATTTAACATGCATGCATATAAATAATTCTGTAATTTTATATATACACACAAATTATATACATACAAACATACACACAGACACAAGTGTATTATATTATTTTAATTTATTTACTTCTCCAGAACTTGCACTAAAATGTCCCACAATTTCTCCCACTGGCAACAGCATCACTCACATTTTGTTGCAATAGCAGCCCCCCATGCATCACAAGCCGTAACAAATTGGGTCGAACTGCAAATTTCCCTAGATCAAACTTGTCAGGATTAGTTCAGACCCAAGCTAAAGCTCAAAGTAGGCACCAAAATAGACTGCTTTGTTTTCAAACGGATGAAAAGGAATTTTGAAAAGAGAAACTTAGGCTGCACTGAAAAAAAAACCCTTTATTGACTGGATGTATGGCTTTCAGCAAACTGCCAGTTCCTCACTGGAATCTGCATTAGCAGAATATGGTCATAGAAACATTTCAGAAACACAGAGCTTCTACTTTACTTAACATGCACGCTAAATCTCGCAAAAAGTTATTAGTAAACAACGTGAATCCTCCCAAAGGCTACAGCTTTGGGTGCCAAATCTTTATGGAATGCATTAGGTAAGTATCATTATGATCTAATCAGTACAATCTTTGCTTCTCGATATGCCTACAAGACTCTGCAGTCCACCCACTTTTTTTTTTCCATAAAAAAAAAAACCCACTTAATTCAAGCCATATATTACAATCATCAAATCATCAAAATACACACATACACTTACACACAAGTCAGTGGAGAGGATTAAATAAACAAATAAACAAATAAATAGATCACTTCAGCATCTTTCATAACAAAACAAGTTTTCAGATTATGCATTTACTAATGGAAAGGTAATAAACCATAGTGTTAAATGCGTTTCCCACCTCGCTCTAATTCTGAGAATGTTCTAAGCACAAGTGAAACACAGATAGCAAGTCATCACAATGGAATCTTGCCTGCAAATCAAAATGTAGGATTTCCCCTCAGTTCTGTGGCATTAATAAGCCCAGTTGTTCAGCACTAAAGAAACGTGCAAACTTCTGCAAGCGATAAACAAGCATTAAAAAAGTGTTCAATTAAGAATGAATGTTACCTGTAAATATTTTTATCAGCAGCTTTGTCTGGGTAAGATAAATGCCCTGCCAAACAGAACTAATAATACGATTAAAGCTTGACTGGACCAGAGTAAAGCAAAAAGAGCAAGTGATGATTTTCTCCTGGTAGAATCAAATTCAAGTTCTGCTTTCACTAGTCTTAACTAGTAAAATAACAAAAGCATAAGATGTTACCTGTCAAGGACGGATCTAGCCAACTCAGAGAAGCATCCATTTCATGCTTTTTCAGGACCACAGAAGAGTCAAATTATCTATCCTTTTGCACGAAAGATTAGCAAGAAGTGCTGCGATGCATTTCAGTGGCTACTGCATTTCACCTGCTTGCTCATAAACAGTAGAATATTTCCTGGAACTAGGGATGCACCGATTGCAATTTTCTTGCCCGATCCCAATTACCAATTTTTTTTGTAAGTGCAAATCGGCTAATACCAATTTTTCCGGGACCGATTTTTTCCTGAGAACGGCAAATATCAACAAAAATCTAATTCTTTAATGCAAAACTTTATTTTCATAACAAAATCTAAATTAAAAACTTTACACATTCAGATAGAACTAACTAAATAAATAAATACAACCCCAAATACAAGTGAAGTTTAATATATTCAAATAATAGGTGCAATAAGTAAATAAAAAAAAAATTATGCACATTTTGTCTTGGCAACATATTATAACCAAAATGCCACTACTTTAACATTGATAGCAAGTTTCTCTTTATAAACGGAATTAGAATCGGTTGTAAAACTGAATACCACTTTTGGATCTGCTTGTAGGAGACTACGCGTGACATGAAACTAGATTAAACAACTCAACGTCAGATAAGTAACGCATACTCGGTATTCAGCATTTCGGCCTAAGGTAATTTATCATATTTCTGAACCCTCTATCCTCAACTAAGGAAAACGGCTGGTCATCCATGAATTCCATAATTTTCCCTCATAATTCCAATGCTTTTTTCACTGCTTATACCAACGAAAGCCAGGAGAGACTCCTGGCTTGTAGATCGCGCCAACCATAATCTGCTGGCTTCAGTTATAGTAGCTTTCGCTTTGCTAGCATCTTCAAACTGAGCATGCATAACCAGAGCGCGGAGTGCTGCGTTGTGCTGATGTTGGCGGGCCCACCGAGTAAATAAAGGAGTGAGCCGATCATCAACTCGAACTGTCCAGTTTTATTCCTGGCAATTACGTAAAAACACATTCAGCCCCGACATATGTTGGGGGTAAAAGAACGCCTCTCCTCCTTCCATGCCACCAGGCGACAAGAAGGCGTCACTACTGGGAGGGGGAAAACAATCAGCCTTACAGTCAGGTATCAAAATAAAAGTTTCCGATAGATCTTTGGGTAATTATATAGGATAAAAGCAGATGCACATTCACTATTACAAATGTTCACTGGGGTGATGAGTTTTTAAATGTCTAATTAAATTTGTTGTGTTATACGTCTTCGCATTGGTTCGCCAATGGTGTATCTGGACCTTACACATCTCAGAGAGCACGTTTTGCATCCGCTTCGCTCACATTGGAGAATTTCCAAATTATGGAAATTTTTGCTCGTCTGTAAGTGCATGCGGGACGGGGATGTATGACGTATTGTGCATGTGCAAGATCGGTTTGAAATCGGAAATCACCGATCAGGCTGATAATTGGCCAATTCCAAACCGCTAGCTGATTGATCGGTGCATCCCTACCTGGAACCGTTTCAAAAAAGAAAGTAGCAAGGTCCAAATCCCTGCTAAGTAGTCATACTGATGACAACAACTACAAACTGAAGGCAATACTTACGAGGGATGCAAAATAATCACTCCAGATCATATAAGAATTGTCTGTTAACATCATGTTCTAATGACCCGCTCTCTAAAAGTGATGAAAATCACTCTGCCCTGCGCCCTGAACTTTCAGAGACTTCAGGTTAATCATGACCTTGACCTTATTGAAAACATCATTATTAAATGCATTTTCTTGGTTTCCCTACCTGTAAATGAATGACAGCACAACGACTCTACCACCCCGAGGTGACATGACCAATGAGAAAATGCTAACCAGTGGACAAATTGAAACCATTATATTTCTACATAGTTTACTAAGAGGGAATACTGTTGGCGGCCAAGTGTATCACACTATTCGGCTTTGGTGTACCAGTGATAGGATGTGCTAGCACCAGACTGAAGGCAGTAATACATTTGTAAACTAAGCACTGTCATATGCATAACCGAATAATTCAGTTTGTTGGCAGAACCAAAGTGCCATATTAAGAACGCTTGATAGGAATACTGGGAAAGGAAAATGTTAATAAAACTCTGGCACTGTAAAATTCAGCTTGCGCAATGGAAAGTTACGTGCCATAGCTCCATAAATGTGACTAGTTATTACAATAACAGAAGATACAGTTCCATCTAAATGCTATTTTCATTATGCAAGCACTGCAGTATAACCATTGCCATTATAACTGAACCGTGTTTTAATCAGTAAATGATTGCCATTTTATGACCTAACAGAGGAAAAGCTACACAGCAAAACAGGCTGCAGGCTTGATGCATTACATATCTGAATGCGAGGGTGTGAACACACATTTAGCTACTGGTGGCCAGGAAGCATGCACCCTGAGAGCGGTCTCCAAATTTGCATCGTCAGTGTTATTGCATCGTCTCTTGCCATATATTCACCATACACACAGAAGTTATTTAAATATGAACCAGCAACTGCATCCTGAGAAGATATTCCCAATTATCTGCTCATCTTAGTCTGGGTCAGCAAGAGCAAAGCTGGACTCAGCCGTGTGCCCCTACTACTGGACCAGTTACATTCACTTTCTATGCTTTAAATTTCCCCTAGAATTGATAGTAACTGATCACCCTGCTAGGGTGGGTGGGGGGCCTGAGCTGATAATGACCACCTGAAGGTACAGAGGGGCTGGCAAAAAGCAGTTATTGCACCATCTGCACAATGTGTTGTTTTGCAGTTGATTTCTGTCCAAGATACAGGATGCAATCCTGCAGCCATGAAGGGCAAAATGTATGACTGTTCACCAGGTCAGTCAAAGTCTAATCAGTCTCTGCTCCTGCAGATTCAACTGGTGCTCAATATTGTGTGTGTGTGTGTGTGTGTGTGTGTGCGCACGCGCTTCCATTTTGGTCTGCTTTTGGTTTGTGGGTACATGAATAATCTTACACTTGAACACTGGACATGTGTTTAGGTTAAAAGTCAAGTTCTCAGCATTGAGTGTCTCTTCATTGAAGCTGGCTGACTGTAAACTATCTACACCTGACCCTAAGCCCACAAGGATACTTCAGATTTCTTCTGCAGTCCAAAGACATGGGGGGTAAGTAAAACAGCATCCCTAAAGTGCCCACAGTGTGACTGACTGTGTAGCCAGCAATGTAATGGCGTCCTGCTCATGGATCCCCTCCAATCGCCTTGAGCAGCATTAACAGATGGAACTTAAATGGACAGAATATCCAACTATAACATTATGGTATAATGTCACAGTTTTGTACATCTATGCAAGGTGCTTTACGTCACTGAATGTTTACTCTATAATAGTAGTAATTCTGTTGCAATATTAAGATCATTACCCCATGAAGTTTTTATAGGCTGTTTAAATAATCAATATACAAAAGATAAGCACTGTCTGAAACATGACAGTTGCTATCCCAATGGAATGGGAAAGTCATTAATGCATGGGAACTATACAACTCCCAGGAAAGATATCAAAGACAACAATAAAAACTTCCTTGGTTATGCGTGAATTGATACGCCAACAATTAGACCATAGCATGCATTCATATTGTTAAGAATATTTTATCACTGCATCATGAAAGATGCGGGGCACGAACTCGTGGAAAACGTGTATTTATGTAATCGGTCATAGTTTCATTATGCGTTTAATTTCTCTTCCTTCTTTTCTCTAGCAACTAGTCCAACAGCACTTCAAATATTGTATTAGGTTAAGTGTTAAACCAAATCACGTTTATACTGAAAAACGACTCCTCTCTTTCTACATGTTAAAGTCCAACATGTAAATAGCTGTTAAATGTAAAATGCTTCCCCAGGAAAAAAAAATGGAGAAATTACATTAAAATGTATGGAATATATTGTTCTGATTTTGCTGCTAGATAACAGATCCAATACTGCCTGTAATCCAATTGTTTAACACCAAAGGAACGTGTGCACATGAAACAGTGCTACATCTGCCCACTATTCAAGTACAAGGCGTGCAAATGTTCAGCAGGTCCAGTACAGCCAGGAATATACACACAGATACCAGGTCTAGTTTAAGAGGCGCATCTATAAAGCAGTAAAGGACAGAAAACCGAAAACAGATTAAGTTACCTGGTATACACGCATGCATATATGTAAATAGCCTTTATGCCACCTGCAAGAACCAACTATTAACACGGTATCCAATAAAATCGGAAAGAAAGGAGGTACTCAAACCCCAGGGCAAGTGAGTAGTGTGTGTGCATATAGAAGGAGCGCAGTAATCAGCTACATGGCTCGCTTAGGAAACGCACGGCGGCTCCGGAGCCGGACGGCACGCCCATGCGGGACACCGATTCCGGAGAGACACGCGAACACACCGGACGGCCAGCTCCGACCACAGGAGCGGAGGCCAGCTCCCCTCGGCCGCCGGAAAGCGGACAGGTAGGGCCGAAGGCGCCGCCTTCCGAAGCGCCATGCAAGACACGCGTTCGGTCCGCCCGCCTCCCCGGGAGCAGCACCGGGTCGCCGCGGCGAGGGCGCCCATGACGCCTCAACTTTACTCGGCTACTCTCGGCGCTTTGCACCATTAGCACGGACAGAGCGGGACTGTGCCAGCAGCTTTCCCGGCGGCCCGGCCGAGCCAGAACCGCCAGGCCGCGGTAACGGTTACTAAAGTAGAACTTTAATGGGCCAATACGGAAAGTTACCAGCACGCTCCCCCCGAACTCCTCGCTGCCCGCTGCGGCCACTAAATGGGGCGGAACTTACCTTTCCAGTTACTATTAATCGTTCCACTGGCAAAAAAAAATGAAGGCTTACACGTCTATCGCGTTCAGCGTAACAAGAAACGGAACCGCCGAAGACGCGAAGGCGTGAGGCCGCGTCGCCGACCGTCTCCCCTCCTCTCTCGCGGAAGCGGACTGCCAAAGTACTCCGACCCCTCAGCATCGGCGGCGACCGAACCAGCTGCGGAAGAGGTTTCATTGACAGCTCGGCGGACCAATAGCATGACCGGAAAGGAGCTCGGTCGCTCCATTAATCATTAGCTAAGCGCACAGCAGCCAATCGGCTCCTAATAACGCGAGGGGGTGTGTCGCTGGGCCGATGGGGAGGGCGCTGTCTGCAGTGTTTATGATCTGGCCCTCTGTCGCTGTTCCGGGGATATTCTGCACTCCGCCCGCCGCAGCGCCGACTGCGGGGCCACATATCGGCGGGAGGATGTCCGTCTCGTTAGAAAAGCCTAGCTGGAAAGTCATCTGAATTACCGGCAGCGGTGACGTCATCGGCAGTTTAACGAGACAAGTGCACTGAGAGATTCCTTTCATTAACAGAGACGACCCGCGAGCCAGTAATGAACAGGTGACGCACAGCTTATAAGGACTTTTGTCGAATCACGTGTGAAACATTTTAGCTGAAACTTAATATTGGTAACAGTTGAAGATAATTCAAATAAGACCATATTAAATGAGATTTAAGGGCCTATATTGATTTTTTTCTTTTCCGCAACTACAACCCCAATTCCAAAAAAGTTGGGACGTTGTGCAAATTGTAAATAAAAACAGAATACAATGACATGGAAATATAATAAATCCATATTTTATTCACAACAAAACATGGAAAACATACCAGATGTTGAAAGTGAAACATTTTGCTATTTCATGAAAAATATTGGCTCAGTTTGAATTTCATGACAGCAACACATCTCAAAAAAGTTGGGACAGGGCATTAAGAGTCTGGAAAAGTTAGTGGCAGAAAAAACGCTGCAGCTGGAGGAACAATTTGCTACTAATTAGGTCAATTGGCAACAGGTCAGTGACATTATTGGGTATAAAAAGAGCATCTTGGAGTTGCAGTGTCTCTTAGAAGTAAAGATGGGCAGAGGATTACCAATCCCCCAGATACTGCCTTGACAATTAATAGAGCAATTTCAGGAAAAAAGTTCCTCAGCGTAAAATTGCAAAGAGGGTGCATATATCATCATCAGCATTACATTATAATCAAAAGATTCTGAGATTTTGGAGAAATCTCTGTGTTGAAGGGACAAGGCAGAAAAACCATACTGGATGCCTGTGGTCTTCAAGCCCTTAGGCAGCACTGCATCATAAATGGGCATGATTCTGTAATGGAAATCACTAAATGGGCTTAGGAATATTTCCAGAAAACATTGTCAATGAACACAATTCGCTGTGCCATCCGCAGATGCCAGTTAAAAACCATTCAAAGAAATCGTATTTTAGCATGATCCAGAAGCCCCAGCGTTTTCTCTGGGCCAAAGGTAATTTAAAACTGACTTGGAAAAGTGTCCTGTGGTCAGACTAATCTAAATTTTAAATTCTTCTCGGAAACCAGGGACACCATGTCATCTGGATTAAAGCGGAGAAGGACCACCAAGCATGTTCTCAGTGTGAAGTTCAAAGGCTGATGGTATGGGTGTGCATTTGTACATATGGCATAGGCAGCTTGCATATCTCGAAAGGCACCATCAACGCTGAAAAGTGTATCCAGGCTCTAGAGCAACATATGCTCCCATCAAGATGATGTCTCTTTCAATTGCGATGTTGAATTCTCTAACATGACAATACCAAACCACACACTGCATCATTTACAACATCATGGCTTTGTCCGGGTACTGAACTGGCCTGCCAGCAGTCCAGATCTTTCACACATTGAGAACATTTGGCATATCCTAAAACAAAGAATATGACACGGAAGACCTAGGACAGCTGAGCAACTAGAATCCTGTATCAGACAAGAATGGGACAATGTTCCTCTCCCAAAACTCAAGCAACTGATTATCTCAGGCCCCAGACATTTACAGACTGTTGTTAAAAGAAGAGGGAATGCCACACAGTGGTAAACATGGCCTTGTCCCAATTCTTTTGAGACGTGTTGCTGCCATGACATTTTCTATGTTTTTCTATGTTCTGTTGTGAATAAAATATTAGTTTATGAGATTTCCATTTCATTACAGTCTGTTTTTATTTACAATTTGCACAATGTCCCAACTTTTTTGGAATTGGGGTTGTACTTTTTAAAAGTATTTAATCCTAAAAATAATGTATGTGTTGATATTAACTTCATTTTTGCCACACTGAACAAAGTCTCCTATTTACAGGAACTTGTGCATATAGCAGTAGATAATTTCCTGGCTGTGAAGCTGGCTTCCCAGACAGTTAATAGCTGTGTACATATTGGAAGTTATGTCATGAGGAAGCTCAGGTATATGACGCAATCTTTCGCGGTTCTTTGTATCTCCAAATAAATGTGATCTGGATGTTATCATGTCAAGCATGTTCATTAAAGGCTAGTGTATAGCATTCTCACATGACTTCATTATCTGATGTTGCAGGTAGAACCTGTTGTACTGTTCCCACTGAAAGAATTGATTAATGATCAGTTTTCAAAATTCATAAAGCATTATTGCAGACGTTGACTATTTTCAGCAGTTCCCCGACCAGGAGCAATCCAACTGCCAAAACATACTTTTTTCGAAGGGACAAACAGAAGTATCATGGTGAATCACATTGCGTTTATTATAATATTGATGGTTAAGAAACTTAGTAAATATGGTGTACAGTCAGAAAGCAAAAAGCATTACTTGGCTAAATGGCGTATACAAGCCTGTTTAAATGATGTGGTCCACAGATACATGATTGAATCTTATACTTATTTTTGACTGAAAAACAGTAAAAAAAAAAAAAAGAAAAACATTATTCTGTTTTGGCAGGCAGCGTACAGTATTAGGTAATATAAAAGCTAAAACCTTTTTCAAAATCAACAGTAATCGACAGTGGGCCAAGAGCCACAGATAATGGTGTATACATGGGACCAGCAGTAGCAAACTGGTCCAAGACATGGACTTGTAACAAAAGGCTGGTTATATTTTTGCAACTACATTAAACATCAAATTGCAATAATAGGTTAAATGTTTATTTGAATAACAACATCAGGCTATGCAACAATGCGTCCCTTACATATTACGTGCTTTAGGTACATTTTTACTGATTAATATGGCTGAATGCTAGAGGGTTTGAATTAGCCAAGTGGAACATAGGCCTCATTTCACACTCAGTTTAAATAGATAATTGAATCAACTATGTAGGATAATCGTTAGTGTAATTTTTTAAGCAACGCAAAATAAAATTTTCTCTCATCTTGTATTAATTACAGAATTCAGCTTAGTTATGACTGGAAAGATAAGTATACAGTCTGAATGTATTTTAAATCATTTACTGTTTTTTAATGTATGGTACAGACATCATAAATAATTGTAGCTTCCCCAAATATGCTATCTACCGTTTCAGAGGTTTACACTGGGACTTCAGGATCAAGGTTACCTACTCCTGACCTAGGTCTTAATCACTTAATATGGTGCTAGCTCCTCCAGCTGGTAACTCTTTGCTTGTAAGGGTTGTCAGATTAACAAGGCAGCTCTCCATTTGCCAACAGGCACTGCAGTCATAACACACTGTGACTCCCGTTCGAGTGTACGCTGTGGTGCAGGAGCCTTTCCTGGCGATTCACATTCTACATGCATTTAAATGTATGCATAAATATCAAGCAAAAAGAACAACATTCTATATTTTTCACGATGGGAAAGCCTTTGAATTCAGCACTGTCTTACTCTGAAGTAGCGTTTCAGTGTTACAAGGAGAGGAATAAGAATTTGGAGGTCTACTAAATAAATAAAGTGAAACGCATGATGTGACACACGACTTTTTAAATAGCATGGCATGTGATCTACCTTACCACAACCATTTCCAGTGCCATAGTTTCAGTGAGCCACTGCCCCCTTCTGCTGGCACTGTTATGTATGTGATGACATTGAGGACACCTTTATCGTACTGGTCTGAGTGATCCTCAGAGATCAAGACAAGTAAATGAGGAAATTAATCTTTTAAGGAATTGGTGACATGATTTTCAGTAAATGACAGATTTTCATAGCACTTCTGCGCTGACATATTCTACAGAAGAGTAGCAACACATTTTAATCTAGGCTTCGTGTATGTGGTGTATAAAACAAGTGTGAAATACTCTGAGAGAAGTGCGCAATTTTGTTTACCATATATAAGTGAAAGCAACACAACGATACTAATACAGTAAAATACCGTAACACATCACATATAACAGCTTTTGCGTGAAAGCATCTCCCACAAAAATAATATCAATTTTCAAAAAGAAATATTCTTTCCTAATGATCTCTGAAATTGTGTAGGCAGCCAAAAATTGCCCTGGTAGCAATAATTCCTTTATGGCCCCCACTTTACTCCAACCTAATTGCTAAATTAGGCTGTATGATACATTGTAATCAGAAAATATAAAATATTGTTTTTTTTTCTCAGTATGCAAGAACCTTTATTCATTATCTCTACTTTATTTATCTACTTTGCTTGAAAAAATTCATTGTGATAATTAGTACTCCTGAATAAATGTTAAAACCACATTTGAAAATAAAAAAATTTAAAAGTATTATTATTAAATTTTAAATCAGTTTATCCTTTATTAACAATAAAAGCCAAAAAAAAATATTTTGTGTTTTAAATAAAAGCACATCTTGACACTGTTTGGACCTGTGTTTACGTGGCATCAGCGAGACAAACATTGTTGCATTAGATTGTCTGCTTTGTTGCGCACTAATGATGACCTCAGATGGTGACTTTATCATGCTCTTCTATGCTAACAGCTTAAACATCTTATAGGACGCTGAGTCTTTTTCAGACTCTCTTTGCCCTGAAGCCTTCTTTCAGTTAGCATTCTACATGAGCAGTGCACACACATTGTTTCCACCAAGATTCCAAAAACATGCTGACATCTGCTGTTCAGGCTGTGTAAGTATTTAATTGTGAAACAAAATGGAAATCAGATGCAGTTTTGTCAAGAATAATAATAAAAAAAAAACAGAAAAAACGTACAGTGTAACAGATGCAACTATGCTTATGACAAAGCTGCAAAATATTGACAAAAACTAAGAAAAAATTAGGAAAAGCAACTGCAAGGATGTTGATTTGTTTTTAAAATCTTTTCTTACCTATGCAAAGACTAAAGAGAGATTAGTATGAGAAGTTAGTGGATTAATAATACTACTGCACTACACTGATAATGGAAATACACCGAGGCTTAGTCTGCATCTATCCTTTGTGTTCAGAGTGCTGTCACATTGATCTTCTTTCCATTCATCGCCACCTCCTATATGCCACCCTTAATGGGGTTTATCATTTCAGCCCTCCAGACTAGTCGCTGTCTCTGTCGAGGTCCTGTTCTGCTAGCACCAGCTCTGAGTCCTCCGCCATCTCCATCAGAGCCTGCAGTTCTGGATTCTCCTCCATCTGCAGCTCATCCACTTCCACCTGCTCCTCCTCTCCAGCCACCTCCACCATTTCAGTGCCTTGGACCTCTACCTCACCATCCCGAATCTTCTTCACATGGAAGGTGAAAGGTGGAACCTTGTAAACGGCCGTCTTGGAACGGGCATACACAGTGTGATCTGGGGTGAAAGACTTTTTCATCTTATCCCGAGAGGACTTCAGCTTCTCTTTACGTTCGGGGTTGACTGACATCCGAGTACTTAGCTTGCCCATCTTCTTCTCAATGTTGTGCCGGGTTTTTTCAAGGTTCTCACGGGTCTTCTGCTTGGTCTTCTCCAGGTTCTCCTTGGTCTTCTGCTTGGTCTTCTCCAAGTTCTCCTTGGTCTTCTGCCTGGTCTTCTCCATTTTCTCCTTAGAGAAGACCTTCTTAATGTTGTCCACCCTCTGGAGGCTACTGCGCTTGATGCGCTCAGCCCGTGTCTCCTCAATAATCTCCTCAACTTCCACCTCTTCATCAGAAGAGAGGTTGAGGTTAGCCTTTTCACCACCTTCCTCGGTCTCCTCTGCCAGCTCTTTCAGGCCTGACTCCACCTCTCCTTCCACACTGTCTGCGACTTTCATGGATTTAGATATTGACAGCCTAGAGGGCATCTTCACATCATCCTACAAAACAGAAATGAATAAGAAATAATTACTAATCACACAAATGATCAGTCTGAATCCTGTCAGTCAAAAGAAAAATCCTCACTCAGTGTAAATATGGTACATAAAACTAATATAATTAAGGACTTATAGCTGATTGGTTTATCTGGACACAAATTATTTTCATGCTGGTAAAGTGCCAGCATATGATGACTAATAAAAATGATAAAACTTTATATGAGCTTAGTTCCGAATGGGGAAAAAAGTAATTGCTGTGTGTGATTTCACTATGAAACAAAATTTTTACTTTTTCTTTTTCCTGGACAGAAAGTGTTATTTCCCAATTGCATATGCCTAAAGTAAATGGAAAAGACCTAATTTCCTCTTCAAACTTTGCTTTTGTGACCTGGGTAATGACACTTTCAAATTTATCCATTTTTCAAAAAATTCAAGGTAGATTCCTTGCTACGGACCTCCCAATGGGACATGGGCAAACGCAAAATCCTTTTCAATATTACGTGAGCACCAGAAAGTTCCAAAGGATGTTTTTGTTTGTCCACATCAAGAAGCTTTGAGAATTTTCTAGAACTTTAGTAATATTAGTATTAGTAATTAGTAATATATATATATACATGGGCTCACCACCCACCACTTCAGCTTACTTCTAGCTGCCTAAGTTAACACATAGACCTATTTGAATTATCAGATATGGCATCAAGAAGCTGCAAGCATTCTCCAGGCGCATTCCGCTACGTATGTGACTAATTTATCAAGACGAGTGAAAAAGTAGCCAGTGACAGCATCTGCTAAAACATGTGAAGCCTACAAGGCTTGTCGGCATGTCTGTCGGGGATCAAGACTAACCCTGCATTAGTCACAAGTCTCAAACAACTACTCAATTCGAAACATTTTTGCTAACTTTTGCATAACTTTCGTATAAATACATGCAAATCTTGATTCATATGTTGTTTTAATCAAACCTTATGTAAATGGAAATTTGCAAATTTGCCCATTCTTTCCCATGTCACATAAACAAAGTTTGAAGGGAATAATGGCTATTTTCTATACGCATCCAACACAAGCAATTAAGAAATACTACCCAGGAACAAAATTTGTGTTTCATAGTGTTTCTGAATGTATGGACAACAGCCATCCTTCAAAAAAAAAAAACAAACACATACAGGTAGAGCAAGAACAGAACCTTAAAATGTTCCACATCCTGAATACACTGTGTGCTTGTTCTCGCTCAGATCATAAGCCTCTCTTTCTATTGGTAAGACTTTCCAGTAGAAGTTTAGTCACGCATGTCCTGTGTACTTGGTCTTGAATGTGAAAAGGAGGAAACTGGGGAACTATGCATACACCGAGGGTTGAATTTGGTGGGGTTCTTTATTTGTCAGTCTTGCAAAGGCTCCAGGCTAATTTCACTACAAATCCATCCTTTCTGGGCATTTTCCAATTCCTTGCCTCCACACCCAAATGATCAACTGAGTATTTATCATCAGTTTTCTTTAAAGGGCTCGCTGTCTCCTCTGATTTGAAAAATGAATTTTGAATGAATTTTTTCTATTTTCACATTGCCTAGTCGCGTGTTTCACATTTTTATACCACTAATCGCTAAATTGTTTAATGCTTCTTTTGACACTAGTAGCCATGGTTTAATAAAGTTCACCTGTATCTGACTTAAACATAAAGCAATATGACTGTATTTTAAATGCTGACTTTAACACAGCCCCCTCTTGTGGTGGAGGATGGAAGTGGAAATACTTTGTTGTAAGACCTCTCATCTGATACATGCAGCGCACCCTTGGGACCCAATTTGGAAATCTTGTTTATCATCCACAAGCACATTCTGCAGCCTCCGCCCTTCCTTAATTTTTTGCTCTCCCGCTGCTGAACTCCCTGTTTCACATACTTATTGTGTGCAATGCATCACCGTGTTTATGGAAAGTTCACCATTTTTCCACCATCCTGAGAGGTTAAGTCACTCTTTCTGCTACCGGCACAACCTGAGCCCACATTGTGCATTGTTCTGGGGGAACAGGAACACCCAAGCTAACATTATGTAAAGCAATGGGTGAAGACCCCCCTTCGCTTGAGCAGAAGTGACTAATCCAAGTTTCTCTCTCTGTGAGGACCAACACGCCCAAGCAAGTTTACAAAGACCTGACCCGT
Organism: Petrocephalus sullivani; assembly: GCA_026780845.1. Taxonomy (NCBI): domain Eukaryota; kingdom Metazoa; phylum Chordata; class Actinopteri; order Osteoglossiformes; family Mormyridae; genus Petrocephalus; species Petrocephalus sullivani. Next base: position 14,682,637 of record JAODKM010000088.1, on the reverse strand, counting down.
GCTTTATCCACTCTGAGGGGGAGTGAGGTGTGAGATTCTGAAAATACTAGAGCTTACAAACAAGACCTGAATCTCCCTACAGATCCCGTTCAGAGGGCTTCAATCTGTCCAGCAAAATGGACTTCAGCTTCAGGATGCCCTCAGAGGGGCTCTTCCTCGTGTGTCTCAGGTGGTTGGTGTCTGTTAGCTTCAGAGATAGGCACAAATACATCAAAAAGTATTTATCGTTACAAATACAAAAATACAAATACAACTATACAAATACTTACTCATCCAATGTACCGAGATAAAATACAAAATACTGGTGTGAGAAAATGTATTTAACTAAAATACAAGTAATCTGTAATTTGAAAATACATGTAATATAGTAACGTTAGGCCTTCATGATGAATATGTGTACAATTATAGCCCAAGTAATGTGTAGTATTTACAAAATTTACAGCTTTCCATATCTTTAAATGGAATAATAATCTTGTGATTTACCTGTGTTATAGCATTAATCGTGAAATGAAAAATGACTTTTGTCAGTAACGTAATGTGAGCTCAGCAGGCTGCGTCTGCAGCAGCGGGTTGTGGTTGGAGGGGATCCGGGAGATGGAACTGCGATAAAAATGTTGTGATCTTGTATCACGGTTTCAGTCTCAGATTCAGAACCGTTACACCTTACCTTATATAATTTATACCTCGTGTTTCCCCGATGAATCAGTGGCGGTGGCTGATAGGGGTGTCAGTATGTGTGTGTGTGCACATGCAAGGAGGCATACCAACGCTGTCTTAAATATCATAATGCGTGAATTTCCCACTTTGTTATACAGTAGGGTGCCGAACATGCGCCAACTTGAAGAATTAATTGTATTTTCAAATAACAAATTACTTGTAATACATTTATGTAATACATTTATCACACCAGTATTTTGTATTTTATTTTGATAAGCAAGTACTGTATTTGTAATTTGTAACAATATACAATAAATAGTGGATACAGAATTGTGACTGTTTTGCTGTTCTTTGCTTTCTAGTCAATGAATAGTTTACTGCTGACTAAACCAAATGATCACGAAAACCGACGACAGGTTTATGGTTGGCAATCACTCAGCCCAGAAAATCCAGATAAACAGTCTTTTAATTAAGGTAAGATTATTTTTACCTTTAAATCAGAGAAAACTGCTTAGACAAAAAGACATTTTGTCTCTTTTTGCCTTAACCCTCATAAAAACAATCAAAAGAGGAGTTCTAGTGGGTTTGGGAATCCTGTGCAAGACACAAGTATAGCGTATATACGTATAAGTATGAAGTATAGCTTTAGTAAATGGGAGAGGAATTCCATAACCGAAAATTAAACTAAAACTTAACTAATCAACTTTATTAACTAAGGGGGCAGAGTGTGGCTTCAGTGGGTTAAGCCTCTCTGCCTGTGATTGGAAGGTTGCCGGTTTGAGCCCAGCCTCGGCACATTTGTGGGCCCTGGAGCAAGGCCCTTAACACCCACTCCCTGGGTGCTGCACAAGGTGGCTGCCCTTCATGGCCAAGCTTGCTCTGATTGGGGGAGGTGGGAAGAGAATTTCCCCACGGGGATCAATAAAGTTTCTATTATTATTAACAATTATTGTACATTCGCACCCCACAGTGTCCAAAGACACACGCCTTTGTATCGGATGGTACAGTAATGACTCGCACACCGGAAAATGGAAATAAGCCTGGATGGGAAAGGGCCCCCCGTCATAGTGGCTGATGTCCCCGCATTCCCACTGCTGTTTTCTTGTTGTTATTGTTTGTGGAGGCCGGGCAGGAAGGGAAGCCCCGGCTTGTGGTGCAGCAGGACACGATGACAGCGATGTGAGGGCTTTGGGGAGTGCTAAAAGCCTGGAGACAGGAAGCAGCCCCGAGGACGACGACGACACGCTTTTCCGCCCTTTCTCTCACTAATTAGTGCGTCCATTAGACCCCAAAACGAGTTTCAGAGCAAAGCACCAGACCATCTTATGCTAAAAAAAACCCTACAAACAAATATAGCATCAGCTGATGTGCTACTTCTGTCTGAGCAGGGACTGAGGTTTAAGTTATACGTATGAAATATGTCATTATATTTCACTTTGGCATTAATTTATTACAGTATTACAGTAGATTATTCCTAAAAATGATACAAAATAAAACAATCATTGAATATATATATATATATATATATATAATATCAAATTATAAAATAATTTATATTTATCAAAGAAAACTAAAATGAAAGTTATAAAATTATAGTAAAAAATAAAAAAAAGCTAAAGTAATATTGAAAGGCAAAAACTCAATGAGGTAATAAAAAAAATGGAAAGATTGAAATATATCTTTTGGAGTACATTAAGGACGCAGCAGTGAATTATCTCTGTAAAATCAGTGTCACCCTTACGTCTTATTCAAAGCGATGATAAGTAATAAGGTGTAAGACAGATATCAAAATCTTCAACTACAGGGGCGCACAGAGAAAAAGGTGAAATGTCCCTAAATAATCTTGGCCATTGAGGTTCTTGGGTGCGTAGAAGTGACCGTAAAAGAGCGTATGATCCTTGCCTAGTCGCGTGTTGCCAATTGAGCCGGTGGGGGTCACTGTGTGTGTTTAATTCAGCCTTGTCGTTCTGCAGCTTAGCCCCCCTGCCGGTCAGCCACCATTACATTCCCTTCCTGGTGTAGCAGCCACTGCACAAAGCTCCCTGTCACCTATGGAAACCGTCAGCCTCTCTCTACCACAACACCCCCCCCTCCAATCTGGAAAATACACCAAAGTTACACACAGCAGCAGAAACAGTTGATTCATTAATTCTATAATTTTATGTGATTTCTATCAAGATAATAGCTGTAACTAAATGATTTATAATATTTATTTAATATTACACACACACAAACATAATAAGTGTGTATAGAGAGAGAGCATTGTCTGTCTTTTGCCTGACTAACACGGGCTGAAGTTGAAATCTCTGTTACCTGCCCCCTCACACACAGAGTCTAAAGACGCCCTGAAATTCTCTTGGATACAGAGCTAAATATCACACCCAGCCTTCATCTTCTGTCAAGACGACGTTGAGCACGGCACTGGGTTTCAACGAGGGTGGCCACCGAAACCCCGCCCCCGGGAGCTTCTGTCCCCAAAGCTGAACGCTCCCCGGCCCACAGGTCACAGGTCTGCTGATGTGGCAATGCCACCCCAGTGCGTTACTGGAAAAGGAAAAGGCGGCTGTAATGGGCCAAAGGAAACATCAGGGTACAGCGTGGTCTGGGAGAGACTGGAGCAACACCAGAAGAAAAAAGGGCAAAGTCACAGATGCATTATGGGGATTATGGAGGAAGCTTTTTGAAAACACGACACGGAACCCATCAGTGTGTCAATGGTACAAACAAAATCAAATTAATAATTCGATCTGAACTCAGATGGCCTTTGCATTCTTAATTATTAGTAATAACGTAATTATTACAATAATAAAGTTATTTTATTATTTATACCATAATTATTATCATTGTCAATAACAACAATTACTATTTAAAAAGTATAGAAAATCCTGATTATTGTGAATCTGATTATAAAGGAGATATCAGCATCTTCATAAAAGTCAAATGCATAAGAGTTTAACAGCTTTATCTGATAATAGAGTCTTTTTCTGTGCTTGGTTAGTTTAATTTACGGCCTTCTCGGTAGGGAGCGTCAGAGGTAGTAAAGTCTGCCCATCTCCTCTGCCTGCCCGCAGAGGGAGCCTGCCAGCACGGCCAGCCGAGTTTGAAAGTGAGGCCAGGAGGTACAGCGGAGAGCGTCCAGAGGTTTATCACCTGGCTTTCTGCCCATCACCACGGGCGACTTGCGGCACCTGAGAAAGGGCTGTTGGAACAGCGTGCTGGAACCCAGCTGGGTGTTTACAGTGACAGGGGGCCCTGTTTGAGTGTGACACCCGGTATGTTTGAATGTGCATGAGGTTCCCCAACTCCTGCCAGCAATCGTCTGGACTGGCCACTTCTGCACCAGAGACGCCTTGCTAGCAGCCCAGAACCAAATAAGGGAAAGTAAGCACTCGCTTTTATCATCAACACTGGGATTAACTTTTGACTTTGCATATACATAAGTGACTAGTGCAGAAGAAAGGAACAGAGAGGTTTTTTACTGGCGCGGAAATGGTTTCTTGTATTTTTTTACTCAAAGAAATGGTGCCAGTGTAGTATAATTTCTACTGAGACAAAAAGCTTCAAAAGAATTAAAAACTTAATGCTCCAGAAAGCAATCATTCTTATGGATGTGTGTGTCTCATTAGTTTTGAGTTTGTCAGCTTTGAATAAATGCCATGTAGGGCAAAATTATATTGTCCGTGCAAGAGCCAAAGTGGGGGAAACTGGGTAGTCGGGGGGGGGAGCAGGAGGAAAAGCATGAGATGAGCCATATGTAAAAACTGTCCAAATCCCATGTCGCCGCCCCACATTCGCTTTTTATGGAGTAAGAAGGCAAGGCCTTAATCATAAAGTAGTGGTTTTGGTTGGAGTACATTCTCCGCAGAACCCAAGTGCTTTTCACCTGAGTCACCATGTGTGTATCCTTCTAAACCAGAGCCCCGTTGCTACAACAAGACAAGCATACAGTCCATTGCTCCAGACCCAGGGGCCTTGGCAGCAAGATTGAACCAACTCAATTTTCCAAACTCCAACCACATTCAACATTCCACAGTTTCCCCAGAAGACATCGCCCTGTCCTTTTCCCTGGCTTACATACCATTCAGAAATGTGGCAGCAGCATTGCCTTGGTCATATGAAGCTTCAGTCACACCTGGCACAAACAGTCACCATCACCATCAATGAAGGTACTCTTTGATTTCCATGCACGATTCCAAAGACTGTGTTGGTGTCATGTGCTCTGAACCATCCTTGCTAAGTATCAATGAGCTACTCTCTAACATTCCTGTTAAAAAGGCCTATAGGAGCCTATGAGCAATGTATATTTTCATTGCTGTAGTGCTTATTATGATCTGTTTGCAGTGGGTTAGTAGTAATGTCTACGAAGCCAACAAAATATGGGACATATTGATGTAATAAGAGGAAAAATAGTCGCTGGCTTAGTTGCATTTTCCTGGCCAATTCAGTGTAATTGTATTTAATTTAATTATACGTTTACGGAAAATTCCCTGTTACATAATGAAGATAATGACAATGATTGCTTTATCTAACAAGCTTTTCATGAAGTTGATTGTTCAGCACCATATTATTGCAAGGCACCCACAATGCTGAAATGATTCCAAAACCCAGTCTTTGAAGGGCTTTGTAATGAGGACCTGGGTCTCCCTGAAACCTGCAATGGAATGTTTTCACTGACCAATGGCAATGTTCCTCATTAAGTAATGTTTGGACTCCATTCATCCATTTGTTTACTGTGCGGAGGAATCCCCCGAAACACTTTTGCCCGGTTTCCCGGGCAACGCCTCACCCAGTTGTAGGCGAGGTTTCCACTAAAAATATCAAGGGGCAATCCGCATGACTTCTCACTTGATTCTGGCATAGAGCACGCCAGGGAAGTACAATGACTCCTTGTTTATTGGTTTTAGTTTTCATAATCTTTTTGTTTTTTTTTATTTCTGTCTTCAGTAAAGATTGACTGGGATTCCCTGTTAATGTTTTTTTTTCTATACATAGTCTGCTTGTGACAAAAGAAAGCAGCATAACATGTTTCAGAGCGCCAAAGGCAGGTTGGATCTCGCAGCATCCCGGTCACATAGTAAGAGCTGTGTAACCAAACTCTGAGCTTATTGTTTGCATGTGTGCCCACATAGCCCATGGTAATAAGGCCCTCCCTATTATAATGACGCTCATGCACTGATAGATTTGTGTAGTTCTATGCGCTTAGAGCACAACTGGAACTGTGTAAATCATAAATTTGGAAAAGACACTGTGAGCCTGACTGATTGCTCCGGGGGGACCCACTGTCTCTTTCAAATACACCCCCTCAGTCATCATCCTGGGACATTGGTGCCTCATAAAGCAATGGCACCCCAGGGCCACCTTGTGGGAACAGTTTCCCACGAACCGCATATTTCTAGATCACATGTAGCTGCAGGGGTACTGATCCTCTTGAGGATAAGACACAGCAGACCACAGAGCCTTGGCCTCAGCTCTGTGGCACTGAGCCCCGGAGTCATACATCACGAAGTTAGGATCACTGCAGGGATGCTATGGTTTCTGCAAAATTCCGCTTAAGAGGGAGCCACACAGATTGCTGGAGGACCTCTGTACAACGCTCAGTCTATCCTTCATGACTTTGTTTTTCACATCTGCTGCTGCATGACAGGGCTTGCTGCTATGATAAACAGCTTCTACAAGAGAAATGAGAAAGGGAGAGTCTGCAAAAGACCCTTTCATTAAAATGGCCAAATTAAGATCTAAAACTGAAAACTAATAATAAAAACTAAACAAACAAAAGGCATATCACTTTTGATCCTCACATGGAATATATTATTAGGTTATATTGTGCTGAGTAAATAGGGCATTTCTAAAATCTCACCAGAAAACTCTATCTCGTGTTGTGGAATCACAGCTGTAGTCCCTATGGCGTCGCTGTATCACTATTTCCAATAACAAGGAAGGGAGTTATGCAGATTTTCCTGGAAGAATTATGACCCCACAGAACTCCGGGGCATCCCTCTCCATAGCCTATCTGGATGATTCAACAGGTTAGTAACCTTCTAGGATTTCCATACATCTGTCATGATTTGCCCATTCAACCACACAGGATAACAATGCTTAACACATTTGTAATGGAATGTAATACTGTTGGCAGTTTGAAACCTCCTGAGAAGGATATCAGTGGGCATTGGAAACTTGTCTGAGGCAGGTCTGATTCTATCGCTTTCCTGAGACGATTCATGAAATTAAAACGACAGGCAAATGGAATTACAGCAATCCATCTTGTTCTGTGCTTTGCAAAAGACACAGCTTATCTTAATCATCAAGTAATGTCTAGGAAACAATGACTCTCTATAAAGGTAGCACCTGCGGTTTCCAATCTGTCTGCACACAGTCATCGTAACGTCTAGAAGTTTGCCTCATTAGCTAAATATTCCTTCAGCATTCTTCTTTTTAAGTGGCATCACCTGACCTCTGGGATTCAGCTGACATGGGTGTGCTATGTTCCATTTTTCCATCAACTCATTTGACTCCACATCATGACACCTTGCAGGTGAAAGCTTATAGGTTTACATCGCCAGTATACTGCCCGTGCTGAGTAACGCACAAAATGACAAGGGTCGATGAATCATTCCTGGGTGATACTGGCAGAATTGCCATAATTAAGAATCCTGATGCAAAACCATGAAGTCTTTACGGCATGAGAAAAGTCTAGCCATCATTTCAGCTTAACCAGAGCTGGTCAGTCCTACAGGTGACATAGGCTGCTGCCTAGGGCACCAGCTTCTGAGAGGGATATCAAATTTCCAGCCAATTTCACTTTGCCTTGGACGGTGGGGTGTGGCCTAGGGTGCCACGTCGGCTAGGATCTTAACAACTGAAGGTATAACTCGGCGAATGGGAATAGATAACAGGCACTGAAAAGTGAAAATTAATACCGCAGGGACTGTATGGCAGTGTGCTTGGAACCTGAGGGCAGTTTGGAAAATCTGTATATGTGCATCCTGGAGAACAACTATGGAAATGTACCGTAATGGAGCTACATATAAATGACACGATTATTAGAACAGGAGGCTAGACTGAAGGTATGGCCACTGAAGGGCATGCCCCAAACCCCGAAGCAGACAGTACAGCTTTGAACTATTACCGATAGCTTACACTCCAGCCTCTGCAATTCTCAATGTCTGTGATCCTACATATGCACTGCTAAAATAGCAACTAACGAGAGATATTCAAATCAGCAAGGACACAAAGAGTTATTTTCATGTAAATTACATAAACAAACTCATATGTAAGGGCAAGTGCAATGTCTCATGGGAAGGTGATCCTATACTATGATTTTCATCTAAAAATGATCAGGAATGCTCCAGTGATGCTTTCCTGACCCAGCTCAATGAATTCTGGGAAGTTTGTATTAAAAGCTTCAATAGCTAGAGTCAATCAATTGCCTTGTCAGAGAGTGCTTAAGATTAAATGCCAGAGAGTGTTTAAGATTAAAAAAACTACACATACCTACAGTATCAGTTAAAAGTTTGAATATACTACCTGGTAACTAATTTTTTTTTACACAATGTTTTATATTGTATATTTTTTCTGCAATACTGTAAAACAAAAACACTTGCAATATCATAAATTTTCTTTTACCAACAGTTTCAGAAATATGAGGAACTTTCGGTTTCAGTGGGGAATCGTTGTCTTCTCAGCTCTTCTTCCCAGAGATTATGGTGCTTGTTGGTCACTTTACTTTGACTCTGTCAGGTTCATGCCATGCAGGTTCTATGGGATTGAGGTCTAGAGACTAGGCAGGCCAAGGTCATTGAGGGGTCCTTCATGTTACTCAATATAGTTCTTGTGCAATTTTGAGGTCTATCTTGGATTGCTATCTTGTTAAAGAAGGAAGACTGTCTGATCAGAATGGCATACCTGTGAAGTATGCTATGAATGCCATTCTGACTGGGACCACCATGGATGTGGTATAGATCGCCAATTCTGTCACTAGCAGAGCACTCCCCATCTCACAAATGTTTCAAATTTTGACTTATTGGTCAATAAGATCATATTGTACTCCTGTTAATGGACACGTGAACACAGCTTAAAGTACAAGCATTTATGTTATCTAGCAGATGTACTCAAAGCTTTGACTGGTGCTGTTCATAAGGAAATTATGCTTTTATAAGCTAATGGCAACAAATACAGCACAACTGTGGCCTTTTGACTTATCTGAAGCACTGAGCCACATAGCTTATAAAAACAAAACTTTTCCTCACATAACAAGAATGCAGGATTTCCTATTTTTAGGATATTCTGCTCTCCCTAAGACCCAGAGTTGCCTAACTCTCCTTTTCCCTCCAATCAATTCCCCTGATAAGGTCTCTTGGATACACAGCTCCACGCCCTTCAGCAGATTTTTATATGACGATTAAAAGTGAAGCCCATAAACAACAAGTAACTAGGTAACTGGGGAAGTGAAGGTCATGGAAAGCACAATGAAAGAGGAAGAAAGAAGCCAGCCATAAAAGGCTGCACTGAAACATCACCCAGCAGGGAGGAAGAAGTCATGTTCAGCTTCAGTACTGGGAAACTTCATTCTTCAGAAACGTCTGGGCACTGGAATGTTTAACATTGTACTATGCTGGCTTCAGTCTCTATTACACATAACATCAGTAACGTCTAATCACAGTACAGAAATCAGCCAAAAACTCCGGTGGCTGACATTAACATGGCATTACTAGACTGTTGAACTTTTGATGATCATATTCTGCCATCCAATTAAAATTTCAGGTCCATAAAGTAAAAAAAGATTTTGTTTCAAATTCAATTCAGTTCAATTCAATTCAAAAAACTTTATTTGTCCCCGAGAGGCAATTTAGAAAGCATAGAGAAGCAACACACACACATAACGGTGGTAGCATTAGACACAACAAATTACACACAATAGACACGCAACTACTCTGTGACTGTGACTCTTTATGCTAAACTGTTTGGTTGAAACAAAATCATGGTCTGGATTTCTGGACCGGATATTTACACGTGTGCAAAGAACAAGCTTCACACCGTTTCTTAAATGTAACTTAAAAACAGAATGTTTTCAGTTTTGTGGCCCCTATCCATATTCTGCCAGTCTGCTGTGGCATGTGCAGGTTACACATCTGCACACAGTACCGGTGCTGTGTCAGTCAGTTCTCGTATTTTTGAATATTATTACATTCTTCATTTGCCCTTCATCCATTTAGGTTTGTTTATTCACACAAAGGTTTTGTCTTCAGCTTCTCATCGACTTCGCTGTCCAACGGATCGGCCAAAGCACTGTCAGAAGGTAGTGTACCTATGAATCAGATACCACAGAGGAATCCCCCCCATAATCCTCTGTGGTACGAGGGGGCTGCCTGGGGGGATGCAGCCAGGCGTCTTATGGTATAACTCCTGCCTATATCGATGTTAAGTCTTCGCATGTTTGTGACCTTATCATTTTCTCGTCACTGTAATGCCCCAAAACCGCGTGGAATATGCTGAACACAAAAACGTACGCAAACTTTGGATCCACCAAGTTATTTAAGGACGGCTTGGGTCAGCTTGCTACTTTCAAATCAGAGGAATCCGACTTCAAACGGAAAAGCCTCCATTATACCATTATACTCTAATGTTGCATGGGCCGTGGTCTTATGTTCCTCTGAATCTTGGTGCCTTGTCGTATAGAATAGCCTGTGGTGCTGAAATGTCTAACCTGTCTACTGCTACATGCCAGATAGCAATGCGTGAGGGGGAAGCAGAGGCAGGGGCTCGGGGGGGGGGGTGGGGGTGGGGGGTGGGGATGCCAGGCAGG
>JAODKM010000088.1:14654935-14672078 GCA_026780845.1 Petrocephalus sullivani | reverse complement strand
GGGGAATGGTCCGACGTCTGCACCGGGACGGCGGGGGAGGGAGGGGGGGGGGGGGGGGGGGGGGGGGGGGGGGGGGGGGGGGGGGGGGGGGGGGGGGAGTGGGAATGCCAGGCAGATGAATCATGACTGGAGCTTATCAAAATTCATGGGCAGAGAATCCCTGCTCTCCCACACTGGGCGTTTGCCCACCAGAAAAGCTACTCTAGTTAGGGTCCTGCCAATTGATGTATCAATCCGAAGCGGAACCCCAGATACACGAGTACTGGCATACTGGTCAGGACCTGGGCATTTGTGCAGGCATGTTTATCCAAAACCATGGTTACGGCCACAAAAAAAGGAGAAACCTCTACGCAACAGCCTGTGAGTCATCACTGGTCGGAAAGGCTAGAAGGCAAAGCGGTGCCTCTCTTTGGCACCATGCCGACCGACACCCTTCATTACAGACCCTGGAAGCACTCGGCCGACATTGTTTTAGAAGAAACACTGAAGGTGCGTGGCAACTTCACTGCCACGGTCAGGTTCAGCAGCTGAAGGAGAAGCTTCCAGATGCCACATGTTAAGATCTGGGGTGCCGGTGGGGGGGTGGGGGGGGTTACTGTAACAGCTGCCGCAACAGACTTTTGTATAGCGACAGCAAGCAGCAGCCCGCTGCTAAATACACTTCACTAGCAATGACATGACCCCTTTGTAAGACGACCGCTGTCACGTGTGAAAAGCTTGTGAAGAGATTTTTAAGTGGACATAATATTTATACTCTTACTTCCACCCGAAATGACTGTTTCTGCCGACTTTCTTTGCTGGGCACTTGAGCTTTGGAGTTAGGGATCACACAGAAGCACTGTCAGGGATTAGTTATCCAAACTATTGCTCTCTGCCTACACATGTTCTAGAGGCCCTTCTTTGTGTGTAATGTAAGGCACCCACTGCCCTTCACTTCCCCGACATGGATTGTCCTGCATGTCTCTGTACTATACCTGCCAGCATAACGAGCCACGCCCACTTCAGAGATAATCAGCCAACGAGCCCCGCCCACTTCAGTGATAATTGGCCAACGAGCCCCGCCCACTTCAGTGATAAACGGCCATGCCAGTGTACCGTTTTTCTTCTAGCTCTGCTGTCAAATGGCATAATACCACAGAGACTCCAGCCAAAAATAGGATTGCTCCCCAGGCCAAAGGCATGGGCGTGATCCTGCAGTCCACCCAACTGCGAATGTCGCCGCTTCATACCCCAACCTTTGCTTACCTTTTCATATTCTCTTTGAGGTATCACCCTAGCAGATCGAAAATGGTTTTAAATGCTTCTACAGTTGAATCTTGACGAGGATTAAAATAAGTGCTGCTCTCCAGAGAGACAAACTACTAGCTTGCAGGTTACAAATCTGCATTCTTACTCACAATACAACCTGCTGAGAGAAACAGGTCTGCTGGATGTCTTCTGAAAGTTGGGTTGCTTTCCACTCAGTCATATGATTCAATTTTGGGAGATACCATGAGAGAGTCTGATGCAATAAAGACCCCAGGGACAGCTTATAAAATCCTCAATTCCAAAGTATCCCATTTAACAGAACAGTAGTTGTACAAAGCAGATAGAAAACAGAGAAACGTATCTTTCCGTGCGAGAGGAATTCATTCCCTACTGACAGTGGCTTTGTTATAACATGACCTCGGATTCCAGGAAAAAAAATGATTCCAAAAAAGAATCACAGCCTGAACCTGACTACAGGCTAACTCCCTAATGTTTGTTTATTTTCACATCAAAACCCATACCTTAATACTTTATTGCACAGACATTGATATTTCCATCATGTAGATGCATGGCATCAGCCTAAGGGTGGACATTCCAGAAGCCACACTGCCACACCTCGTCACATACAAACTGAGAAACTCCAGGCTACGATTCCCAGTGAGCACAGGGGGCGATAGAGAAGGGAACTTCGCAAGGATGCTATGAACTGCGCATCCCAGGACAGTGTTAAAATTGTGTAGCTATTAATTAATCTCTATGCTGCCCATTCAGAAGGGGTTTAAAGGCCAGTTTAGTGCCACACACAGTTCCAGGGCAGCTCACCATATCCACTGGGAACTACTGGGGTAACGGGGGCTGGGAAAGCTCCTGCGAGCCAGGGTGGAAACTCTGAATGTCTCACGCCTCCATGCAAGCTGCAAGCTATTAGACATTACAGCACACCAGGCTAAAAAAAGACCAAGCTCTGAAGCCAAAACTACAGAGTGCCTTTTCAGACTAAGTGCCTGCTGTTTGGACTCTCTCCCCAATCTCACCACCGCTCTAGGAGGGCTCTGTGAATCTCATGCTATTTTCCATATTTGTGAATGCTTAGTCAAAAAAGGGTTCCTTATGCCTTAAATGAAGCTGCGTAAAACAAATGCATATTGTCCTTCGCCAGTAGACTGCTGCAGGACTAGGAGCAACAGGTAGCCTGCATGTGTGAAATCTCTGTTCGGCATGTGAAATCTCCTGCTCAAAAGCCAAAAGATCACCCATCTGCATGCCTCCGACTCCCCGGAGGTGACCCACGACTTAGTCTAGAAAAAAATTATAAAAGGTGTGGTCCCATATTACAACAGATTAAATAAATAAATCCCCAACTGGTAAATTAAGCAACCGTTTGCACAATAAGACTCGACTGAGGGTGAAGCTGTTTATCTGGGAGAAAGGCCGTGACATCGGCATGATGATAGTTATTTGTGACACAGCCTAATCTTTTCAAAATGCAACAGCGATGAGCGGCACCAGAAGTAAGCCAGACTCCAAGCGTCAGCTCTCATTTTATAGCCTAGCAATTCTGGTTTCTTGAAAATATAAATTTCTGCATAACATGTCATTAGCCAGTTCTTCGCTGATTTATGTTGTCCCTTGACCACACACCCGAAAACGACACCTAAATAGACACTTAAAAGTCCACGTATCATTATAGAAATGTGCTATTCAATAACAATAAAAAATGGAAGATGGATCTCCTGTATCTCCAACCCAACCAAAGACATGCTTTACTTGTCAGGTACCAGCCTTTTGGACAAACACTACAGTTAATCAGCAATGCTATACTATGAGTATTACGTTTTTTCGAATGAATTCAGGATGAAATGTTCATGTGAGTAGGGATCACCATCTATCCCTCTTTCCAATAGAGGGCTTCCCCACTCCTGTGCGACTACTACGCAGTTTTTAAATATGTTCACTACCTGAATATGGGAATAATCCCACTGTACAGCAGTACAGCACCAGGATTATGCCCGCTGTGACATCCTGGCATTTGGTATTAACCACCACAAACCTCCCCAGCAGCAGTTCCCCTCTGTGGACTCCTCCTGCCCCCACCCCCTTACCTGGTAGATCATGACTTTGAAGTTGCGCCTCTTGAGGAGCTCGTTCTCGTTGCTCTCCAGCCGCTTGATCTGGCCAGCCTGCTTCTCCAGGTTGGTACGCACTGACTTGACGTTGACGCTGACCTTGCGCACCTTCTCCAGCATCTTGTTGACAGTGTTGGCGGTGGTGGTGTGGCTCTTAGAGAGCTTGGCCAGCTCACTCTGGATGCCCGTCACTGACTGCTCCATCTCTCTCTGCCGGGTTTCTAGCCCACTCTGGGTCTGCTGGATCTTGTCCACTGCCCCAATAATCTTGTCAAGCAGTGCGAGCACCATCATCCCATTCATCTGCGAGTCACCCTTCTCCAGCTCCTTGGCTGCTTCAGCCAGCTCGTCCTCATCGTCGGAGGGTGGGATAGCCACTTCTTCATCATCTGACACCTCTTTCATCGATGCCTCCTCCAGTTGCAAGGTTGAATCTGCCATAGCTGTTAATAGATAGTAATAATGTCACAAAAGTACAAAAAACTAAGGCCGTTTTTTTTAAAACCTAAACTAAATCCCTATCTATATATTTGCCACTTTCTTGTCTGCTTTGTTCTTCCTTTCTATATCTTATACTGCCCTGGGATGCTGACCAGAGAACAAGAGGAGACCACTCTCTACTCGCTACTGCATGCGTGCCTGTACTCAAATGCCAGGGCTCCCATCGAAACCATCCAGTCAAATTAGCCTGCAAGTTTTCCTTTACAACCCTCCCACCCCCCTCCTCTGTTCCTCTCCTCCCATTTCTCCGCCCATTTTACTCCATACCATCCAATGGAATAAAAGGGCCTGATTATGGTTGCCGCCCTCAGTGAGCACAGAGACCCCGCCTCCCAGCAGAATGGTTGGAATACTCAGGATGAGGCTTCAGAGAGCCGTCCACAAGCACAGCTAAGGCAGGAATGTAAATCCACAGCTCTAACTTTTTTCTCTCCCCCCCCCCTTCCTTCCGGGATATTTTAAATTAAATGGAGAGGAAAACAGTACTGAATTTAACTGTTTCTGGTGAAGGATTGGATGCCAGCAGAAGTATACTATTTGGTAACTATTAACATAAAGTAATATATGTAGAGAAACTGCTCTAGGAAACACTTGAAGGCCTGATCTGCATTCACAGTACTTTTGTATGTGGAAATGACAGATAGCCTGAATCCCTACGCCACATATACCTTGCAATGTGTCCTGCTAAGTTAACACTCGCTGTGCTTGTTGATTCACTGCAGAAACCTGTGTGTCTTCCCACAAAGCCACTATTTCAGAACGGAAGAACTGAAAAAGTGGGCGGGGCTGATCAAGCAGCCCTAATATCCGCAGCGGCACATGCTGTCAAGCACAGTGTTTGTTTTGCGAGCACAGAGGGAAGAATCACTTGTGAATTTGTAGTTGTTCAGTAATGTCAGATTAACTGATTAACAGATTAAGACCGTCTCATCCTGCAGCATGTAGGCAATGACTCGTTGGAGTGTGCTGTGAATTACATGTAGTGAGATCTGAGACATTACATCCACTTTGGTATAAATATGAGGGTTGCCTGTAAATGGAATCTCCTTTTGTTTTGATCAACCTTAATACAAAGGAAACATTTTAGTGCTGTGTTAATTCTCTCATACGTACATTTTGATTTTGTAATCTGACAATGTCCTATAAAACCTCATCTTCCACTCCATTTGAAATGTAGTAGATGGCATATTTTTTGGAACATTCTCTCTGTATTTTACAATTTTTTTTATCCATCCATCCATCTATCCATCCATTTTCTAATCCCCGCTTGTCCTGTGCAGGGTAGCGGGGATCCAAAGCCTAACCTGGAGACTATGGATATATGGCTGGGAATAACTCAGGACGGGATTGCTCAGTTCCTTTTTGAATACCATGTCTTTGCTCCCTTTGTTTCATAATGACATAATTATAATTTAAGAAGCCCCATTGGATAAGTTGAGAAAGGCTTATGAGGTGGATTTGAACTGATACATGGAGTGTCGCTCTAGAATAATGGGATATGAGCTTCCAGATGTAAAATGACCCAGGACCCACACACAGTAGGGCAATGAATGGTCTCATTCACAGCTTTCGTTCATCTTAACCCTTCATGCACTGTATATTGCTAAATATACCTTCTTTAATTAAAACGTGTGCCGAATTCTTGAAGTAGTTTCCTAATTCGCAGGACACTGTCTTGTAACAAGCACGTGTAAGGCTTGGTGGGTCTACAGAGCCATAAGAACGACAGCAACCTGCCCATCATACACATAGACAGAGCTGTCACCTGGCTGTGTCTAGAGTTCATAACATTAGGCAGAAATTTCCACATCAAACACACTCATATTTGGAAAATGGAAGCAAAAACAGATTAAGGATTTTAATTATTGTCCCAACACCTGCTCAGGTATTGCTGGGGACCACAAATCTGTTTATCTAATGTTAGTAAAACCACCCCTTGATCCATGCATACCATCCATTCATTCACCCATCATATGTAACTTTCACATAATTTTACATTATTTTCAGTTACAGTAATCCAGACGAATTGTTGACATAGTCAAATGTCTCCTGTATCGCTTCATGCTCTGCTTAATTTATGTTGTTTGCCACCTAGGACTGAAAAGTATTATTATTTGTCTAGTGCCATTGAACAAGACAATACAGGTTCATATACATTTTGGGCAGATCTCAGGGCCTTGGTATTGTAATATACTATATGCTTAGTTTTACCCACAGTGTATTTTTGTATGCCTGTGTAACCCCTGAGATGGGCTGACATCCCATACAGTTTGTTCTCTGTCCCTGAGTCCCGGGCCTTGCTTCAGGGGGGGGGGGGCCCAATCACGAGGCTGGCCCACCCAGCCAAGAGGGGGAAGTGTATTTTTTTATATGTAATTGCCCCCCCTAAAAAAAAAAAATCTTCCTGGCCCACCCTGTTACCGAGAGCTGGAGCAGAGCCTGCTGAGTCCTATGTTGCTTCATAAGTATACCTCCAGGCTTCCTGCCAGCCTGTAACGGAAAAGTGGTTGGAAATTGAATGGATGGATACGTAAATGTATCAGTGTAGAAATCACTATAATTAACTTTATATTAAATAATCAGTTAAATAACTAAAGGCTCTCCAGAATATACCCTGTGCCACTCCTACAAATTCATCCTGAAGATGGATGCATGGGTGGGAAAAACACTGATAATACAGCGGATGCTCAAAAAACATCAAGTAGCTGATGGTTCATTCCAGGTTTTCCTCCATGATGCAATTCAGAAACGGGGGGGGGGGTTGAGGAGGACTGGTCCATCTGGGTATTCGGTGGAATGACGTCACACTCATGCTGGTGAACGGAGGCTGAGACGGCGCTGGGGTCCGGAAGGCTTCCATTACAGTACGCGATTCATTTATTAATAGTCTGTTTTAGGATTTAAAATGATTAAAATGGCATGCATTTAACGCGCAATATAGCGCGCCTGTTTTGCAGGCATGGATTTTTATTACCACTTACTAATATTCATGTTCAGCTAGCAGGATATGCAACGAAAATATACTGCACATTAAGAATCTTTCCATATGTGGTATTTATTAACGTTTTAATATAATAATAACACGCACTTGTACGAGCAGCACCGCTGTGCCGCTTTTATTTTATTTTTGTATCTAACAGCCTTAGAATATTTACCGTGGTTCAGTAGGTATGGATGCGAAGGAGAAAGCTAGATTAGCTATCTAACGAGAAACATCAATCTGACAGCGTATTTCACCTATGATACAGGATTGTTAAACTTTTGCAATGCTGTGTTTGCTATAAAATATTTTTCGTTTTGAGGTTACAGTTAAAAACGCTGAATTTATATTAAGTGCTATATATTGCTGATTGATGATGCGGTAATAACATGCGTGATGTTTTTTGTTATTATGCAATACAAATGATGTTATCCATTGATATTTTCCGCCACCGTTATTTATCTGTCTCATCTCAAATATATACCAATATTAAAACAATATATTCTGAACGATAATTCGAGGGCATCACGAATAATACAACTGAAGATCACGTTTATCTCCGTTGTGTATTTAAAATGTGCAAAGTGCCCATTTACTACTAAACAATGATATCCATTTTTGTGAGCTATTAAAATGTGTTATGTAAGATTTGGTGAAGCTGAGCGGATAAGCCGTCGCAAAGCGCCTCTCATCATGGCGTCCTTGAAAGGTTACGGATAGTGCGGCAGATGGTCTCCCAGGCTGCAATAACGCGCACCTCTGATTGTTTACTCAAATTGTTTCTCTTTTCATCTTTTACAATGAATTCAGGTTTGGTTCTTTTCTGTCTTTAAACATTTCGTGCCATGAGGGCAAATGTATCGATTTTTTAAGCATTAGTTGTAATGCTTAGGCTATATTTAATCTCCAATATCCGGGGAATACCAGCATTTACACAGTGGTGTGTCTAATCTACTTTAAAATGTCATTTGTAAATTTGGATTTTACGCATTTAGTATATTGGGGTATACCGCATTTGATAAAATCGTTTACATATTTAAAATGCGGGTACATCGTTTACCGGGAAAAGTTAGAATATAGATGGCAAATAGCGTGACGTGACCATTTAAAAATACCGTTTTCGTTTTTAAGAAACGGAGGACGTTGTGCTGCAGCAGCATAATATTCCACACTTTGGAGACTGACATCTTCTAATGTTACCTGAGAAATGGATACTGCATGCAT
Organism: Petrocephalus sullivani; assembly: GCA_026780845.1. NCBI lineage: Eukaryota > Metazoa > Chordata > Actinopteri > Osteoglossiformes > Mormyridae > Petrocephalus > Petrocephalus sullivani. Next base: position 14,663,999 of record JAODKM010000088.1, on the reverse strand, counting down.
TGCGCAATATTAAAGCTACTGGGTTAAAAGCATGCTGCTGCCTGCCGTTTAAAATTAAATTTAGGAGCCGTGACAAATAGCGTTTCTTTAAAACACGGAGAATACAATAAGAAACGATCTCTACATAATTGTTTATGATAGCAAGCTCTTTTGTGAAGGAGAATTTTCACAGCGACTGTATTAACACTAGGTCAGCATGGTAATGCTGTGTAACATTTTGCATTTAACATTTTTTGTCTGCACAGGGTTAAAGGGAAGCCAGAGTATCTTCTAGGGTTGACTAGCCATATTCACAGCCACCATGGGGGAACTCTTCAGAAGTGAGGAGATGACACTGGCCCAGCTCTTCCTCCAGTCTGAGGCAGCCTACTGCTGCGTCAGTGAGCTGGGGGAGCTGGGGATGGTCCAGTTTCGAGACGTGAGTGACTACTGACACTTAAAGGGGATTCTTGTTTTGCTCTTGACTAGAGAAATGTCAGCGCTGAGACATTTCTGCTGATCGCTTTTGACTATTGACTATTGTTTTCTGCTATTCATAGTTCCTTAGGTCAGGTGATGCGCCCATTCAGTCAGCTGTGGATAGTTACCAGTATAAAATGGACTTAACTTGCATTGCCTGCAGCAAACCATACACCCAGACCTTGTTTCCCTTTCATACCTTTCCAAGACCTGATTCACCTTTGGCTTCCCAGTGTATCTCCAAACCAAACTAAATTAGGACTAGTTACCAAACGGGTACTGTGGTGGTCCAGCCCACCAATGTTCAAAGTGAATGGCAGGCTGATGCTCTCAGAGAATGCACTGTCATGACTGGATGGTGATGAGATGCTCTCCTTCCTCTGTGGCAGCTGAACCCCGATGTCAACGTGTTCCAGCGCAAGTTTGTCAACGAGGTGCGACGGTGTGAGGAGATGGACCGCAAGCTCCGTGAGTGTCTGACACCACCAGCCATCACCCCAAACCAAACGCACAGACAACAGAGGTTTGAGGAGATCGTGGCAGAACTATCACTTGCGTCATCGGTGACTGAATGCCGACCCAGTTTCTTGTTTGTTGAACTCTTCATAAAAGTATGTCAATAAATTTGTGGCTAGAAACAGAATGATACAAAAATCTGACAAAGACACATGTGTTCTACAACAATGTTGTCAAAGTGTAGGAGCTCCATTTACTAAACGTGGTTAAGTATTTGGTGCAAGGGTGGGCTTGTGGACTTGACCCAGCAACCTTTTTAATCAGGCATTTTATGTTTGATGTGTCAGCTACCCATCAACCTATATGTACAGGAGAAAGTCATTTATTGGACGGTTAACGTTTTGTGCTGATCTGCGTGATTAGATATGCTCATGAATGGCTTGCTGTTAATGTAACTGTTACATTACTTATAAGGATTTGTGGAAAAGGAGATCAAGAAAGCCAACATCCCAATAATGGACACTGGAGAGAACCCTGAAGTTCCCTTCCCGAGGGACATCATTGATTTGGAGGTATCTTTGTAAAGGGCTGTTAGTAGCATGCAAGCTTTGGAGATGTTGCATTACGTTAATATCTCATTCATTCATTCAGTAATTTCTGACACGTGTTTGACTCTGACAGGCTACCTTTGAGAAGCTAGAGAATGAACTTAAAGAAATCAATACCAACCAGGAGGCCCTGAAGAAGAACTTCCTGGAACTGACAGAGCTGAAACACATCCTGCGTCGCACACAGCAGTTCTTCGATGAGGTCAGACTCTCCGCCCACCATTCATGACATTCTGACCCCCCATTGGCCGCAGCAGCTGCCTGTCACGCTTCCTGCCATAGTTATGGAATGTGGTGTAGGCAATGGTTGCAGCATTTCATGCTCAGGATTTGTTAATGATGTGACTCACGAACTGCTTCAGCTCCTTCTGTGAATGTTTGATCGTATATTTAAAAAGACACCTGCAGAAAATGCTGCAATACCGTACATGCGAAGTACCCATTTAATCCAACCCAGATGCTGATTTTTGGGTTACCCCTTCAAGCCAAATGTGCGTGTAGCGGTTAGTTGTGAGAGCATGAAAAACGGTGTGAAGCACCAAAATATTAGGGCTGCCCAATCCTGGCGACTTAGTTTTAAAATAGTTGAGCAGCTTTTAGAGATTAATTTCAGGTTGCAAGGTGTGGTTTTTCCTCTGTTCTACTTTCAAGTAATACATTATTCCTGGTGCTATAAAAAATGCTAATTATTCATCTCTGCTTAACGGTCAGGGCCTGTAGTGTATTGCCTGTATGCAGGCTTACTGTAGGTTTATTATAGCTGTGGCTCAGTGATTATTATGCTTGAGCAAACCTGGCAATGCTCGCTTCTCCTTAGTTGACACCCTATCAATATCATTACCATTAATTAATATTTGCACAATATCAGTTTGAATATAATACTTTCCTCAAAATGGGGGAGGGGGCCATTGTTTAAAGTCCTCCATTCCTATTCTTCCTGGAGAAGTATCTCTGACATTTCTTGTGTCCTGTCACTGGTGGGGATGTGGTGGGTGGGTGGCAGAGCCTTTGGCATGCAAATGGGGGCTGAAACATGAAGTCGCCACTTGCAGATGGAAGACCCTAATCTGCTGGAGGAATCCTCCTCTCTGCTGGACCCCAGCGAAGCCGGACGAGGGGCCCCTCTACGTTTGGGGTGAGTCTAGGCATCTGGCTTCCCTTAATCCTTCTCCAAATAAGCACTGAATGTTTTTATTTTCTGCTTTCTGCTGTACTTTTTAAACAGCCAGTCTCTGTAGGATTGTAATGATGCAAGCATCCACTTTTAATAGCCTTTTTTCCGGTCAGGGTCACACTGATGCAGAGCTCCTCCCAGGAGACACGCCAGCCTATTAAAAGCCTCAGAGAGTTCATACACTCACAAACTTCACAACTGCAGTGTCCGAAGCATGAGCGTGTCACTGGCTGGCCCTCCCCCTTGACCTGTAGAAATAAACACAGTGCATTAAATATCGTATTTTGCTTGAGATGTCCTGAATGTAAAAAAAAATTAATATTGCGTACAGGTTTATACTTTGAACACTATGCCAGTTTTAAAACCTCTTCACTGGGGTCTGTAGGAAAAAGCAGTGCATTACATTCAGAGATCAGCATCCATCAGAGTTAAATATAAAGGGTTCCAGGATAGGAACAGGTTGCAGTTATGGGGAAATCCAAAAGTTGTGCTCAACACTGTGAATTATTAGTGAGCTAATGCAACTTGAGCCAGCTATGGAATGATGGTGACAGTGATGCTTTTCAGACCAGTGTTGACATCAGTGTATTCTTCACTAACAAGCCCCCCCTGCCCAATTTTACGTATATTTTTAAATATTCAAGGCCCTCTGTAGAGCGCTGGGCCCCCCGAATCTGCCAGGGTATCCATGCCCCTACTGTGCCCCTGCTGACAGGGGAGGAATACACGTCATGCAGTCCATCCAAATCAAGCTGATCTAATCTGAGCAGATTTGGCAATAAGGCTTTATTGGTTTCCGGTAGCGCAGAAGTCAGATGAAAAGCCTTTGCATCAATGAACACCCCCATTGTCCCAAGTCCCCTACATGGTACTGGGATGGAGAGGTGATTGGATGTTTATAAAGATGCTTCCTTGTAGGTTTGTGGCTGGAGTGATCAACAGGGAGCGCATCCCCACGTTTGAGAGGATGTTGTGGAGGGTTTGCCGTGGCAACGTATTTCTGCGGCAGGCCATGATTGAGGACCCCTTGGAAGACCCCACAACAGTGAGTCCTCCTGCTGTCATCATCCTTGGCTCATTGCCCTGATGTTGATTATGTATGATTATTGGCTATCGGTTATCTGGTTAAATGCATCTTGGTTTTGTGTAATCATATTTACTAATTTGGGTGGCATGGTTGTTAGGGCTCGAGTCTCTGCCATGGCTTCATGTGTGTGGAGTTTGCATGTTCTCCCCATGTCGTTGTGGGGTTTTCTCCGGGTACTCCGGTTTTCCCACACAGTCCAGAATCATGCTGAAGTTACCAAATTGCCTATAGGCCTGCATGTGTGATTGAATGGTGTGTGTGTGTGCCCTGCGATGGGTTGATGCCCCATCCTGGGCTGTTCCCTGCCTTACGCCTGTAGCCTCTGGGATAGGCTGTGGACTCCCTGTGATCCTGAATAGGATAAGCGGTTACAGAAGATGGATGGATATGAATTTACAGAGCACTGCCACAATGGGAAAAGGATGATAACAGATTATATTTGACTTTAGGGTAGAAATGTTTATGTCAGCTTAGGAATTTTAGTGCTCAGCATTGATGAATTGCTGCTGCTCAGTAGCGATAAATTTGATAACGTTTTTCCCCCATTTAATATGTAATATGCAAAAGTAATAGAATACCTGTAAGAAATAGACTGTTGAATTTCACAATTGTCTTTGCTAACTTTACCAGCCCATCTGCTGAATCACTGCATGATCAGTATCATATAAAATCAGGTGTCATTTATATACTTTTCTGTGCTCCAGTCTGTATATTAAGTCACATTAGACAGAAATGTTTTTCCTTTGTGCCATAGTAATGAAAGTTGTAAGGTGACCATTCTGGATGGTATTCTCAAGGGATGCTTGTGAAAGATGTTTTTTTATGCCATTAATTGTGTGCATTCAAAGGATATTATCAGGAGATCAGGGCCTTCACTCCAAACAAGAGGTCTGCTCATAACTCAGAGTGACTGCGCTCAAGAACTATTTGGAGAAGGTAGATTGGCTTGGTTTTTTAAAAGGAGTGAGAGTACTCCAAAAAGGGATGGACCAGGGTTTGCGTTAGGAGACTGGTTGATCTTCTGCTTGTTGACCTGGAATTTGGAGATGCTTTGAATGTTTGCAGGCAGTAGGCAGTGTTGATGTGATATTCTGGTGCGCAGGCAGGTTGTGTGAGTAATACCATGTCTCTCCCTACAGGGGGACCAGGTTCACAAGTCGGTGTTCATTATCTTTTTCCAAGGAGACCAGCTGAAAAACAGGGTGAAGAAGATATGTGAGGGGTAAGGTTTCATAACATACTGAAACCATCCATCATCTGTCCATTTTCCGGAACTGCTTATATATCTATAATAGGGGTTCTATCCTTTTTGAACCATTCCTGTAAATATTTTCTTTCACATTGGCATTATTCCATTATGATGAAAGTCGACTTCACATTTGAGTACTTTGTCATGTCAGTGTTGTTTCAGACCCCTTTCTCCTGTCGTCAGGTTCCGCGCTTCTCTGTACCCCTGCCCTGAGACCCCGCAGGAGAGGAAGGAAATGGCGGCTGGGGTCAATACCCGCATTGACGACCTGCAGATGGTAGGAGGCGCGAGGGAGCACGCCGACCTACTCTTAGGCAACACGGGACTTCATTTAATAGCTACTCAAACTGCCCCTAGCCAACAGAGAAATACAGCCTGAAATTAAACCTTACTGGGTTAGCCGTAGTATTTATTTTTCATTATTTTCTGTTAAAATCTACTTACTATCACCTTATTGTTCTTGTACTTCATACTAATAATGGTTATATACAGTACGCTCGTAATGCTTCTGTTTATTCATTTATATATTTGGTTTTTGCTCCTAAGCCGCGCACTCGGGGAGTCTGGTCCGCCAGCACTGGTATGATTACTGTGTCCGCCACAGGATGAGAACCAACACCTGTCTGGACAGCAAGACCGCAGGTCTCTACAGTACCGGGCTGCACAATGCCCTGTTTATTGCAATAAAACAGATTAACACATTAAGGGATGTAAGGTTTATGCTGTTATTCCCTCAGTGTATCGTCTTACATTTCCCTGCGGTACCTCTCTTACAGCCAACAATAATCTGCTTATTTCACATAGTAATGACATGCAGCAGACACAATGGAGCATTTTTATGCTGCTCCTTCAGTTCTTTGCGGGCCAGAACCTGCCCTTGGGTTTAGCTAACTGCTTAAGCGAGGAGACCTGGCGAACATGCACTTCAGCTCTGAGTTCTGAAGCTGTTTCCACAGTTAGACCCATGTTTCTGGCAGCCTGTGCCGCCATTGGCTGCTCAGGGCCCCGCCTCAGCGGCGACTCATGTGAGCCTGGCATGGGAATGCTGATAATTCTATCGAGCCCCCACATCTGGGCCAGAATAGCTGGACCTCCTGGTGATTCATTCGGCTGCTATTGTTAAAGTCCAGCTGGCACGGGGACAAAGGCCATCCATTCTGTTTTCTCCTAAAGCCTGCGTTTAATCCCCAGGCCAAGGTGCTGCAGTAAATGCCATCAGAATGCACTGCCCTAGACCTCTCACTAGGAAATGTCTTTCATTTCAGATTTTTAAATCCTAAAATGCAGTAATTATTAGATTTCCCTTGTGCTAGAGAAGGTTTGATGTACAAAGTCTCTTGTTTCACTTGTCATGCACTACTTGGACGTCCCTTGTCTGTACATCTCGCTGTGCTTGGCGTGGTTCACCTACCCCTGCATGATGTCTCCTGCAGCTCAGTAAGGGTGCCCCCCCTCCCCCCGGAGTCGGTCAGAGATTCAGCTGGGTTTCGTCTGTGCCCCTGCCAGTTGGATCATCTCATAAGCATGGAGATGGAGCAGCAGGCTGATTCACTTCATAGGCATTCAGAGGTGGCTGGGCTGGGCTGGCGGGAGGAAGGGGGAGCTTCCTCTTAGCCCCCAATACTCTCCTTAGGCGAGTACGCATGTGAGACCAGTGGACTGGCAGAGGGTACACACAGAGTCACTTTCCCCAGCTGCTGACGCACAGTTGTGGCCTTCATTTCCAGCATCTCCAACTTTTGCTGTGAAAACAAAATGCAGTGAGCCTCATTAAGTTCAGCACAAGAACATTAAGTCAGACAGGCTGTTATTTCTCCCCGGCCGGAATATATGACTCACTGTAGTTTAAACTTGGATACAAAAATGTGCTCTATTGATAAACGCTGTAATGTGCGGCGTCTAACATTGTGATTTCCTTCATTGGCTTTTCTTGTCCTTTCTGGTCATTCTTAGTGATTCCTCTCTTGGGGACCGTTTCCTGTTGCGTCAGCACTGACCTCATGCTTGCTGTGCTTTCAGGTGTTGAATCAGACGGAGGACCACCGCCAGAGAGTCCTGCAAGCCGCTGCCAAGACCATGAGGGTGTGGTTCATCAAGGTTAGGAAGATGAAGGCCATATACCACACCCTGAATCTCTGCAACATCGACGTCACCCAGAAGTGTCTGATCGCCGAGGTGTGGTGTCCCGTTTCCGACCTGGACTCGATCCAGTTTGCCTTGCGACGGGGCACGGTGAGTTTGCTACCCAGCCATGCCGTCTCCTGTCCCAAGCCGTCGAATCCTTCAGATCGAAGCCTAATGTTGTCCTGGTTACTGCTGTAATAAACTAGAGCCCTCTTTGATAATTCAGTCAAGATGTGTAGCTCGAGCCAGGTGTGGCTAAACCCTTCAGTGGGCTTGTTTTGTGCCCCCCGACTTCAGCTCCAAACTCACAACTCAAAGGAACATGAAGACTCTGAGATAATATGCGGCCTTGAGGCCAAGCATAACACAGGCTCTGCCGTATCTGTGAAGTCCTATTGTGTGATTGTTTCACCAGCCACACATCGTTTCCTTGTATTATTGTGAATATTAGTCATGTTTGGTTGACATCCCACCTCAACAAGCTGTTTGGCCTTCCTCCTTTGCCCAGCGGCACTGTAGTGATGTTTCACCCAGGACTTCACCCAGTACACGAGGATTACAGCACTGTCTTTGATCGTCTTGGCTGGCTTTTGGACTAACGGTCATTTTTTCCACTGCTGATGGATTTCTGAGCCTGTGTGGATGGGGATGAGTAGCTGCTTCTGTCTGTGAGCGACAGAGGGCTACCGCCTTGCACATGTGCCATTAACCACCTGCTTCTTTTCCCTCTGTGGGCTGCCGGCTTCATCGCGTAACTAACGGTCTAAGAGGAGAATGCTATTGGCTAGATTCCTCCCACAGCGTAGGGGCCTGGCTGGCGGTAGAGGTCACTGTAGAGTGACGAGGGGCACCGGAACCCCAGCCTTTTGAGTTGGCCTTATCTGGGCTTTTTTTCTTTCTTTTTTTTTACACAGTAGATTGGTAATGTGGAAAAGAGCGGCATGAACCCAGCTGCCCGTCACTTTAAACCAGCAGCCAGGATGTTTTTTCTAGGCTTATTACATAAACTTTTACTTTTCCCAGACAATCCGCTTGATCACGGTAGAACAACAAACCACATATTGTTTGTGGCGACACTTTTTCAGAGATTGGCTAATTAGTAATGGATAAGCATTATGTTTGTTATAATACGATTATTCATTGCTTCATATATGTACATGTTATTAGATGTTGATTGATTGATGATTAGGTATTGTTAATGCACATACTGTCCCTCCTCTTCAAGAACTCCATGTTAGGTGAAATTGTGTCACTGGACATATAAACAGAATTATTAAAATACCAGCTGTGATCACTCAAACTGTAATTCCCCTTAAGATGGCTAATACTTACTCTGGGGTATGAATAGTCTATGTGTAGCGTTAAGTGTTGGAATACCTGCTTTGAATGGATGGTTTAATCTAGTATATCCATGCTACATGAAAGCAGCAGTCTGGATTTTTGCTTGCATTTTAACAGAATTGGCATTCTACAAAAAATGACAGCTCACTGAAATATACAGCTGTAACTGTGTACTTATGTGTGGGTAAAGGATGGTCCTGACCCCGAAGAAGATTATATTCCAGACGAGGAGAAGAAGGCGCAGTGGCATTGATCTTACCGCGTCATCGGTGGAATTCCTTGAGGTCAGCGGTCAGAGTGGGAGCGGACCATTGGAATCTTAGACTGATTGTTTAAATAGCAGTGCCCGAGTGCGTGCTCTCTGCTGTGCTCTGCTCTCGTTGCGTAACCAGCTGTGGTCGGAGCGTGCTCCTTCTCCTCCATGCTTGCTGTATTACAGGTCATTACAGGTATGCTTCTGGCCAGCACCGTACATTTTTAGGGTGTTGTGCATCACCTGCTGTATTTCAGGAGCTTTGTAAGGAAGGCCGGTAGTCAGGATGCTGAGCATCACCTGCTGTATTTCA
>JAODKM010000088.1:14644411-14654835 GCA_026780845.1 Petrocephalus sullivani | reverse complement strand
GATGCTGAGCATCACCTGCTGTATTTCAGGAGCTTTGTAAGGAAGGCCGGTAGTCAGGATGCTGAGCATCACCTGCTCTATTGCAGGAGCTTTGTAAGGAAGGCCGGTAGTCAAGATGCTGAGCATCCCACCTGAAACAAGCGCTCCTGATGTCACCGAAAACCATCCCACCTGAAACTAGCACCTGAGATTCTTATGCGTGCTTTTATGCAAAGCCAATTACAACGGAGAAAACTAGGCAGCCCTGGGGCATTGCAGGTTAAGGGCCTTGCTCAGGGGCCCAACACTGACGTCACTGTGCCACTGCTAGCACTTGAACTGGCGACCTTTCATTTCCATGCACAGGCCTAACCCACTAAGCCGCACACTAGCCTCTGATCTCTCTGAAACTGTCTTGGTATTGTGCTGTTAAGCAGAATGTATTTTCAGAATAAACCAAGGTGTCATTCCCTGCATTTTGAATGTCATTTAATGAAAGAACATTTTATTAATTCCATATGATGTTAAAAGGTACTTCTGAGAGACATTTTATCATTAAAAGACTATATATACGTCTAGAAATGTTCTAAGGCTGTGTATACTGTGAGGTTATCGAAATATGTCAGATATGTGGGCTGAGGAGCATGTGACCGCAGCATCAGCACGGTCCTCTCTCTACCTGCAGGAGAGAAGTGGTTCTACGGTGCCCTCCATCCTCAATAGGATGCAGACCAAGCAGACTCCACCCACCTTCAACAAGACTACCAAGTTCACCTCTGGCTTCCAGAACATTGTGGATGCCTATGGCATTGGGACATACCGGGAGATCAACCCAGGTACTGATCATACATGTAAACCTTCAGAAACATAGGCCTCACTTGCAGCCTCCCACCCACACCCGTTTTGTTATGAATATTCTGTTTCAGTTGGAGACTTTGTTCTTACATGTTGAGAATATATTATTTTCTTCTTCGATTATGTAACTACTGTAATCCAGAGCTGAAAGCAATGTCCCCTTTATTGTTTGAGCAGGGCTAGCACACACATCAACAAGCCTTGGGGGAGTGAGCTCAGATGAACAATTTCTCAGGACAGTTACAGTATAGGGCCTCCAAGAGCAAATGGATTTTTATTGCATAATTCAGATACTGTTGCCTGAGCCTTTTCAGACTGAACATTCTGTCTCTAGTTGATGCACCTGAGCCCAATTTAAAACAAAGTGGTTCCCCCTGTCTCACCAGCCGAGGCTGGAGGGGAAAGTGGCACTCCTCGTCTCTCTGGGCAAGGCTGAGATTGATAGGAAGTATGACACACGATGAAATCACTAATAAAAGCAGTTAATGCCAGACGGAGTCTTTGCATTTTGGCTGTGTTAAGTAACATTGCCCAGCCTTCTGTTTTCTTCCACAAATCGTTCCTGTATCGTTCCTGCCAGATGTTTAGCTGGATATGTAATCCAAATGCTGTATATTTGCCATTGCACAAGTTCTACTGCAAGTGCTTTGATTAAGGCTCTTGGTTATGGTTGATGCCTCTAACGAAAGTAATCCGTAAGATGCAGAATTGGGATTTAGTGTGAGGCGCTGTAAAGGGAGCATAGCCTAGTGACACACAATGAAACATTAGTAATCAGCGCTGTGCCCAGCTAATGAGAATCTCGTTCTCTCTCCCCTGTAGCCCCTTACACCATCATCACCTTCCCCTTCCTCTTTGCTGTCATGTTTGGCGACATGGGCCACGGGCTGCTCATGACGTGTGCTGCCCTCTATCTGGTCTTGAGGGAGAGTCGACTCCTCTCTCAAAAGAGTGACAATGAGGTGAGGACAAATGTTATGGTCTCATTCTAACGGTCCCGAAGGGGATGGGGTTTCCATTGGCTGAAGAATAGACTTGCATATGCACATTGTTTGGCTCGAGTACCTGATTTTGGTGTTAAAAGTAGGGCTTTGAAACACACGTTCATATGGTACAGCCAAATAACTGGCGAAACTCAGCCGGCATCATGCATTTATCAGACAAATAATGTCTTTCATGATATCCTTCTCATACAACCCAGATGTTCAATATGGTGTTTGCTGGGCGCTACATCATACTCCTGATGGGAATCTTCTCTGTCTACACTGGCATCATCTACAACGACTGCTTCTCAAAGTCACTTAATATGTTTGGCTCGGGCTGGAGTGTGAGACCCATGTTTTCACCCAAGGGAGGCAACTGGTCGTAAGTTGTTGGAATTTTTCATCGTCTGCTAATTGCATATTTGTTTAAATTGTGTGTGTATATATAGAGGATGACGGATATAGTGAACAGTGTACTCTTTACTTGCATCTCTGCAATTGTCTCTATAGAGGGAAGACACTTGAAGAAATTGGAGTATTACAGTTAGATCCAGCTGTAGAAGGAGTTTTTGGTGGACCTTATCCTTTGGGTATTGACCCGGTAAGAGTTCATACCTTACCTGCAATAGGCTTAAGATGCAAATGTGGTGGTTTGTTTATTTTCATATTAACCTCTGTGTTTAATGATCTTTTTTTCTTATAGATTTGGAACATTGCCCAAAACAAGCTCACTTTCCTCAATTCTTTTAAGATGAAGATGTCAGTCATTCTGGGGGTCATCCACATGCTGTTTGGGGTCACCCTCAGCTTGTTCAATCATCTGTAGGTTATACAATATTTCTCAGGGGTTTCAAAGGATCTTTTTCTTTATTACAGAAAAGTTATGATTAAGACCCAGTGTTGTGACCATTAAGTGTTGAGATCACAGAAGTATGATGAGACCATTATTTTTAAGCCCAGGTTGTTCCTTAATTCTTTGTCCCATGATTTTCAAGGTACTTCAAGAAGCCTCTGAACATCTTCCTTGGTTTCATCCCTGAGATAGTCTTCATGAGCAGCCTGTTTGGATATCTGGTCCTTCTAATCTTCTACAAGTGGGGTGCCTACAATGCTGCCACCTCAAAGGATGCCCCAAGCCTGCTCATTGCCTTCATCAATATGTGTCTCTTCAACTACAGCGATCCCACAAACAAGGCCCTCTACAGTGGACAGGTGACAGTTTCTGTCTGTCCGTTGGGCCCATGGAATTACGTGTCGGAGAAGAAATGGAGCCTAGTGCCTTCTGCTGAGTGTGGAACCTAACTTCTCTCTGTTTGAATCTATAGATCGGGATCCAGTCTTTGTTGGTGGTGATTGCCCTTGCATGTGTTCCCTGTATGCTGGTTGTGAAAACAATGGTGCTTCGGCGTCAGTACCTGTGGAAGAAACACCTGGTATGTCAATCTGTACCATAAATACAGTACTGTGCAAAATTCTTCAGCTACCAATTCAGCTACTTCATGTTGGGGTAAATCGGAATGATGCCATGTGTGTAAATTTGTGTTGGCTTACTCATTTCCAAGCCTCTTCTAATGTCTCCCCAGAAGTTGCAATAACACAAGGATTTTTTGACTCAGCCGCTAGTATGCCCTATTTGGCTAATCAATACCTCATTGAATTATTTAACTGATAAAGGAAGTTAAATTAAGTGAGCAGAGTTCTTTCAGCCTAATGGAATAGCTGGGGAGAGAAGAGGTTTGGGAACTGAAGCAGAGTTCTTCTAGCCATCCAGCAAGATATCAGTAACGGTTTCGAGAACAGAAGAAATTATTGTTATTTTTTGTCTATTTGCCTCATTTGTAGGTCACGTTGGACAAAATCATCTGTTAAATAAATTTAAACGTAAACTTATTTGCATGCATTTTAACTTTTAAATTGTGCTTTTGTTGGAGCAGACTTATACTTACAACACAAACATTTTCTTTGATGGCATAAGACTTTTGCAGAGTACTGTATGTCTAACAATCTTGTCTTTTCAAAAGTGGCTTGTAGGAGTCTTCAAAGTTTTACCTAAACATGACTTTTTGTTCGGTTTGTTTAAATGCTTGAAGTATCTCTTGGGTAGACTGTGACTAAATCCAAATTCTTTGCTGTAGCATTTGACCAAAAATTCTATAAGTGTAGATGAGCATTATTGTTTGTGTGTTACTTTAATTCTATGTATAGTATAAACCATTTATATAGTATAAAGTTACATAAATTGCCTTAGTTATCCATAGATATTCATAGGCAAGTTAGAGTATTCAAAATATTCACTTGTGCATGTGAGTGTCTGGTACATACCCAGAAAAGTAAACCCAAGGCATGCTTCAAGCCAAAAGAAGACTTTTGGATTTTGTATCTAGTCACAGAAGAGGGAAGAAAACCCTGCTGAGAATCTAGAATCTTTAGAACAAACAGGTGTGTCCTCATCATGCACGGGACTCACTCAACAGGGCACTCAGAAATTTGGTGGGGTCCGGGTTGGTAACGGGCCCACAGAAGATGAAGCAGAGATCATTGAGCACGACCAGCTGTCTCAGCACTCTGAGGATGACGAGGTAAGTGCCAGGCTCTAAGGAGCTGTAGCTCTTTTACCCATAATTCCACCCCACCTGCATCCCCCCGATAACCATCTCCAAAGTTGTAACCTACTCCTGCATGGCAGATTTTAGCAAAGCAAATATACCTCTACCCACAATTTAGTATCTCTACATTACTGAGCTTTGAGATCCAAAGTGTAGCCCAGCAGGCTAAGAACAAACTATGTTAGGATGCTACTTTTTAATGAAAGTGGTATACTTTGCAACTTACATCTTATAACAGGCCTACTACCTAACGCAAAGCTCCAAAAATTCAGTGCACAGTTTTGCTCATAGGTCATATGAAGATTAAGCTATGATACCAAAATTTTAAGTCCCCTACTACGAAATAAAAACAACATAGACATGATACAAAATGGGGTTAAACGAGAATGCTGACATAACTCTTCCCAGAATCCCTCTCTCTGTAAGCCACCTTGTTTAGAGCCAGTTTCCGCTGAATATTTTCAACAGAATGACCATTTTTATTTAAAATCTAAATAACTAAAGTTCAAATGGCACTTAGGCTGTAAGCTCGGCTGATGTGGAGAAGGACACATCTCTAGAGCTGTGTCATACAAACCTTGACCTGGAAGGTTTTAAGTTTTGGTACACCAAGAATATTTCCAGGTATGTTTAATTTTGCTGATTGTGGCCTTCCATGACCAGATTTGAAGACCCCTGCTCTAGAGCAGTCATGTTAATACATACATAATGTGTCATTCTGCATCAACACTGACCTCCAGAAGGTAACTTTTGTTCAAATTAACTTGTGTGTTGTGACTCTACAAATAAACATAATCTGCAATTATTTTCAAGCACGCAGAAGAGGAAGTGGTAAGAGAATATTGCATGTTACTGGCTTCATGTCATCCACTGGCTCTGTCTGTCACGTCGTCCACTGGCTCTGTCTGTCACGTCGTCCACTGGCTCTGTCTGTCATGTCGTCCACTGGCTCTGTCTGTCATGTCGTCCGCTGCATTATCCTCGTCTCCACGTTCACCGTCTTGCAAGCACTGATTTGTAGTTTTGGCTTTCGTTTCCTCATATGAATACTAATGGCTAAAATCTAAAACTCTTCTGGGGAAGTCTGGAGAGAGATATCTTAATGGCTTGAACAGATGAAAGTCTTCTACAGTGCTAGACTGATTTAGCTGAGATGAGGCCGTCTTCCGTTTCGCTTTCTCTGAAACGGGTGTTTTAACAATGTTTCCCTACCATATCATACCATCTGATTTCGGGTCCTCCTGCGATAATGCTCTCTCTGCTCCCATTTCATAAATATTTGATATAAAATTCTGGCAGCTTTTGTGGACCTCATAGCATAGCATGCTAATATTAAAGACATGTGAGTTGAGGCCTGTACTTCCAGTCATTACATCTGGTATGTTTTCACAAGTGCCTTACCATGTAAGAGAATATCGTTTGCTGGAGAGATCAAAATGCCAGCTTTGAACAGAGTGCAAAATATTTATTTCATAATGACCAAATTGTGGAAGTCTGACTCAGAAGATCTTCATTGTTCTTAATATTCTTTCTCTGTTATGTTGCCTCAGAAACACACACTTCCTGGTTCACAATTTCACTGTACTTTGTAATACAGTGACAATAAAGGCATCTTGTCTCTTAACCATTGGTGTAGTGTGAAGGCTGCAGAATAATGTATAAGTAAAGAAGCCGTCTCACTTAAAAGGACTGAAACTTTTATTTGACTTGTCCATTTTTGTTGTCTATAATGTTGGTCTGTCGCAGTGCTCATTCTATATTATTTAGTTGATAAACATATTCATCATGTTATATATGCTTTTCTCAAGCATAAGGTTTCAGTGTGAATGCTATGCATTTTAACATTGGTGCGTAGATATCTGTGTGAGGAGATTTCTTAAGATTTATAAGTAGAAAAAGATAAATGTTGCTGCTTTGTTACGCAATAGCATGTAATGCCAAGATGGAGCTGTCTTGCTGTCAGAATTGTGAGCCTGTCATGCACTTCACAGGCCTCTCAATGAATAGAGACAACAGGCCAATTCTGCTCTTATGTTGTTACCCCCGCACGATGCGTGTCCTATATTGAGGTTCTGTGCCAGCAGTCGCCTGCATTCGCCCTATCTTCTGTCCCCGCAGTTTAACTTTGGAGATGTGGCAGTCCACCAGGCCATCCACACCATTGAATACTGCTTGGGCTGCATCTCCAACACGGCCTCCTACCTCCGCCTGTGGGCCTTAAGCTTGGCTCATGCACGTGAGTGTCAAAGCTCTATCTGACAGTTTCACAAGTAAGGCCATCATCTTCTGTGATGAACGTCAGTAGCTTTTGCTTCCTCCTACGTCGAAGCGTGCCACACGTCACATTTTATTTTTCATATGTACCGTTTATGTGCTTTTTGCTGGAAGAATACAGTTTTTACCCCCAAGTGATTATTAAATTATTCAGGTGTCGCAGCGTGTCCAAGGGGAGATGGCGTTAATTGCAGGGTACCTCTTTGCACCCCCTTGCCCCGTAGAATTATCGGAGGTGCTGTGGGGCATGGTCATGCGCATCGGCCTGAGCTCCAGGAGTTACGGTGGCTTCTTCGGTCTCTCCATCATTTTCTCGGCCTTCGCCACGCTCACCGTCTGCATCCTGCTGGTGATGGAGGGCCTGTCGGCCTTCCTGCACGCCCTGCGCCTGCACTGGTGAGTATGTGTGCGAGGAAAGGCGTCCATGGGGAGGTGGCAGCAGAAAAAAGAAAAACACAGTGAAGACCCTTATGTAAGTCTTAGTAAACGGAATAGTAGCAAATGGTTAATTTCTCAAACTTAGGAGATGCCCAGTAATGTATACAGGTGAGAGCTTGGGTTCAGGGCTCATGGCAGGATTGGCCCCGAGTCCAGCACCCATGGGGCAGGTTGGGTTAGGAGATATGCTCATGGGTCCAACAATTGCATCCCCCTGCCGACTATGGGTTTTCACCCAGCGACTATCTTTGTGTTTACGTATGTACTGTACGTATGCACTTTATGTATGTGTCCGTCTGTCTAATATATCTAATCTATATAATCAATTTCCATGGCCACTAGCTGCTTACCAGCTGAAGTGTGTTGGGGTCATTTAACTAAAGATCCTTTTAAATTTTTCAGAAAGGGATATCAGTCACGTTATGTTCATTATCTGTTATTCATTTGTTTATTACCCATTGCTTATTAATCATGACTTGTTTTATACATTTTAGTGCTTATGATGAGGGTACATAGGCTGCCTATTAATTGTTACTCGTTATTATAGTCATTGCACTCTCTCTTAATTTGCTACTCGTTATTATAGGCCAGTGTTTCCCAACCCAGTCCTGGGGGAATACCGGACAGTCCACGTTTTTGCTTCCTCTCAGCTCCCAGCGCACTTATACCAGGTATTCGGTGTTCCTGATTGGCTGGGAGTTGGGAGGGAGCAAAAACGTGGACTGTCCGGTGTTCCCCAAGGACAGGGTTGGGAAACACTGTTATAGGCACTCCGCACTGCCTCTTAATTGTTACTTATTATAGGCACTGCACACTACCTCTTGTTACTTGTTTTTATAGGCACTGCACACTGCCTGTGCCTTATTGTACTACTTCTAAATTGTAACTTATTGACTGCTTTTTGTCAATATTGCTGCGTTTATATCCAGAAGCACCTGATATGACCGGACCTGACTTGACAATAGGCCTATATTTAGTTTATCAGTTGCTGTTTTTTCTATTTAATTTTGCAGACTGCTGTCGATTTTGTCAAGTAGCGTGTGAGAGTATTCAGTTTCTCATGTGCTGATTTGCAAACAGTTCTGTCATTCACAGGCTGTTTAGAATCTGTAGGGGTTAAAAGTCAGATGGAAGAATTATAGGCATTTCCCGGCTGAGCTAATCCTTCAGGATTGTGGCGTTATAAAAGTGTCATCGGAAAAAAAGAAAAACCCTCACCTAAAAAGGGTAGACATGCTGCCTGTATAGCACAGTCCATTGGCATTTCCAGGCCTAAAGAGCTGGATTTTGTTAATAATCTTTTGTCTGCTATAAGCCATTAAAGGGTAACAAGCACTTTACATCATGCATCTGGTATGAACTTCAGTGTATTTATACTGGAACAGGGTAGAAGGTAATGCTTTTCCCTTGTTTTTCTACGTACATCACTGCTGAAATGCGTGTTTCCTCAAGAACTCTATCGCTGCAGTCTAGGCTGGCTGAAACATAGTTATGAGAACTTGAGGCACGTCTCAGAAACGCACAAGTTGGATTTGTGTTTTGGCAGCTGTTCATGAACAGTGGGATAAAACGCTAAAGAAAGGTGAGGTGAAGACCATGTTATTCTTTTGAAAGAAAATATCTGCCACGGATCATCAAAAGGTTGTGCCAAGAAAAACATTATGCTATTAAGAAATGTTTCACTTTCCCCATCTAGATTCTGTTAGTGACCTGGAAGCACTCAAATCGTTTGCCTATAAGATAACACATACACTGTATAAGTCTTAATATAGTGTCAGTGTATCATCTGACATTTTCCATGCTTGGGTAGGCTTATAAAAGACTGAGGAGGACCTAAAAGAGACCTTTGGCTCTTCGACCCCATGTTTAACCTGCACTTTCTCAACCACCTTGCAAAATACTTATCATTACAGTAAGGCATTCCTGCACCCTTGCCCTGCTTTCCTCATGATCACACCATGGTTGCCATGTCAACTGGGCTGTAGGTCACAGCTCGGATAAGCACCATTTTTTTTAGTCATCGTGCAGCTGTGATAACACATAATTTATGTGGCTAATATGGTGATGGTGTTTTGTTTTTTTTTTTTCACCTTTAAACTTGCTTTTCAGTTTTTCATTTTTGTTCAGGCTTAGCGACAATCCTAATGATGTCTGAAGTAGTCTTCTCCCTTTTTCTCAGATTGCGATTTTTTTTAAATAATAAGCATTATGTAATATTTATCTTTGAGTAGTTAGGCATCCTACAACTCCCACAGTCAACCAGTTGTGTGTTTATATGCATAACATTGCTGTCTGTGTTGAACACAACATGCCAAAACTCAACTGAACGGTTGATTACTATGAAGTTAATTGACCGTTAAAAATTGGGTTCAGTACACAGATCTGCTGAGCCTTTGGCGATAAAGGAAGTAAGTCAAGTAAGAGGCATGTAGCTGAGGAAGGGCTGTAATTATGGGTAGGTGTCATGTTTGTCTAACACATCATTCAGTGAAGTGATGTGATTCTATATATATATAAAAAAAAAACTGTAGGAGAATATATTTGAATACAGGGTCAATCTTCCGTTATAATAGTTGTAGGATTATATATAAAATGTGTGTGTGTGTGTGCCATAATAGTGCCAGAACTGATGATTACTCCGGAGAGGGCGTTTCTGAATATCAAGGGGAATATGAAAGAATATTTAGTTGAACATGAAAGAATGCGATAAAAATGGTCATGGGAATCCCCTTAGTTTTTATATGGCCTGTCTTCCTCCCTTTAACCTAGTGCATGTTTAATCTCATTCCATAAATACTGTTAGGACAGAAGTGTATCGTCCCTAAAAGGAGGCCCATTGACTGGCTTTCTGTCCTATGGATTCCATGGAGTCCATTGTCCAACCCAGTGTTTTTCTAATGGGTTTTTACCACTGATAGGAATGCACAGGAAACCTCAAATAGAAATGTGAGTACAGGGTCAGTCTTCTGTTATAATGTAGTCATAATAAGGAGGTCATGTGAGTGGAAATTAACATACATAACTGAAATTTGCGCTCTGTTCTTCTAAACATCCAACAAGATATCAGTAACTTTTTCTTAGTTTTTATTGTGTTACTGTTAATTTGCCTATGTTCATAGTTTTTTTTTTTTTAAGGGATCAGTGCATTGGCAGCAGTTTGGGGAGGTGGCTCTCTCATCAGTGCATTGGCAGCAGTTTGGGGAGGTGGCTCCCTCATCAGTGCATTGGCAGCAGTTTGGGGGGGTGGCTCTCTCATCAGTGCATTGGCAGCAGTTTGGGGAGGTGGCTC
>JAODKM010000088.1:14627563-14642248 GCA_026780845.1 Petrocephalus sullivani | reverse complement strand
CCGTCTTACCTCTGCCCTGAGGAGACCCCTGGCACAGCATTCCCGTCTTACCTCTGCCCTGAGGAGACCCCTGGCACAGCATTCCCGTCTTACCTCTGCCCTGAGGAGACCCCTGGCACTTTATCAACTTCTGTCAACTGCTGCAGCTGGCATTAGGGGCTGGAGTGACAATCTGGAATTCAGACTTTACCATTCAAAACTGGGCCTCCATTCAGTGCAGCTAGTCGGGTGTCAAACTCAATTCCAAAGTGCAACAGAAAAAAAGTAACAGTCCTGTCAACCATCAAACTTACTGAAACACTTTTGAATTTGTGATGACGGGAATAAGGATGCAAATTTTGGGGATTTTCAGAGCAGACAACTTTTCACATGACATGAGGCAGGAGGCTTGATGATGAAAGTCAGTCTGCTCAATCTGGAGAGTCTGAACAGAGTTATGAATGCTCAGTCAAACAGAGTCGGAATCCACACCCTTGGAGTCACTGTCCACCTCAGCTCAGGTGTTGGGTGGGTAGGGGCTCAATGTCAGAGAGCCTTAGGTTTGCACTAATTGCCACCTGTGCATTTGTGAGCCTCTTGCAGACTAATGTGTGCATATTTTCAAAGAGAGACCAGGATTGCTCAAAGGCAGCTGATGTTAGGAGATTATTGTTGTGACTGGTAACAGGTCCTAAGAAGGGCGAAGTCCCTTCCACGAGGTTGATGTGGAGATGTGCTTCAGTGACTGCCAGATTCCTTCTGCTTTTCAAAGGTCTTGTTTCGTCAAAAAAAAAGCTTTACCAAGCTGCCCTGGATTTTGCACCTCCAGTTGAATGAGGGCAGACAAAAAAAACTGACATCCCAGAAAGCTGTACTGATCTCCTCAATCTCATGCATTATACATTCCCAAAATTCTTATGTTAAAATTTCCATGGAAACTTTCCAGAACCTTACCAGAAATGTTCCACCACTTTGGAACCCTAGATGGGACAGAGAGGGAATGCAGGTGTGGAGGCTTCTTTCCAGAATCGTATTCCAAAAAACGGGCAAGGGTCAAACACCAGGTAGAAGAAGGAGGCAAACAAATGGACAGTGTGACCCAGGAGCAGGAGCTCTGCATGGAAAGTAGATCATAGAAGGAACTCTCTCCTTGAGGAGTGAGCGGAGACCAGGGGTTTTCATGGCATGCCAGTTAATCAAGTAGATGAGCTACAGTGCTTTAGTGTTCTGGTGGGGGGTGGGGTTACTAATGATTACTGTTCTGAAATGTGTTGTAGTAATTTCATGAACATATTAATAAATAAGATGTATGCCAGACTGAATTCATATCCTGGTTTCATTCAAGCTGTTTGTGCTGTTTGCTCCTAAGGGTGGAGTTCCAGAACAAGTTCTACACAGGACAGGGATTCAAGTTCATCCCGTTTTCCTTCGATAGCATTCTGGATGGAAGATTTGATGAGTGAATCCATCTGCCTCTCGTCGGCCACAGTTCCCTCTGCCACAGCGTGTAGGAGCCAGTCTTGTGTCGTGTACCATTGGTGAGAAATGCTGTGTGTCTTTTTTTGCTGAAGGGGCCATTTGAATGATTTAAGGTAACTTTGTTGTTTGAAGCCAGGCTTAAAAAAAAAAAAGCCATCTAAACGAAGTACAAAAGTGAGCCCTGCTGGCTAAAAATGTATTGGCTATATGTAAGTGTCTAAGACTAAGACAAACTAAAGCTGGCAAACCATCAAAGGCAGCCGTCATATCACTACTCTTTTTATTGCCCTGCCCCCCACCCCCAGAGCTTTTTATAGGCTTGTAACCTCCTCTGCTCACCTCAGTCAAATAACTTCATGAAACTACGTGTCTAACAAAAAGCCCCCGAGCTAAAGGTCAGAGACATCTGTGCACAGTATTTCTGCAATATCTAACTCCACTCCTGTCTGCCTTTGTATTTTTGGCCATTCCGTTCCAGATCTTGCAATATATTTCAAAGGAAAGACTATAATATTTAATCTAAGTCATATTTTGCAAAATTGCCCACAGAGTCCTTTTTTCTGCTTGTGTGTGATAGGTTCCAGTTTGTCATCCCTTCTGGGGGTAGAGGTCACATGGGATGTCCTCTAATAACACAGCTGAGCTGAATCATACCTTTGGCCCACTTTCAGAGTAAATGCTTACTGCATACCAGAAGGTTCCACACTCTTAGCATCTCAGAATCCCCAGTACCAGCATCTTGAGGCTTCCATCTGTGGAAGTGTAGAGTTACCCACAACAAACATGGTGGCTTCTGTCACCATTATCTGCACCAACTGCTAGAAAGTTTGGGATGTGTTCCAGATTAGTTATCATTATTTTGCCAATGCTTACATGTTTGAATGTTTCGATGGTCACTTCTCAATATGTAGACATATCTCTTGTGTGCAGGGGGAATATCATTGTGTCATGATTATTCTGTGAGTGACAGTAAACACCTTAAGTTACACTGGTGTTGTTCTGTGAATACTTGTGTGTTATGATTAACTGTATTTATTGTGCTTGTTGACTGGAAACTGATGATCACAGTAAACAATTTCAACCATAACCAATGTGGTTGTGTGGTTTGTTTTAAAATGAAGTTGCTCCTTCTCAGGAAATGACGGCACTGATTGCTGTACTGGAATATATTCTTAAAATTGTTTCTTGTAGACATTTTGGTGTTTAAATATTAAAGAGAAGCAGTTGGGTAGACGTACTGTGTGTAGATTTGCTCCGTGTGTCAGACCGTCGTTGGTCTTAATCATTTTTACATTAAATAGATATCCTGGAATGGCAGTGTCTGACTCAGTTTCTACCACATTGTGTCCATATGTGTTCTGATTTTCATTCTGACCCTTTAATTTTCCATATCTGTCCATTCATTACAGAGCAGAGCCACTATCCCATCTCACCTTAGGAATCTTCAAACACACTTATGCGTGTGGTACTTGTCTTTGCTATCTCCCGCTATCAAATTACCCGCGGTTGTTTGTTGTTCTTGTACCATTCCTCCCTGTTCCTGTCTATTTTCGCGTAATTAATCCGGTCAAACTCCGTCGCAAAATTCCATGCCAGGCATAAAGCTCCTGGCGTTGTTTCCGAAGGCTAGATGTCCTGGGACTTGTGCACTTAGTGCTATCGTATGGTGTAACTGTCTGACAGTTTGATTCCGTCCAGCCGTGCCACTGTGGGATTTTTTACACCTTACGGGACTTGAGTGCGAACGACACACTGCAGCCAAAACCACCTGCTCCCCTTCTAATGTCAGCCCCACATCTGGCCCCTAGAGACTATGGAACATAAGTAGTTAGGGACAATACAGTCCTTCACAATAGGCAAACCAGAGGCTTGGGCTGTGTTAACCATTAAAACTGGCCGGGGCGTGATCTCGGCACAGCTGCGGGTTTCCGTCTTCCTGACGGCTCAGGATTCCTGGCTCCGAGTCCCATCAGAAAGGCACGCAGTTCTTGCAGAACAATGGGCCGAGAACACGCCACCCCTAAAGCGGCGCACTTCCCCTGGACCCCCCCGGGGGCTCTGCTTCCCTCCCAGTGGAGGTGAATAGACCTTGAGGCTCTGGCAGGTTTCCTTCGAAAAAGCAGAGAAGAAAGGAATCTTGGAAAGATTCTCCCCCCCCACCCCCCGCCCAGTGAGTACCCCGCTGGAATGCCTCCCCAGCAGAGAGGAACTGCTGCACAGTGTGTGACGACAGACCCGAGCCTCACCCTGAGGCCAGACCAGGGAACCCCCTTTCCTAGCAATGTGGCACCAACAGGAATTCCCCCAGGAATTGGTCAGTGTTTCCTCGATGGATGTTTCTCCTGGAACCAGAAAAAGTGGAAGTAAGACAAACTGTTAAATGTGTTGTTGAATATTTTTTAACCAATGAATGTCTTTAATGTCCAGACCGTGATTCACTATACTTGCACTCTTTGGCTAAATGAAAGACCACATCACAATGAAATTCTATCAAAGTATATGCACTCCCTTTCTTAAATGAAAAGCTATATGTTCCTCATTCCGGTGGGGAAATGGTCATGTATTTGCAGGCTCCATCTTGCTCCCCGTGGACACTCAAACACACATGCATATATAAATGTGCGTGTAGATGTTTATCTAATTTTCAAGATCCACTAGGGGGCAGAAACTGCCCACATTAGAGCTGTACCACTGACAGTCAAAACAAAAAATTGCATTTGTACAGTGACACCATTTGTACAGTCACACATACACTGGTACATTACCCTTTGCACCATGTAGTCCTTTTCAGACACACACACAGGTGATAAGAAAGCTTAGGCTGGACCCTGCTGTTTGTGCAGCTTCCCCTGGACAGGAGGGTCCGACATCAATGTGAGATTCAAACTCGTGACCTTCTGATCTCAGCGGCCTAACCCACTCAGCCACACTATTGATTTTTTTAATTACTAGTATTTTTTTTAGTAGAAGTGCTTCACTGCTATAATTTATAAACAAATCCAATAATTAATGGAAACATTGTCGTTGAGAAGGAAACTGAAATGCCAAGGGCTATGTTTTTATTCCCTACCGTCGGAATGCACCTCACATTGTATATCTCTGTTGTGTTATTAGTGGCTATAATATCTATCATCCAAATTTTTATATTATACAGGTTGTGTGCTTTACATGCATAACGACATCATTATGACGATTATAAAGCATTATAGTTTATTATCAGAAAATATCCTGGCCCCAGCCCTGCGGACGATTGGTCGATGTAAGGGGCGTGGTTTCATACCTTGCCCCACCTCCTTGGGGTTATCTTGTTTTTCTGAATGTTTTACAGAAACTTGTGTTTGATCTTTGGAGACTGGAAGTTATTGACAACATTTAAACTTAAACATTTGAATTGATTTTATATTTCTGATTTACACTATAGTTATTTTCCATGTCAACTGTGTCGAATCCTGGTACTTTGTTAACAATGTGACCATGAGTGAATGGGCAGCAGGGGGCGTGCTTGCTCAGCAGTCTGTGCCTGTCCACAGGAGCCTCTGCACATTTGTGCATATGCAGCTACTACATTGAAGAGCCTGTTCTTCTCTGTGCTCTTTCTGCTCATCGGAAGTCATGCTGAAAAAGAGAGAAGCTTGCAGAATGACTGAAATCGCATTTCTGTGCACACACAAATACATAACAGCATATTAGTAACTATGCATGCATAACTGTCACTGTTTTAGTATTTCAGGCAATTTTGTCATTAATATTCTGTAAGCATTTATGCTTGTCAGTGAAAGTTCTCAAATGCCCTATAATAAATAGTAAAAAGTATTTCCAGGAAAAAAGAGGAATTGCTGATTTTCCTAGTTGGTGCCTATTGGACACCGATCTCTCTGGGAAAGCCTTTACCTTCCCAAGAGAGTCAGTCACGGACTATGTGAAGATCACGCTTGATGACAAGACACAACTAACAGCCCTGACTGTCTGCCTGAGATTCTTCACTGACAATTCACGATTTGGCTACCCCTACAGATAATAATACATTTCTGCTGTACAAGGAAAAGTCAGGTGCGTATGGAGGGTATATCCATAATATCTATGTTAATTTCTTTGGCCTTACAATCAAGGTAAACGAGTAGATCTCTGCCTGTGTGACCTGGAATTCCAGAACCCGCCTGAGTTAGCTGTGGGTACATGGAAAGCACAGTGTCAAGAAACTCGTGGAGAGTAACGGAGCCGTCAGTGGACCCGCCGTTATCTATGTCAGGAACAGGATACTTATGGAGGGGGGTTTGCTGCATACCAGCCTTTTGTGTGAGACATCACCGATGTGCACATGTGGAGCCACGCATTCCTTCCCTGCCAGATCCAGAATTGCATCACTCATATGAACTTCTCACACGGTAACGTCGTAAACTGGAAAGCTCTAGAGTAGGGCTTAATGGTTTATCGATCTCAAATTGAAATCGCGATTTTAAACAATGCAACTGGCAAATCGGAAAGGCTGCAATTTAGGATATGTGTTATACAGCACGTCTGACCCAGGGTTTAAAACGGTCATGAGAATAGTTTTGCAAATTCATTCTGTCCTCCTTGTGTGACAGTCATGCTCAACAATCAGAGGTGGCCCAAAGTGACTGTGTATACGCCCACAAACAACAGACACGTGAAACCCAAGGAAAACATTACATTCGTAGTGCAAAAATATACTGGTTCCGCTGCTGAGCCGCAAGTGAATTTCCTACCTATGTAATGGTCAGAGATTGTCCACAGAAAGGTCCTATTACTGGGGTATAAACAGCGTTAGCCGCAAGATCCCCAATGTTCTTATTACTGGAATCATTTTATTTAACTTAACACAGTCGCGGCTTTAGTGATAGTAGTTTTATGCGTCATTGTTCTCCGCTAATTTGACCCTTGTGTACATGGGAAGCACGTCACTAAGGGTAAAAAGCGGTCGAGGGCTGTTTGCAAATGCGGCACTTAAAATGTGCATGTAAAAATGCAATGCAACTTTACCATGTTTGGTTTGCTAGAGAACTCTTCTATGGTTTACTAGGTGTATGTTCTATATCGTTCTTGTTAGAATAAATACATTATCATATATTTCCATGCTCATTCTTATCAAATTGCAGTATCTGTTGGATGAATCACAATTCGATATTTTCTTAAAATCATTCAGCCCTACTCTAGAGCATGTTAGAGAAGGGAAGGTGACTGTAGAAGAGGCCGAGATCAATAGTTGTGATGTTTGGATTGTTATGAAGAAAACAAAATGACTTCTGCCATTAACTTTTCTGCAAATAAAATGCTGCTGGAATCGATCAAGAATGACCGGCACATTCCATTACTGCATATCACTCATATCTTCACGTCATTAAGAACTATGACATAAGATGCAGTGATCAGAGGTGACTGTGTCAGTTCTTTCTTAATCACCTTCCCTTCACTACATACAGCCTGTGAGTTCTGCAATATATCCTTTATCCTTTTATTTTAATGGTGTTATCCTTTCTAAATTTTTAACAGTAGCCTATAGGTCAGAGATAATCAAATTTATCATATCAATCTGTCTATATGTGATTGCTCCATTGGACTCAAAATTTCCATTGACTGAAGATTTATGAGCTGATGAACATCCTGTGTTTTATTTCCCTTGGCAAAGTTCTGTTGTTTGGTCTGGCAAATGTTACGTGGCACTAGTGCTGCCCCAAGCATCCGGATCAAAAAAAAATCTCTGCGTTAATGCAGTAAATCCATCCTCGGGCAATGTCGCGGTTTCTGAAGCCCGTACAAAACATGTTTGTATTTTTAAGTGGGTTTAATTTTTGTCACCACTTACGCCATTTGGGGCTGTTTTTTTTTTTATTTACCACTCTGGCATCAAGTTAGTGTATTTTTTAAAAAACAGTATTTTGCCGTCAGTTGTTAAGTCAGACAAAAGTTCTTTTGAATGTTTGACTTGCACCAGGACTAGCATGAATGATTATAGACATCTAGAAATGAATTCATCATGTAGTTTAGCTGATGTTCTGTTAATGTGATATTTGAGTGCATCAATGGTTAGTCGACAACCATAGCTCCATTGACAGCATTATTTATAATATTGTGCAGCTGCAGCCTGATAAAACTTAGACTGGACACGTTAGTTTGCTGTATGATTTTTCAAAGGCTCATGTGGTAGCACAGCGGCCACAACCTTTGAGTTTCTTATATGTAAGTAAATCAACTTTGAAATCAGTCCGAAATGTAACAGGAAGCTAATGAAGGCAACTAAGATCAGGGATTACAACGTGCATAGTTTCTGCTCCTAGTAAAAGTTCAAGCTACTGCATTTTGAATATGATATAAGGTGCTTAATGTGCAGTTTGTGTAGGCTAACCGACTACATACAAAAGCATGTATCCGTTTTTCAGTAAATAGTATCAGCTTGAATACTGAGAATGCCCTAGCTTGGTGTTTCACAACTGAAAGAAGCACACATTCGATACTGCATCAATAGTGACATCTTGTGGATACCCTAAGGACCTAAGGCTCTCCCCGGGCCCTTTCAGTAGTTGTGAATATTTTGATTCTTTTCTAGGAACTGGGTAGAAGCTTGAATAGATAGACAAGAAATCATATGGATTGACCACTTAATAGATTATATTTATCAAATTATTTACGGTTGGCTTTTGTGCAGGACGTACCATTATGTACCCTTAAGTAAGGCGTTTCCTCCAGCAGGGGTGTGGTTCAGCCTAAACATCCAAGGATACAGCCCCCGATCTTTTACAAATAACGGATCGCCCTGATCTTTTATATTTCTTTAAATAAAAATAAAAAATA
Source organism: Petrocephalus sullivani (assembly GCA_026780845.1). Classification (NCBI taxonomy): domain Eukaryota; kingdom Metazoa; phylum Chordata; class Actinopteri; order Osteoglossiformes; family Mormyridae; genus Petrocephalus; species Petrocephalus sullivani. The sequence continues at coordinate 14,633,980 of JAODKM010000088.1, read as the reverse complement.
AATAAATAAAACGCGGATCAATGAACCCCCTCATTTCGACCTTACTCTAAAGCCCTTGGAAATAGTACGATATTGTTGATCAAAAACGCAAGCAGCACGCTTTGGGTCCCATACAGCAGATCCGCTTCAGACGGCATGGCACGCGCACATCTTGCGCTCGCACGAGACGGCGCGAGCGATGGGTACCGGGCTTGTCACTGATGGCTTCTAGGGGTAGCTAGCTAGCAAATTTGCTTTACAAAACTTTCGTTACAAAAAGAATTATGGATATCAGAAGCTTTTTTTTTTAATAAAGAAAACACGGAGCTGGAGTTACCGCCGCGGTTGCTCAGGCTGGTGAAGAAGACCGCTCGCTCGCTAGCCAGTGCAGCTCGGTGGTTCTCAAGCAATTTTGAAACCTTTTATGAAAACAAGCATTTCTAAGGCACACCTTTACATGAAAAACATCATAAGAGTAATTCCAAAACACCTGTCCAACTCCCAGGGGCCACCAGCGTCGCCCACCTAGTAGGGATATGCACCTGAATACAAATAGATCATTCAGAAACGCACAAATAATACGCTCTAAGCAGATATCTATACCCGGAGTTTTGCATTATTCAGAAAAACTCAGCTCCATGACTGACATGTCTGTGTTCTTTAAAATCAAATAAAAAATTTTCCCTCAAAAAAATTAATAATATTATAGATAGCCATAAGTTATAAATGTCAATTCTGTTTTAATACACTGGACTTTGATTTCACTAACTAGCCATTTGATTTACTACAGATTTACACCAAGCCAGCACACAACAGGCAGTGAGCTAAGAGCTGACCTTTCCCGCCTGTCCCTGGGAAACTGCTATGAGGGAGGAGATGTCAGTGTAATTCAGGTGAAAATCGCACGTTTCAATACCCTAACAAAGCCCCTGTCCCCCAGTAAAAAACAACTAATTGTAATGTCCCGGGCAAAAGCCATAAAGTTAAGCATATAACTCATGCATTCTGGATTTCTGGATTTATGAGTCCAGATATTTCTAAACCTCCTAAATTAAATAACATGTTTTTGGTGTGGATAGACACTTGAGAAAGAGCAAACACTAGGTATTATACGTGGTTGTGTGAGAGGAACCAAGTCTTGACACTTGCTTTTTCCAGAGTAGAGCAACGTATAAACACCATCAGAGTTTGTGATTTTTATTTGCCATTTGTGCATAGAAACCATGTTCCAGACACATTGGAATTCTTGTGCAGAACTCTCTGACTCAAGTTAGTATTTACAACAGAGATGTAGAACGCTTATTTACAAACAAGATAGTAATATCTACACAAGTAAGACATTTTTTTAATAGTACTGACCAGGAAAGTGCTGCATAACTGTCTAGAGGCAGAGTTATAATATTGCACATTTAAAATATTGCTTATAGAATATATGTGATATGTCAGACTGTCCAAAATGGGGTTTTGGTTCAGCTAAGAAGGCATTTCTGATGTTGCTGTAACAGTGATCTGGTGTTTTATTATGTTTATTTTTTCGGAGATTGCAATGGTTAAAATCTCCCAGAATAATAAAAGTAGCATCAGGATATGTATTTGGAATTTGGAACACCGAGAACATTCTGTTTTATGATGGATTATGTTGATACGTGAATTACGCAGATATTACATTCCTGCTGGGGCAAACAAGCGAGTAAAGTGAAGCTTGGGGGTGGATATGTTATGTTAAGACAATGTTCTGACCATTTTTATAAAAGAATTTCAAAGTCGTGTTAGTGCTAGTTTTAAATATTAGGTCGGCACTGTGTGTTGAAAACCATACTAGACTCAAACAGGAAAAACAATGATATATGGAGAAATTTACTTGGCATATAACTTGTTTCATTTTCTCATTCATATATTCAAGCAAGCTTGCAGTAGAAAAGCCACAATCTAATTTTACATCGAAGGTGTTTTGGTACTGCGCGCAACCTCAAGTAAAGAAATTGGGAAAATTCCTAAATGACAAAGTGGATACATTGTGAGGCCAAATTCTTTTTGAAAATATATTGACCATGATATACAGTATATGGAATGTGATTAGAGGGCTTGGTACAGTGAAATTTTGGAAGCTCCTTGCACCTACTTTCACTTACTGTAAAGACTATGGCAATAAAACTTTTCATACACATTTCAGTAGGGAATGCATCTAAATAATTAATTACAGTAGACAAATTTGCTCATCCCATCCAGGGTATATGCCTGCCCCATCCAGGGTATATGCCTGCCCCATCCAGGGTATATGTCTGCCCCATCCAGGGTATATGCCTGCCCCATCCAGGGTATATGCCTGCCTTGTGTACTGTGAGGCTCTGTGGGTCATCCACACCGTGCCTTTGATCTGAAGGTTGCCAGTTCTAATCTTGTGACTGGTGGACTGTTGGGCTCTTGAGTGAGGCTCTAAACCCCCATTACTTCACGGACTGACATGTCATTTAGGATAAAAAGTGTCTATTAAATAGATGCTTTATAATGATGCTTAGGGTAGACTCTAGACCCCTTGTAGCTGTGTCTAGGATAAGCGTTTGGTAGCTGGACGGATGAAATTTCGTAATTGCTTTACCCAGGCACAAAAAAAATCCGAAATAAAATGGAATGTGAGAGAAGACTACTTAATTGTTATGGAGTCGCAGGGCTAGATGACCAATAAAGGAAAGCCACAGGCCTATCAGAGTGACCATGCTAAGTACACCATTACAAGCACGTACATTGGACATGAGAGTTTTGGAAATGGACTCAGAACTGGAACTCTGGATCAGCAGTAGGTGGTCACCCGGTCCAATGAATCTTTTCTGGTGCATTATGTGGACAGCCAGGTACGTATCTAGCATCTGTGGGAATTGTTGCAACATGTAACCTCATTCAAAGCAGGGCTCAATACACTCTGGCCATCATTATTGTTATTATTTGTGCAGCAGTAGGTCTCCTATTATTATATTCTAGTATGGTGTTTTGGCTGTGTATGTATATGTATGTATACACACACACACACACACACACACACACATATATATAGTATATACATACATACATACACACACACACACACCATTCGCAGCACAGTTTAGGCTAATTGACTATATACACTTGGCACTGGCAGCCTTCAAACGTGCAAGTATATATCAGAGCAAACAAGCCTGAACCGCAGGCAATCAGTGGGTCCAAGTCTTCAAAGCCAAGAGCATGAAACACAGCAAACTGGTAGCTAATCTCCTGATAGCAGTTAGACTGTGGGAAGACAGGGGACCCACCGCCACATTGGTTTAGTGGAATAAACTAGAAAGATGACACCAAATTTACACAGCACTTTATATATTTATACATTAATTTTTAAAAATCAAATTGACAATGGAAAAAATTACGATATTTACCTAAAGACTAAATAGACAAATATACACATTTCAGTCCTCTCTATGAATATTTTGTTTGAAAGCTTGTTCTCGAAGTTTCTCTGCATACAGATTTTCAAGGTATTACTACTGAAGCCAGCCTTGCGAGGCTATATAAGCAGGATGTTGCATTTCAGATTTTCAAGAACTTTTACAAAATATTACTCAGTCTGGAGGAGTCAAGGAAGTAAGGCAGAGACCTTTATATACAAAAAAAATCCATGTTAATCTGAATAAGAATTTTAGCAGCAATGACTGGCCATTTGTGATTAAAAACAAAACTAAGGTTTTTGGTCACTGAGAACTCATTCTGTATTCTGACAAAGTGCTTGGAAGTCGGTCAATCCAACTAAAGAAGGCAGTAAACGGTTTCCTTTCCTTTATTATTCTTGTTTAATTCAGGTACCTGGGTAACGATGTGAGGACTTGGGGGTAATGCATGCGCAAAGAACATAATAAAAGCAAAAAGTATGTGAATATTCGGAACTTCAGGACCGGTCTCTGTGATTTACTCCTTGAAACTTCACAAATAAAAATGAGCAAGCAAGCCAGTAGTTGTTGGATATAATACTCACAGTACTCATGCAGGCTTTCTGATTTATGCCCAAAAAATTAAATAGAGGGGAAACGAAAAACAGGAGAAGGAAAAGGTCTGTTGCAACAGTCACTTCAGCCTGACTCTAGGTTGTCATCATATATTCCCTGAAGGAGACAGACTCTGGATGCAGGCCATCATGACGGAGATAAAGAGAGAAAGGCGACACAGGACATGAACAGAAAAACAACTGACAGATCTCTACCCCACTCCAAGACGAACATCTATAACAGGTTTGTTTTAAATTAAGGAGATAGAAATGGTGGGAGAACTCCACTTAATGCTTGGCGTATTTAACATTCCTTCTTCAAAGCATGGCTGTGGATTTCCTGACAACACGTCTCATCGCCACACTCAGACATGGCCAGTGCTCAACCTCACAACCTCAAAGTGCCTTAAAAGAAAAAAAAAACAAAAACACACTCAGTAACAATAATGATAACCATAGGAACCAATGACAGTCCGTAGCCGAGAGGGCTCAGCAGACACACTTGTGTGCGATTTCGGGGTGGCTGGGGAAGGGCTCGTCGAATGAGAAGGTGCCCCTCGCAGCCTTCATGTCACTCTTGCTAGAGCAGATTGTGTAGGACGTCACGATGAGCAGATCCTGGGAGGAGGCCGGACTCTCTGGGTCCGTGTCCAATTCGGACTGGCTGGCCTCGGGCTCAGCTTGGCTAGACGACAGGGTGGAGTGGAGGTGGGCGTGCAGCTTAGACCCCCCCATCAGCCAGGGGTGAGCCAGACAGTCCTCTGCAGACGCTCTCTTTCTGCAATTGGAGGGGAAAAAGCAAGCATTTCCAACTGAATTTCAGAAAGCAGAAGTTATCCAGCAGGATCAATAGTCTGTTCCTTTTGCCCCATATGATGATTTCTTCTTCATTCTCTCTTTCTCCCTCAGCTGGCTCAATTATCCAAATCAGAAGCAGCCTGTAAATCTTTTAATTGATGCAGATACTTCCTAGGCCTGTCACACTGTAGACGTTACACTGCAATGACACATGTCATCCTCAAGAGGGAGCACTAGGCTTTATTTTCAGAGGGAAAAACTACAACAACAAATGACCACTAAGGGTATCTCGCGGAGGTGTGAATCTTGTGTGAATCACATACCACACCACAGAAATGGCTTACCTGGGATCTTTGACAAGGAGGGTCTTGATGAAGTCGATGGCGAGGGAAGATACTCCCTCAAAGACATCCTGGGAGTAGTCCACATTGACCTGCGAGATGTTCAGGAAGGTCTCCTGCTTGTTGTCACCCAGGAATGGAGACAATCCTGTCAGCATGACATAGGTCAGGACGCCGATGCTCCTGAAATAAAATTGAATTGACAAAAGAGTTGATGCTCAAGGTGGCTCTTTTACGAGATTCAAGAAAATGACATCTTAGTACAGACGGTCTGCAGCCTTTAGGTGCATCTGGTACTAGCCTTAATCTGACATTGTAGAATATGAATAGATATTTCAAAAATGTGGGGAACCCCCCCCTCCAACCCCACCTTAAAATGCCAAAGTAAGCTATGGCAGATCACGTATCTAAGCATGACTCAAAAAACACTTAACACACTCACCACATATCTGTGGATATACTTAAGGGCTCATAGCTGAGGACCTCAGGGGCTTAAAGAAAAGTGGATAAAGATCAGAGTTAAAATGGAGGAGAAATTATTATTAGACCGTTTTCAAGATTTGTACAGCTTACACTTTTTTTCAGTTCGCAACCAGAAACGAAATGACAAATAAATCCCTAACATACACAAGCTGACTTACCCACATACTCCGGGGTGCCGATGATCTCCCGAACCTCCTTCATGTTGTCCATGCATCTGGACAGACCAAAGTCCACGATTCTGATGTCACCCAAGGGCTGGGAGCTGGTCAGCAGGATATTCTGAGGCTTAGATGGAAACAGAAGCACTAATTGGCCAACTGTAAGTCAGTAGTCTCCAACATGTTTACAGTCAGAGGGGCTACAACAAAGAAATGATAGGGGGGTGGTTTTCATGGTGAAATTAACCCTATAAGTGTTACATGGGTGACTCATTGACTCCTTCTGGGCTACTAGCTACTAGCAGTCAATTCGCTGCTGAAAAATAGTTAGATATTTATCTGGACTTATAGGCTACTATACATTTTCACTCCCTCCCATTTACCTACCTTTAGATCCAAGTGTACGACGCTGTTACGGTGCAGACAAGCGACGCCCGTTAAGATCTGGCGGGTGAGCCGGATAACGTCCCGCTCTGTGAAGGCCTCATCCGCTACACACTGGTCAAAAATCTCCCCACCGGCTGCACTACAGAAGGGGGGGGGGGGGGGGGGGAACCCCCCAGTCTCAAACAGGACAAACATGAAACCAGGCGCGTCACGAAAAAGCAACTCCCCCGCCGGGAAGAAACCGCACCCCTTGCCTTCTCCC
>JAODKM010000088.1:14614562-14627117 GCA_026780845.1 Petrocephalus sullivani | reverse complement strand
GGAGAACTGGCGGGGGGGGAGCGGACAACAGCCGCGCCTGGCAGTGACCGACACCCAGAACCGGGGCCAAAACACCACCCCCCCCGGCCCCCTGCCGGGGGGGGGGGGGGGGGGGGTGGGAAACCTTCAGTATGAAACAGGACAAACATGAAACCAGACGCGTCACTGAAAAGCTACTCACTCGCCTGGAAGACACTGCATCACTTGCATTCTTCACTCATAGGCTCAGATCCACACCTAAAAGAGCCTCTCTGCCTTTGGCTCATAGCATTCATTACCAACGTGTGAAAAATGCATGCGTGCCAGGTGCCTTCAGGCAGCTTTGCTTATATTTAAAATTGACTTATACTGGACTCCATGTCATGACAAGAGTGCTCTACAGTAGCCGAGCCAAAAAAAAGCTGGTATTTAAGCACATAAAATTTCCTGCATTCTTTGGTTGACTTCCATACAAAATCACCGAATGTCTCACCTGAAGGGCTGGTGATTATATTAATGGGGAATCCCCTACCCTTTCATTTACTGGATATTATGCTGGAGGAACCAAATTAAGATACAGAGGAATGTGAAGAACACCCAAGTGAGGCTGCAGTCTTGGATAAGATTCCTAGAGCGGCATAAAGTTGAGATAAAAGAGAAAAGCATGTGGGATGCACACAGCTCATCTGCATTCTGAGCGTGGTGGGTGCAGCAGTTATGCAACTTCACATCCACCCGTCACTTTCATCTAGTGCTCTCGGCCTCGAGTCCCGCTCGTACAAACAGGGCCCGTGAGAAATCCTCTTCAGAATGGGTATGAAGACATGGAAAGGAGCACAGAAGGGAGTCCAACTACCAATACACGCAATACGATTGTTAAAATGGACAGCTGCTGTGAAGTGTATTTCAGCTGGGGCAGGCCTGGGCTCTCAGTTTGTGTTGAGCTGAGCTAACAACTCTGCCTGTTTTCATCAAAGCAGTACTGATCTGCCTTACAGTTTAAAGGCCTTTTGAAATATCAATGAGAAATGCATCAGTATTCCATGTTACATAAACAGCTTTTATGACTTTATAGCTAAAATGGAATTACACAACAAAACGCCTACAAGCAGTCAATTATAAATGGGAAATAAAGCACAAGATTACTCCCCTATTAAAATACAGCTGCAAACTCAGGAGAGTCACTGTTATCCAGACGTCTAGTGATACACACGCAATCTCATGGACGGAATTTGCTAGTGGGCACATGGACCAGAAAGGTGATGCTTATTAGGTGGGGACAAAGCCTATGGTTCAGGGTGTCTTTCGCAATGCAGTCCAAACTGAGACCATGACATCACCGCTGATGAGCTAGAACGCTAATCTTTTAATTACTGATGACATTTTAGAATAAGAGGCTAGTAAATCGACAAACCCAGATTTAAATCTGTAGTATTGCTCAACAGTATAGGAGTATCCCAGCTTCACCATTTTCTCGGAAGCCACAAGGCTGGCCAGAGAGGGAGTCGTACACTTCCCCAGCACACTGACCACCTGAAGTTTGTTAGGCGGACTCTGCTCCCGCAAGGGAAAACTCACATCAGCTAGTCTGAAAGGAGCAGGCAGGCACACAATTAGCACCTTTACTTCACTGAAGAAAGCTCAGGAGACACTGGCCAGTACTGCTTTCCAGAGAAGGATTTGGGGAAACTTCTTCACTGTAACATAAGCACCTTTAATCCCTGCCATCAATGGCATCTCAGCCCATACAGTATATATAGAGCTCATTAGACAATGGCCTGACTGTTTCTGCGGCATTGTACAGTAAGGTAATTCTGAATGCAAAGAAGCAAGTCGTCTGAAAGGCAACACGGGGATATTAAAGACTAATAATTAAAGTCTCATCAGCTGTTTTGCTTAATTCTTCTTTAAGACTGTAGTATGTGGGAAAATAAGGTGAGCGTTTCCCTCCCCAGACACAAAACGGCCTAAACCTAGTTCTGCGCTGGTTAAGGATGTGGTGAAGGGAGCTGCGATGTATATGTGATTTTTAAGTACGACCCACAGCTAGAGCTAAAACTAAAGGAAATGGGAAAAAAAAAACACACACACACTCTTTCGCTCAGTATGCCGGGTTTGCGAAGAAGCGTAGCCATGCAGGGCCGGATGAACCAAGAACGTTGCTGTGCGGTCGGCCGTGGTGCAACAGATGGTATTTAAAATTTTTCTCAGAAGAGTGCATGAGAAACCTCATTGTCACAAAGGATGTAAATTAAAGGCCCAATTCTACCAGGTTTAGCAAGATGAAAAAAACTAAGCAACCCTGCTTAAGATAAATTTAAGGGCTAGTTCAATATCGGTAAATGTGGATGTCTGGGCGATTAAACTCCAGCGGTATTGCTGATGATTCTTGGAAACGACGAGCTGCCAAGCAAAGGGAAACTAAAGGTACAGACCCCCCTTTCAAAAAAAAGGTATTCATTGTGTGGTTCGATAGATTTACATACAGAATATACACAGCATCCTTATTAAATCAGAATGCAAACAAGAGGTAATCTAAAAAAAAAACAAAACATTAACAAATCAAACAGTTAGGATTCATTCTCTTAGAGACAACCACGTCAAATGTAAAGCACCAGTAATTACACTGTGCGACAGGTATAGCTAATCATTCCTCAGAGCGTTACTTTTTAAAGCCTCGCTTTAAGCAGATCTCTCAGGTACTTTAAATGATCTTGAAAAGCAACATTTTTCCCCGTGTAATATCAGTCAGCGTGGAGGCACCTGGGGCACCACTTTAGGCTATCCATTTGCAGTAACACACCTAGACCCTAGGTAGTCTGAGGTCAACTCCACACGGCTCCACAGAAGGGGGAAGCGAGCTGTCATTTCCTTTTAAGGTAAATACACGCACGTGTACGACAGCGGCTGACAGGCTGCGGAAACGAGGGATGATGCACCGAGGCAGGCAGGAAATATGCAGAAACAGGAAGCAAGGTTTCTTACAATTTAAGATATCATCTCACTACTGCTCTAAACCTGACAGTGAGGCTTAAAAAAAGATTCTGACCTACACTAGTACAAATAAGCAAGAATTAAATAAAGGCTGAGCAATATTCCGCTAGTGTAATCACAGCTGTAGTGCTGGACAGCTACAGAACAGTAGTCACATCGAGGCCTGTTCTCCACTGCAATATTCTCAGTAGTGTTAAGACGGATTGAAAACCCACTAAGCCTCTGACATTTAAAGTTTAACAAGATATTTAGTGCTACATGCATTCTGTGGTTCACCTGACCTGCAGCTACTTGTATCATCGGAGAAGAATTTACAACGTCCACTCTCAGCAACTCGCAAAAGTTAACGTTTAGTCTTGGAGGGCGGACTTACTAGTCAAGCACCAGGATCATCTCGCTGGCGGTCTCATAGACTTCATGGAGGGAGACGACGAAGGGGTTGGACTTGGCGCACTCCAGGACAGCGATCTCGTGGATCACGTCCCAGCGGCAGTCCTGCCCTTTGCGCCTCTTCCGCAGGAATTTCGCCGCATGCTCCTTCCCCGTTGCCTTGTTGACACACTTCTTCACCACCGCAAATTTACCCCTAGGGAACAGAATGGAGAGCAGCAGGTTCAGACTACCGTCACTCGCTATACTTATTAGAATTATTTAGTTTCTTCACTGGAAATCAACATATATTATTATATATATTATATAATGTCTAGACCGCCGGACCATCCCTGCAAGGAGCTGGGAGGGAGCAAAAATGGACTGTCTGGCAGGTAGCTAGGAGGGAGCAAAAACTTGGCAGTCCATGAGGACTGGGTTGAGCACAGTTACTGCTGCTTTAAATCTGGTGTCCATGTTTTGGCCAAGACAAGGTTAAATATTGCATATCAATATTTATTCATCATTGACAGTGGACAATGCAAGGCTGACAATCAATTCAAAAGGACATTTAAATGTATTTGTAGTCAAGTTCTCTAGGGGCCAGACAGTATGGGAACTTCAGAGGCTACAGGTCCTGTAAACGAGCACAGCCCTGCTGATTTAAAGCCATCCAAGACTGGGATGACTAAGTGTCCAGTTTTCTACACCCTTATTTCTTGATTAATGGCATCACATGCTTCAGAACAGAGATGCACTTTTCCCCACCTACCCCATCCTGCTCTCCATGAGACACATACAGTACGGGTGCGAGCAAGCAGCACCCCCTGCTCAAAGGCCCATGGATATGTGATTATGGGGATATGGGGCTCGGACAGACGACCTTCCGATCACAGGGACAGAGGCTTAGACCGCCAAGACACACACCACCCCCTGCCCTCCCCTGCCATTCCACAAAAGGAAATGAAACTCTAAACTGAGAAACTTCTCTTCCTGTGTCGTCTGCTGTCAGTCTCACTCACTTACTCAAGTCTGACTCAAGTCCCTCTACTCCTAAATACTCAAGCCGGCATTTACAAACAGGGGCCCTTGTGGCACAGGACAGTCAATTCAATACACAAATGAGACATGGAAAACACCAGTATGCACGTTTAAAAGGAAACACGAACATGAGCCTTTATGAAGGCATAACAGAAGAGCATATCAGATCTGTCATAGCACCAAGGAAGGCGTCTGGCAAAGATCAATACGATAAACAGGGGGTAGAGGGAGGACAAACACAGGCAAGTGAAGTTCAAGATCTACAGAGACTGCAGCAAAGCCCAACTGTTAGTGATGCCTACACCTGACGGCAAAACACACACTGGTTGAATACCAATAGCAGTAAGTTAATGGACTTACAGCCCGAACGCCTGCAGCCGGAATTAAACGCAGTGTTATACACGCCTGCACTCCGAATCTCACTCCGAATCAGCCATGTGATGCATGCGGCAAATTCGTGTTTCATTTGCCTTTTTCCCTTTCTTATGCATATGCTTTTTATATACTTTTACTATTGGTTTCTCTTCCTATTCTACATTTTGGGAGGTCTACGCTCCAGGTTCCTACACCGGGACAATTTATTAGTGTTGCGCTACATTTTCTAGTGTCATTCTTAGTAGAAAACACAGACTATAAGGATGCATTTCCAGAGCTAAACCCATCTGCATGAATTCAATCGAGCAACAACAGCACCTTATACCAATTAGCAGAAGCGATTCAAAAAGCCCTGATTAAATAATGACGAAAGAAAAAGCTTCGTGTGTCAAATGATTAGCAGCAAAAAAAATAATCAACGGAAAATAAAAACGCAATAAATACTCAGCTGGGGTGCATCCGAACTGCAGCTGCAATAAAAGACAAACGGGGAAATCAGCCCCTTCGCTGGCGGCTCTGGCTTTATCGTTAAAGCGCACCTACCTGCCCAGTTCTTTCCCAGCCAAATCGTAACTGCTCCTGAAGGAGTCCGTCCTGATCGGCGTTTGGATCTTCGTCACCATCCCGTTTTTGTTGGTCATTGTTGAGTGCGGCTTTTCCTCGCCCCGGTACGTACGCGTGAAATCGATGCAAATTAACCCTGTTTCATGCCCCCGTAACTTCTAACAGCACCGGCGAATGCTGACAGCCGAGCAGCCGAGAGCAAATGACACACTAAAGTTCCGCAGGAAGGCTTCCGCTGCAGATGCGCTGCCACATGCTTCGGGGCTGAGTGCTCACAGTGCTGTCGCCTATCTGCTCGGTAACAGGCACTTCGCAGAGTAGCGGAAGGCAGACAGAAAGGTAACCGGCAGCGTCTCCGGCGCAGCACCGCGCTCGTAAGGGAACTCCGCTTTGCGGACGCAGGGCATAGGCGCGCGCGGCCGGCCCCCTAAATGACGGCGCGCGCGGCCGCCCCCCCCGTCATGACGTCCGATGAGGCGCCGGGACGCCTCGCGGTCGTTGTCTGCTACTGTACATACCCGAGCTTCTTATACTTCGTATTGAAATAGCATGCAGAAGTCCAGTTAAAACAGCGAGGGAATCCCCGGAATACATCATGGGAGGGATGTGTGTAGGGTACAGAAATACCACACAATGAATAATGGCTAAAATATAGATTGGGTGACCAGACAATCCACGTCAGGAAGGACACTTTGAGCTACTTCAGGCTTTACATTAAAACTGAAAGTCGTGGTTCTTCTTAAGCTTTGTCTGGTTTGATTCCTTGGTTGAAAGACACCTTTTCCCCGGATTAACACTTATTGATACATGCATGATTATAGGACATGACCAATAAGCACACAGAAAGAACCCAGTGCTTAAGTGAAACCCAGGTTCTTCTAATTGAAATGGTAATTTACAAATCCTATCCTAGCTCAAAGTGTCCTCCCTGACATGGAGTATCTGTCACCCTGGATTTGGACTGTCTGTATAAATGGGAATACAGTACTTATAAGCTGTAGAGGAAGACAGTATGACACCTTGCATGTGTTGCCAGGTTCCAAAAGAACATCCAACTGACATGGATTCATCCATCCATGAATTGAGGTTGCTCATATAGTACAAGATCAAAATGAGAATGGAACCTATCCCAGGCAACCCATGGCATGAGGGAGTGGACCCCTAGACAGAATGCCCGTTCATGGCTGGGTATAGGCTCACACACAGGGCCACTTAAAGACACCAGTTTCATGCTTTTTGACTGCAGGAGGAAATGGACGTCCCTCTACAGACTCACACGAGTACCTGGAGAACATGCAAGCTACACGGGCTCTAAATAGTCAGTTGGTTTCAAACGACAGAACGCGTTAAATTATAGACACATTGACATTGTTCTGGAAAATGACCCGAGGTGACATGTCTTCCTATCTAGCTCGCCCCTCCTCCTACACTGTCAGGGATCCTTGTGCGCCGTGCTCCTAACAAGCACTTATATGTTCTAGATCTTCAGAAACTCATTAGCAGTTCTGACTTTCTTCTTAGCACTTATTTTTTTTTTAAATCATAGTCAGCTTCCTCGTTTTAACTTAATCCCAAGCCATTAAGACGTCGTTATGCATTATATTAAAACCTCATTCACTATCACTCATATAACCAGCACCTCCCATCTCTTCTCAGGTGTCCCTCCAGATGATTTTCACAGCTTAGACCTGCAAATTCTCTGCATAGGTATGTATGCTGACCAAATGATAGTATGTTCTCTAGCCTTGGCATGTGCTGCCTGGAGGGACAGCAGACTTTGAATGGAATAAGACGTCGATTCAGCGTCACACGAGGTCTGGGATTACACATGATGGCATTGGCCTCTACCCATTCATCCAATAAACCTAGCAGGCTGACTGTTACCTAATTGTTTGGTTTTTAAACTGCATAACTATAAATATAGCGTATGTACACTGAGAATGGGAATAGGAATATAATAAAGCCATATAGACTTTTGAAGCTATTTTGACGATTGTGGATCAGTTGTTTTTCCCAACAGGGTCGATCCTGTCGCCACAATAATAGAGGTAAATGCTATTATATCTAGTCATTTGTGACAACACCCTCTTGGTCATTAGTCAGGTAAAACACTCTACGTTCCAATCTCCTCGTTACGAACGAACATGCCCTTTTAACGAAACTGAGTAATTAAGTTGGTGAAAGGAGAGTTGAAAGGACATGACCAGCGTTTTGTGCCGCAGATGTGGCAATGTGGCTCCACCTGATTGCCGAAAATCAGCCTGATTTCACATGCTAATGTACTGAACAATAACGAAAGAATGCATTCCAGGTGGGTTTTTCCAGGTGAAAATGAAAGCCATTCATTAGTCATGAATCTCTCCAGACTTAGTAGATTCCAAATTATGAGAAGGTATTTTTGTTGAAAAGTGACTGTACACAATGTTTGGCTGAACATTTCGATAACGTTGTGTAGCGTCCATTGGAAGAGTGCCCTGAAGTCCCATGCTTATGATAAATTTCAGACAAAAAAAGATAAGGAAAAAAGGAGAACCTTGTAAGGACTGCCGCTAGGGACCATAAAGTAAAGTAGTAAATCTGCTGTTGAGCTCTTTAAGAAAATGTTACAGACTATGTGATAAAAACTCAACCCCTGGTGGAATGAAAATATATTAGTACCGTATGTTAAACGGGATTTGTTATGCTTTTCTGTTTTTTCCCTTACCTTTACTGTGTTGTATAGCTTTATGTACATGTAAATGGCCTGCGACGTCTTAAGACCCAATGTACATGCCAAAAGGAGTAACTCTTACCACAGAAACCACTATTCTCTAATGTACCTGAAATCCGTTGCTTCCAAGACATGGTGAGATCACCACACGATCCTGCCTACGATCCCGATTGGCTGCCTACCTGCAAAGATCTGTCTGCAGACTGCAAGACAGGAGTGGAATGTGTAGGGCAAGCTGACCAATTGGACAAGCTGACCAATCAGAGCACACTGGGCTCATTGGGGTGGGGCTTAAAGATCTAACAGCACATTTCTGACAGTTATAGACAGAGTGAATAAAAATGTACACCAACACAAAGTTGGAACATTTAAGCATGTAAATCTTTTCTAGTAAAGTCCAAAAATAAAAATTATGAACAGTCAATTTTAATAGGGCTCCTTTCAAAAGGTATTGTGAGAAACACAGTTATCACACGAAATGAGAAACACAGTTATCACACGAGTTATGTTATGCATTTAGTTACAAATAATTAGTTATACAATAAATTATACAGAATTTTAAGGAAAATGTATTTTAATAAGTTGGTGACTGGTAAAACTTTTTGAGCTTCCATTACTGCAGAAAAAGATCATTATTATTATTATTAAATCATTATTAAATTTGAGTATTTAGACTGTTTGCAAAGTTCTGCCAGATTAAATAATATGTTGTCTTTGGCTTCTGAATTTATCCTCTGGTAGCCTGCTTTGAAGAACAATTTTTTATAAAACCTTTACATTAATCTGACTTCAAAATAATTCAAGGTGTTAATAAAAATGTATTAATAGATCAAAACATCTGAATGACATGTTGGTCTTTGCTATTTTTGGTGAAAAGCACCTGTTCAAATCACATAATTCAATCAACACCTCTGTCGACCCTAATTAAACAGGAGATAAAACCAGCACGGAGAGGAGACCTCAGCAGCAGAATTTAAATGAGGAGCTCTCCTGTAAATGATAGGATCAGTTTTTCCTGATCTCACATGGGGATCTCTCATGCGGCATGTTTTATGAAGCTTATGAAGAGACTTGGTGGATTAAATGACACTCCATGAACATCTAATGTTGCTAGAATATCATAACGAAATTTGTGTCTCTGAGTATGCTTCTCTATTAGTGTTCCCTTTGCACAAATAGCGCACATTTGTAATGCTAATGCACAGATGCTGGGTGAATCAGGTGAGCTACTCTGAATCAGATGGTGGCAGACGTCAGACAGGGCACAAGACGTCACTGAACCTTTTTCACAGCCACAGTCTTACAGGATACTCTTACACTGTGATGTCCACCATCATCAACAAGTCAACAAAGGACTGAGTTTCTGGTGGAAGAGAGGATCCATCCACCCATCTTCCAACCCCCTATTTCTGTCAAGTCAAGGGTACACCACAGACGGGATACTAGTCTATTGTAGCTATGGTTTAAATGGTAGAACACCATTTTCATTTAAAATGACGTCGAAATGAGAAAATGATTATATCTCAGGCATGCCTCAAAAAAATCATTTATTTACAGGGTTGCAAGTTTCCCAGTGTCCTAATTATCTACATATTTGTTTTTCTTTTCAGCCTGTTAGTTAACACAGTAATTTATTTATACATGTACAGTACATATTCTATCACATATATTTTATTACTCAGTAAAATATGTCTTAATATATTGTTATTTAGCAAGCTCATCATGCATGCCACTGATTTCCAAATTTTCTGTGATGATATCAGTCTCTATGCCATTGCTAAACAGACTGAAGCAATCCTAACATGTGCTGCAGCTGTTCTCACAGACCACAAGCTCCCTGCCATTGAAAACAGGAAGAGGTTTTTTATGTAGAAGCTGTGTGCAAGCCTGCTGGCTGATACACATCAGCCGTCAGCATGAAGGAAGGCACTAGGGCGTAAATGAAAGACGGAGCAGTGCGAGTGCTTAGGCAGGGGGCCACATCCTCCTCAATTTCTCATTTGGGCCCGGAAACAGAATTGTTTCTGAGAAATTTGATTGGTTCTACTTTTCAGCACATGATAAGATGCCCATACAGCGACTGACAAGTCTTAATGCACTACTTAGTTTGTGTAAACAGCACCACAATACTCACTCCAGTACATCTAGCCTTTCTGAAGCAAAGCACCAGCATTTTCCCACCGTAAGCACTTTGACAGAACATATGAAGCATCAGCCTGTTGACTCTACCACTAGCTCGATGTAAGTCCAATACCTCCAAATTGCGTCCGCTGTCTGCACAGCCCGTAACAAACTCGACTGGGGAGTCTGAGGGACACTTGGTGCTCTGTAATGACATTACAGATGTGAGAGTAGACAGTGACTCTGAAGTGTGCTTTCCCATTGAAGGGAGTAGTTTTTCGAACTGCACTCCTTGCTGTTAGGTTTATTATAGTCCAACCACATTTTCATCACTGTATCATGCTTTTTGAATCAGGAACCTGATCATAGTCTAATTTCATTCACACAGGATTCAATTTACTTGTTGACAAGCACAACTTATTTTGCATTATAGTTTTGTACATTAAGAAAAGTTCAACTTTAGCAGTTGGTCAATTTATAACAACGGGTGAGGAATGTAAACCTATTTTTTTCCACTTTAAATTTGAAGGCCTTTGTACCAAAATCAACCAATGGCCTTTTCCAGCTATACAGCTCCTGCATTTTACAATAGGTCCTTCTGGCAATCACTGTGTCCCCATTTACACAAAGTCACCACAAGCTGAGTGACACGAGCATGCTTCATCTGTCTGGTGTCCCCCACCAAACAAATCATAAATAACCAAAAACCTGGTGTCCAGGCACTCCCAGAAACACCTCTACACGACGCAGTGCTCAGTACAGGTCAGGTTACGTCGGCTTTGGGTGAAGTGCAAAATGAATAGTGACATTACTGCAGGCAGGGCCTGTGAATGGCCGAGATGTTTATTTGCGTGTTCATTGGCTCCTGGTGCTACGATGCTGGGAAAACATTGCAGGGAAGCTACATTCAAATGCTACTAATGCTAAGATTCTTTGGTGAATAAATGTGAGAAGGAAAAATTAAGCATAGCCACATGATTCAGGGCTGCCACACTCTATGGTCGCACCGTTGTTTTCTAGCTGTTCTCACGGAGGAGTGTGTCTGCTGTAGACAGTAATCATTTTGTAAACATGGGTTGCCAGGCAGACAATGAGGTAAACATTCATGAAATCCTCCTTCCGTTTACAACATTTTATGTACAATGGTCAATTTACTGTATTGCAGTGGGGGTTTGTTACATGGAACCGGAACTGAGATGGACTTTGAACATCTGCGCGAGGGGAACTTCAGGTCTGTGGCTGCCAGGTAACAAGAATGAAATATGGGAAACCGGACCTGGAGTTTAAGGAAGATGAGCAACACATACTGTATAAGAGTTGCCAAAATGCACAAGAGATAAAATATCCAGTGGCTTGGGAAATGTTTAATGGATTGATAAAATTATATTTGATTCAATGAATTATGAAGAATCGTGAATAATTGTGAGGAATGAATTGTGAACATTATCTGATGGGAAACTGCTAGGTTGTGTATGCTCCTGCTTACGCATGGAGACGAGAGCTATTGGAGTTTGTATATGCAATTGTTTGTATAAGTTTGTATAAAAAGACGTGTGAGAATAAACCCATGACAGCACAGTGGCCTCCTTAGGCTGTCAAACCACACAGAGAATGGGACAGACCCAGGGCCCCTTTGCAGATCCACAGGGTGTTGGTCCGCTGTTAACCTGTGGTCTGTAACAAAATCAGTAGCTGCTGTGTTGCTGTTTTCTAGATGTTAGGCATTGAAACACCTTGTGTTTCTTCAGTAAATCTCACATGCTTTCTCTTTCTCTGTTATCTCATTCAATGGATCAATCCGTTGTGTCATCTTTGAGTTTACATTCCGCGTTGGTGCTGTCAGCATCAGTGTACTCTTTATCATTTTGACAATAGTTTTTGTACAAGCAAAGAATAGTTTATCCTGGTTTTACTGATGCATATTTTGTTGACTACACTTCTTTGAAAGACACTATGGAGACATGTACAGTGTCTTGTACAAAATCTTGTTCCCTTACAACCTGGAATTTAAAAGGAATTTTGGGGGTTGTAACTTTTAATTTATACAACACAATTACCACTTTGCAGAGGCAAATAACTAAAAAAAAAAAAAAAAAAGAAAACCTGAGTGTGCATAACTATTCACCCAGCGACAAGTCTCTTCGGGTACATCTCCACAAGCTTGGCACATCTAGAAACTGGTATTTTTGCCCATTCTTCATAGCAAAACTGCTCCAGCTCCTTCAAATTGGATGGGCGCCATCTGTAAATCATACCAGAGATTCTCAATTGGATTGAGTTCTGTGCTTTGACTGGGCCATTCCAGGACATTTGCCTGTTTCTCTGTAAACCACCAGAGTGTTGCTTTAGCAGTGTGTTTAGGGTCATTGTCCTGCTGGAAGGTGAACCTCTGTCCCAGTCTC
>JAODKM010000088.1:14593843-14608367 GCA_026780845.1 Petrocephalus sullivani | reverse complement strand
CAGAAGGTAGGTGCAGTAGATTGAACCCCGTGGTTGGCAGAGTGATTTCACTGTTGGGCCTTTGAGCAAAGACCTTAATACCAGTTATTCCAGGAAATTGCTTTTTCAAGTGTATGTCAACTGGACAAACGAATGTCCAATTGAATTTTTCTTTGATAATTCCATCTGAAGAGGAAAAGATGAATGTAGCAGGTGGTAGAGACTGTAACACTAATATATTCATGAACTAATCAGTCATGGCTGCCTAAATGTTTTCCAGCATAAAAGCCTTCTGATATTGATTAATTTTGCTAAGCAGTTGTAGGCATCCATCTGATTTAACCCAATATAGAAGAGTACAAACACATGCCTTTAAAGAACTATTTAAATAAGGGAACAGAAATATTTCAAGAATGTAAGGTATGCAGAGGATGCAGTCAGTTGATTTATTTATTGTTTTTGCAGATGTTTCCCTGTTTAAGGAATGACATGAGTTACGCAGGATATGCAGGCAACTGAAACCATCCAAAGAAACAAAAGGCAAGTGTGTTTTCCTAGAAGTGAAATTCATTTCTCATATGCTCACAACAGCAATTCAGTCGTAGCACCTCAGCTATACATTGATAAACATGCTGAGTGACATCTCAGATTGCCTTTCTTTTTCTATACATGCAGAAAACTGAAAACGGATAAAGTATTTCACGCATAATAACAGCCCATTACCTCAAAGCACTGCTGTAAACAGATTAAAAGGCTATGCCAGGGAGTGTGGCTGTGCCAGTGGAAATTGCATTAAAATAGCTCTTGAAATTTGGACCTAGAGTCCATGAGCCAATCACCTAATGGATGATTACATCACAACATTTTTCCTGAAGGAGGAATTCTCACCGCTATAATTTGCTGATGCCAAGAGGACTTTGGTGTTTGGTGTTTCTATAGACACACGTTTTTAAACAGACAGGTGTGCATAATACCTGTGGGAGAGAGAGTGAAACCGGCAAAACATTGTGTCATGGAGCAGCTAGCCTTGTGTGCGTGACTCACAGCGCAAATATGTGCCCCATCATTAATAAACTGTATGTTTATCTGGGACATTCCCACATGCTTAAACTATTATCTCACTCAGTTGTCAAGACACATAGTTTTTGTGTGGCTGAGCCATATCATGGCAAGATTTTCTGTTAACTGATTTTTTTTTTTAAAAAGTGTTTTTTTGTGTGTTTTATTAGTTCTTTTGGACACTCTGTTGCACTTTTTCAAGCATAAAATTTTGGATACGTAGCATATTTTGAAATTTGAGACTATAACATAATGGGAATGGCAGACATCACAGTATGTGCTGTAGTTACACTGCAAATATACTATTGCGACATTTTAATAGGATTGCAGATGCGGTTTACTTTCAGTATAAATGTGTGTTATATCTATCTCATTCCCAGCATTGCAGAATTATCACTTGTAACGAAAGCCTCACCTAGCATGTAATGGGGCATGTGATGGGGCATGTGAGCTTGACCAGGCTTTTCCTTCTTCGTCTCTGTTATTTCACTCTGCCCTAGTCACATTAAAGGTGTAAGCATGTGAGCAGTGCTGCTCTTTAGAAACGGGGGGTGACACAGATAGGGATTCCCTGGCACGGAAAGTCTATGCGCAGACAAGGGAGGCTTGTACCATCTCCACCCCAAACTTATACATGACATGCCCTAGGAGAAGTTATAGACCATGTGGCTTCCTTTGAACGGCAACTGGATGCAAGGAATAACTTAAAAGAAATGAAAAAAAATAAAAACTATTTCAACACAGATTTCTGTGGTTTTGACCTTTGGCCACATGAACATGCCACATTACATACTAGATTTAGTTCTTATTTATGAATAATTCTTAGTAATACGCCAAGACTTAGACATACTCTCTTGATTACTCACTGCTATTTCCCGCCCTAGAGCCATGGTAGAGGGCGTGTGAACGTTTTGTTTGAGTTGCTGTCTTAAAAGACGGTAATTTACAATGTAATTTAAATATTACCAGACAGAGAACAATTATCAGGAAAACTTGTCCCGACATTAAGGATATTATAGCCATTGTGAATGAGATGAAGAGAACAAAAGCCGACCTGAGAGAGAGCAGAGCAGCAAGAGAGCAGCGCAGTTGTACTTGGATGTACTAAATTGTACCAAAGTGTGCTTGGCAGGTGTCACCTGTCTAGGAAGCTGGAGTCAGGTGGCAGGGCTTATGGGAGGCCCCTGGGCTTACCTGCCCTCCGTCAGGCTGTGGATGTAACTTGGTGTAATTCGTCTTGCAGCTCGGTTACCCAGACTGAAGCCCTAGCACCGACACGAAGGCCGGAACACTGCGTGATCTACTTCTCTTTCTTCTTTTCTTTTCTTTTTCCCAAGCACATATGCTGCACTACACTGTATTGCCAAAGTATTGGGACTTGAATTCAGTTGGTCACAGGTGTATCAAATCAAGCCCCTAAGCATGCAGACTGCTGCTACAAACATTTCTGAAAGAATGGGTCGCTCTCAGGAGCTCAGTGAATTCAAGTGCGGTACCGTGATGGGATGCCACCTGTACAATAAGTCCTTTCGTGAAATTTCCTCGCTACTAAATATTCCACCGTCAACAATTAGTGGTATTATAACAAAGTGTAAGCAATTGGGAACAACAGCAACTCAGCCACGGAGTGGTAGGCCATGTAACATCACAGAGTGGGGACATGCTGAGGTGAAAGGTGTGTAGGAGTCAACAACTTTCAATGGGTACAGACCTCCAAACTTCCTGTGGCCTTCAGATTAGCTCAAGAACAATGCCTAGAGAGTTTCATGGAATGGGTTACCATGGCCGAGCAGCTGCATCCAAGCCTTACATCACCAAATGCAATGCAAAGCGTTGGATGCAGTGGAGTAAAGCACACTGCCACTGGACTCTGGAGCAGTCGAGACGTGTCCTCTGGAGTGATGAATCAAGCTTCTCAGTCTGAGTTTGGCGGTTACCAGGAGAACGGTACTTGCCTGACTGCATTGTGCCAAGTGTAAAGTTTGGTGAAGGGGGGATTATGGTGTGGGGGTTGTTTTTCAGGGGTTGGGCTTGGCCCTTTAGTTCCAGTGAAAAGAACTCTTAATGCTTCAGCATGCAAAGCCATATTAGTCAATTTCATGCTTTGTGGGGTCAGTCTGGGGATTACCCCTTCCTGTTCCAATATGACTGTGCACCAGTACACAAAGGAAGGTCTATAAAGACATGGATGAGCGAGTTTGGTGTGGAGGAACTTGATTGGCCTGCAAAGAGACCTGATCTCAACTCGATAGAACACCTTTGGGATGAACTAGAGTGGAGACTGAGAGCCAGACCTCACAAATGCTCTCCTGGAAGAATGGTCAAAAATTCCCATTAACTCATTAACCACTAAACCTTGTGGAAAGCCTTCCCAGAAGAGTTGAAGCTGTTATAGCTGCAAAGGGTGGGGCAGCTCCATATGAAAGCCTATAAAGTAAGAATGGGATGTCATTAAAGTCCATGTGTGCGTAAAGGTAGGCGCCCCGATACTTTTGGCAATATAGTGCATATTGGGGGCAGTGGTGGCCTAATGGTCAGTGAAGTGCACTTCAAAAGGTTGCAAGTTTGATTCTCTGACCACTGGGGTACCTTGAGCAGGGTACTGCCCCCAAGCACTGCTCCCCGGGCGTTGAATTATGGTGCGTTCCATTTGCCTTGGGATCTGAGTTTCGGTTGCCGAGATTACGTCATATCCGCTAAAAACTCGGGGAAAACCGAGTCGGATGCGCTCTGTTTGCCACAGAAGCTAGAACTCGGATAAGGTTAAAGCTCGGCAATACCTAACGCATCTACACTTTATGGGAACTTTTCGGCTCGAGTCGCTGATCCTGCAAACCTATGGTTCGACTAGACATTTGTTTGCAACGTGGACCAAACAATTCTCTAGCATTGCCACTAGATAAAAGACACATAATGCGGTATTTTACGTATAACGTGACCGCAGCAACACATCTATCGAATACAATAACACTGTATGGTGTACACAGCTTACAAAGTTGACTCAAACAGCGCTAAAGTGCTTAAAAATGTAAATATCACTGAGCAGCCATCTTGAATCTGAAACTCGGGGTACTCTGGGCTGCTCCGAGATATTTCTCGGATCTCCGAGAAACGGGAGCACGCACTCCCTTCGGCTTCAAAACTCGGAATCCGAGTTCCGACGGCAAATGGAACGCACCATTAGCTGGGCTGTCACATGGGTTAAATGCCGAGGACACATTTCATTGTTGTGCACTGTGGTGTGTCAAAAATGACAATTAATCACTTCACAACTGTTTCCCAGCCAAATTGCTCCATTGCTTTTAATGTTTTCCTAGGATGTTCCCACCATGATCCATCAACAGGGACCAACAACACTGCATTTTCTATCAAGGACAAGATATTTAAAAACATAGCCTATATAGTTTTTCTTTCTCAATCAAGTCTTGCCACGGATACGTTTGTCCATGTAGGGCAGGTTGACAATCCCCATCCATCAACCATCAACCTTTAAAAACTATGTTGTTCATGGTTCCTGCCTAATTGTGAATGACATTTAGTTCGATATTACCCTGCACCATGCAAATACATATTGGATCAGAAACTTTTTGAGGAGCAGGTGCTTAAAGATCAAAGATGGGCCACTCGGTACCTTTAAAGCTCGCTCACAAGTTCACATGAAATAGTTCTGGCAAAAAAGGCACCCTCACATTTATCTATATTGGACTGTATTTGGATTGCACACTTGGATTAGGTACATGCATACGGAAAGTAGACAGCATATTTATTGTCCTGAGAAACTGGAAGACTTGTTTGCATGCAGCAGAGGCATCGCGTGCAGGTACCAGTCACCTCAGCAGCCACAGGATCCCCAGCGGTGTTTCATTTCTGCAAATCGTAAACTGTGACATCCTGTATATCTCTGCTGGGTGTGTGTGGGGGGGGTGAGGTAGGTTTGATTACTCACTTGTTAATAATGTTGCCTGCTCTAAAAACTGCATTAAAACATCATCCATCGCCCAACTGCAGGGTACAAATTCATTAATGATTAGTGGTGTCGGGTGGGGGGCATGGGTACCCTGGCAGATTCAAGGAGCCAGTTTATAGGCCCCCAAAATCTAACACTGCAAGCCTGTTCTGCAGAAGATCACCAGGAGGAACCCCACCTCCAGGTCAGAAACATCTACCAAACAGTTGGGGGGTGGGGGACCCTAGGTGACACTTGGCTAGGGGCTCCAGAACGTCTAGCTAGGCCCCAGATAATAATAATACATAATATTAAGAAATGCAGAAATATAATAATGAAATATAAATATAAAATTATTAAAATTATATAAATATGTATATATAAAAACTGAGGAGGAAGAAGAGAAAGACAGGTATTTGCTTGGTTTTTCACAGAATGTGATACTGCTGTCTCCAGAGTCTATTCAGATATTCACTGCAATTTGTGCAAAGAGGACAGGAAGTGGTTGAACATTCTTTTGTGCCCGTGTGTGTCAAGTCCTGACTTTAGATTGTTCTGCAACACTCTGAAGTGAAGTGGAATGACAAGAAGTGAAGTGAAGTGAAGTGAAGTATGTAAATGAGCACTATATAGAACAGGGGTGGGCAAAATTATCCGCAAAGGGCCGGTGTGTATGCAGGTTTTCGGGATAACCTTAAGTTCAGCTGTTCAAACCCACGTGTGAGGACTCTTCAGCCAATCAGTCCTCTAATCAGTAACCTAATTAGGGAGTTGCAGCAAAACCCGACACACACAGCGGCCCTTTCTGGGTAAGACTGCCCACCCCTGACATAGTGGAATGAAACAACATTCCTCTAGGAACATGGTGTGAAATACACAGAAGGCAGGCTGTACATAAGAGTACATACAGTACAGCAAATACACGAAAGCGTACGGCAATGCAATAAATGCAGAGAATAGCATTTAAACAATGGCTACACATCTGTACAGTGGTTAGCAAAAATGTGACAGAGGGGGGCAGCAGATTGTGACGGCTGCGGGAGTCGGGTGCAGGCGACACGGGACCTGGAGGAGCATGCCAAGGTCTGCCATAATACAGCCACAGTCAGCGTTACTGTCATTGTGCACATGCGTGAGGTCATCTCATTTGTCTTTATTGGGTGTCAAATGTTTCTGACACGGGAGACAGTGTCAGGTTATAATAATAATAATAATAATAATAATAATAATAATAATGTGCCCTTATTAGCCCTTCCGGTGGTTTGTACCAGATCGGAGACCCTTACTCATGTCCTGCACCCCGTTTCGGCTGCCCAGCACCCTGTGGGTGGCTTGTGGTCTTTCCCTCCTTGGACATCTCAGTAGGTACTCACCATGGCTGACCGTAAGCACCGAATCAGATCTTTATCCCTGTACATTTCTTCTGCATTCAACATGTTGACTATGAGTATCTAACGGTAGATTGACACCATTTTCACTAGATAGTCAACATTACTCACTTCACAGGGGGGTGGTCATAATGTCTTGGCTCATCAGTGTGTATACTATATATACACACCTGTATATTTATACCAGTAATTTGATGAAATGAAAAGTTTTTCTGCTGCAATGGTCCTACTGAAATGGCACATGAGTTCCTGTGTTAAGTGCAGCATGCACACAGCTTGGGGGAAGATGCTACTTGCCAGCCCAGTGGCTGGGCAGTGTGTGCTCATATAATGTGTGCCTGATGGCAGGAGAGCAGACAGTTTATGGCTGGGGTGTGTGCTGTCCTTGATGATGCACTCTGCTGTCTTTAGCCCTCTCCTTTTACTGGTGACACTGATGTTCAGGGACAGTGTACCGATGATGTATTTGGAGGTTTCCATTCATTCGCTGTGAAGCGCTGTGGTTGCCTGCGGTTCCGCTGCCATGCTTTTGGGCTTTCTTGGCCAGATCACCGGTATGAGCATTCCAAAGACTGACGTCTACCGGGGCGTCATGCATGCCAGAGATTTGAGGGTGCACAATAATTTAACAGGACGGGGGTTTTCTGTCATTTCTTTTAAACAACGCTGAAATTTTCCCTCCACATCTTGACCTAGAGATAACAAATGCAGGTCTCTCGAGTCGCACGCATTGGCCGTGAGACACGCGCATTTCAGCCAGTTCACAGACGCAACGTCACACACAGTCAACAGCCACCTAGCAGCCAGTCAAAAAAAAACCCTGAATTTCAAATTCAGTCGGGCTTCAAGAGGAAACTCAAAGTGCACAAGATTATTATCAGTCCCAACAGCACTCACAGTGAAGCTCTTCGTTTTCATGTGCTCACTGGAGATCCAGCTGAGAACTTGGATTGAACTGTGTCATGGTCTGTGGTGTCCCAAG
The DNA here is from genome assembly GCA_026780845.1 of Petrocephalus sullivani. Classification (NCBI taxonomy): domain Eukaryota; kingdom Metazoa; phylum Chordata; class Actinopteri; order Osteoglossiformes; family Mormyridae; genus Petrocephalus; species Petrocephalus sullivani. Next base: position 14,601,013 of record JAODKM010000088.1, on the reverse strand, counting down.
CAAGTATCTGCTGTCTTCAGAGGTCACATAAGGTGAAAAATGTAGCAGCAAGCAATTTGCCAGACCACTGCTTTATCAAGAATGAGATTACACATTTACAGCACATCATCAGAAAGTACCATATATTTAATGATTTCTGCAGAAATACAACAGAATTGTTACGTGGGAAATAATGCTTTTATTTACCCTTCAGTGGCATCATACAAATCAAGCAACTATATCTATATCAACCATATGAGATTTTTCAACCAGGGATTATAAGGGCCAGAATCCAACACTGTTTGCTTAGATTACTCAAACATATCATCATCCGCTAAGTGACAGATTTCGTAAGTGTGTCTGAGCAGGGAAATCTGTAAACTGACCCTCCGGGACCGAAATTGGTGAACCCTATTATAAACAATCATCTTCTGTGCCAGATTAATGCAAGTCCTTCGAAGGCGAAAGAATACTGAAAGTATTTGCTGACACCTAGTGGACACTTTTGGACTTGTTTTTTGAGAGCGGTGGGTCTCAGCGTTGAAGCATGAAATACTTCATAATGCATCATAAAGATTTACTCAAAGCAAAATAAGAAGTGACAGTGAGCGGTAGCTTCCGCAGCGCTGGAAAAGCGCCTTCGCCTTTAAAAAGAGCGATGATGTCAGGGGAGGCAATCTGTGGCAAGGGGGCAGTTTAGAGCACAACAGTCTGCTGATTGGTCAGTCTCCTATAATCATGCACGTATCATTGATGCTAATGTGAATCAGCTGGATGAGTCTTTCAATCAAAGAAACAAATCAGCCAAAGCGCAAGAAGAACTGAACTATTTAGCCATGCACAGTAGCCTTTAAGGTTTACAGTAGTTTTATCTGGTCACCCTAGTTTTAATGAATGTTTATCAGCAGGGCAAATTTCATCAGAAGTTCGGAGTGAGACTAAAGTAGTGTCACACGGTCGATGCGTGACACTTGAGAGCCCTGCCCACCGCATCCATCGGATCCTGCTCTCCCACTCATACCAATTGCCTGCACTCCGTGTGTGCGCGCATCCGTGTAATAACACGCTCGCTGCAGGACCACATGCGAATACCTTTGCAATTTACCCGAAAACAACAATGCTGTTTTCTGATTGGTTGTTAGGCAGCTAGTAGCTCTGCGTGACACGGCGCTCCGCATGCCTGCGCCTCGCCCGTTATTCCTTATATATATTCAACCCACTCATCAACGTAAAGTAAAGTGTTTGCTTTTATTTATTTTATATTATATAAAAAAAACAAACACTTTACTTTACTCTGAGTGGGTTGAATGTAAGGCAGAAATAAACTGTGGGGTCAAATATGACCCCGTGGGTTCCCCAGGGTTACAGTCATTTAAAAAATGAATTAAATATGTATATCTTGGTAAGATTAAACTTTATATAAACGCTGAAGCACATTTTATTTCACATTTGGTGAGATATGCAAGAGAAACACAAACGGCTGTTATTTGTACTGGACTCTTTAAAGATTATGAGGATTTGCTGTCCCATCTTCCGCGCCTGGTACCGGTTCTCGCCTGTGATTGGTTCTGCCCCTTCCCAGATTTGTATAGCCCGTAAGCTGATTGGATGACGCAGTGGCCTCTAGCGTTCCGCTTCCTGCTCGCCGCCGCGACGCTGGCCTTATAATCGCCCAGTGGCTGGGCGCTTCTGCTGCGGCGCGTTCGGCTCGGTGGCCCCGCGATGCCGCGTACGTGCTGCTGGCTGCCGCTGATCGCCGTCCTTTGCGTGGCTTTGCCTGCGGACGGCGCCTTTCCCAGCCTGGCGCACCTCCGACCGCAAGCCGGCGATGCGACGCAGGCGAAGGCGGTGGCCGAGCTGCTGAGGCGGCTGCTCGGCAGCAGGCAGTCCGACTTCATCCTGCTGGTCAACGGCTCCCTGGGCCGCGATCGTCTCGACGTGTGCGAGCTGCGCTCCGCGGAAGGCGGCAGGATCGCGGCCACGGCCACCTCGGGGGTGGCCGTCGCTGCGGGCGTCTATCACTATCTGAAGTACTACTGCGGCTGTCATGTGTCGTGGTCCGGCAGCCAGCTGAGCCTGCCGAGCCCCCTGCCTCCGGTGTCTGGGGTGCTGCGACTCAGCACTCCCCACAAGTAGGTGCAAGGCAAGACCAGGGTCCCGCTAGCTGGGCAGAGGTGTCAATCCCAGGTCCAGAAAGTAAAAATCCGGACCAGGATTTTATTTCAACCAATCAGTTGAGCATAAAGAGTCACAGTCACAGAGTACTCAACTAGTTGGTTGAAACAAAATCCTGGTCTGGATTTTCAGGACCTGAAATTGACACCTCTGTATCTGGGAATGCGCCGATGCACACGGAAGCCCAGAAAACAAGTGCAATCAAATGGCTGTACGCCTTCTGTACCTGTTACTTAGTGCAAAGTGATTTGGTTGCACTCTCGGTCTTACACACCGCGAGTAAGAGTGCCTTAGCCTCTGGCATTTAGTCCTGCCGAAGACATTCTAGTGGCGTTACTCCTAAAAAGAAAACGCATGACTGTAATGAATTGTCGGCCTATGCCAAAGGTTCGCAAATTCAAGAACCCAAGAAGGAATGTGCTAAGGCCTTGCAGAAATCTATTACTGTAGTTTGGCACAATACCCATCTCTATAAAAAATATTTCCTGTGAAATATAAATAGCGAATACATTTTGTGGCAGAACTTTATATCCAAAGCAGAACTAAAATATCACCACCGCATGCAGATAAGAACTTGACTGGGCTGCACTGAGCCCTGAACCAAACCCCATAGGACACCTTTGGGATGAATTAGAGGTGAGATTGTGAGCCAGACCTTCTGGTCCAATGTCAGTGCCTGACCTCACAAATGCTCTTCTGGAGGAATGGGCAAGAATTCCCACAAATGCACTCCAAAACCTTGTGGAAAGCCTTCTCAGAAGAGTGGCAGTAGTTATAGCTGCAAAGGGGGACCAACGCCATACTGATGCCTATGGATTTAGAATGGATTGTCATTAAAGTTCCTCTAGGTCTAACGGCCAGGGGTCCCGGTACTTTTGCCGTTAGTTGTCTTTGTGTTTGTCTTTGTGTGTTTTGTGTAAAATTTATGCCAGTCTAGTTGAAAGGGTGTTTTATTGACAATTTCACCTTTATAAAGTAACTAATGATTTGGTGCAAAGTTTTTTTTACAATTACGCTACATTGACATTTTGCCATCATAATCAAAATATTCTCCCGAAATTGATTAAAACCACAAATTTTACACTAGGTCCTCAAAAATGTATGTATGCAAGTAATTAATATATTCATTTTGAAATTTTTATGATTTTAAATGTAACTAAACCCTATGGACACAAATGTGTCACGTTATTGATCTGTATATGAAATATTGTATTATATCATTTTAAATATAACTGATTACTGATTAATCTGATGATTTATCAAATAGATTCCTTGGCTATTGATGTAATCGATAGTGACAGCCTTACATACACTGTAAGTGTCATATGGCTTTGAAATTGGCGATGCTGCCTTCCTATTATTTAACATCGTGTTTTCATTTCTTATTCTGAACACAAAAGACGCTTCTCAGATGCGCCATCTTAAATGAGTTATCTGCAGGGATGGCGAGTAATCTTACTTGACTCTTGAGGTGTGATTGTACTCGATTGCTCATTTTTTGGCTTTGCGTCATCAGGTTCAGGTATTACCAGAATGTGTGCACCCAGAGTTATTCCTCTGTGTGGTGGGACTGGCATCGATGGGAGCAGGAGATCGACTGGATGGCACTCAATGGCATCAACCTGCCCCTGGCCTTTACTGGGCAGGAAGCCTTGTGGCAAGAGGTCTAGTAACTTTGTCATAAAATCAAAAATTGCTAACTACTAAGTGTGATATTTTTATTTGTAGCCTTTGTGTCGATTACGAGAAGATCTGCCTGTTTTGTTTTTGATGGTTTTAGAGTGGCAGCAGGTATTGAGAGTGACATTTCTCCCCCCGGCCCAGGTGTACCTTGGTCTCGGTTTTAACCAGACAGACATTGACAGCTTCTTCACTGGCCCTGCGTTCCTGGCCTGGAACCGCATGGGTAACCTCGTCCAATGGGGTGGCCCCCTCTCTCCTTCCTGGCACATCAAGCAGCTCTACCTCCAAGTACTGGCTCTGTGTCTCCTCCAGTGGCTTCATTACTCAAATGTTAGGGAAAAATGACTCGATTTTGATTTTTTTTCCTCCTTTTCCTCCAGTATAAAATCCTAGAGCGGATGAGAGCACTGGGAATGATGCCAGTGTTGCCTGCGTTCTCAGGGATTGTGCCAAAAGCTATTACTAGGTAATCTTTAGCATGGAGGTGCAGTGTCCTTCAGGCTCGAACGTCTGTGCCACTGTGCTGACTATCTCACAAAAACATAACTGTAAATCAGTTTATAGTCTGTAATGAAATCCAAGCTCTCTTGTGCAGTTCTCTAAATGACCTTGCTGGCTTTCATCTTGGTGTCTTTTTGCTTCATTTTAGACTCTTTCCTCAGGCAAATGTGACCAAGTTGGGTCCTTGGAGCCACTTCAACTGTAGTTATTCCTGCACCTACGTCCTGGAGCCCAGCGACCCCCTTTTTCAGCGTGTCGGTTCTTTGTTCTTGTCCAAGTTGCTGGCACAGTTCGGGACAGACCACATATACAACACGGACACCTTCAATGAGATGACTCCCACTTCCTCAGATCCCGAGTACCTGTCTGCAGTCAGTCGTTCAGTATTTGCCTCTATGACCTCAGGTAAAAACGATACCTTCATTATTTTGTTCCAGTCAGTGGGCTTATATGGTAGTTTGGCACTATACCCCAGCACCCTTTCCTTACCTGTTCCTTGAATTTGGCTGATAATCGTCTCGACAGCACTTTCATTTTTCCTAATCCTTTTTGAAGAAAGTCACGCTGTTTCTTCTCCTCACTCCTTTTTTCCTGCAGTTGATTCCCAGGCCGTTTGGCTAATGCAAGGTTGGCTCTTTGTTCACAACCCTACATTTTGGAAGCAAGAGCAGATTAAGGCACTTCTGCATGGGGTACCCATTGGCAGGATGATAGTACTGGACCTGTTCGCTGAATCCAAGCCGGTCTTCTCATCCACCAGCTCCTTCTATGGACAGCCATTTATATGGTGCATGCTGCATAACTTTGGGGGCAATAGTGGGCTCTTTGGTACAGTGGAAAACATCAACGCGGGCCCTTTTGAGGCTCTCCACTACCCCAACTCCACTCTGGTTGGGCTGGGCATGGCACCAGAGGGCATTGAGCAGAACCCGGTGGTTTATGAGCTGATGAGCGAGCTGGCCTGGCATTGGGAGCCCATCGACCTGGTCAAGTGGGTCTCTTTATATGCAGCCCGTCGCTATGGCGTCAGTCATGGAAACCTGACCGAATCCTGGAAGCTGCTCTTCCGTAGCGTGTACAACTGCACCGTGCCGCAGTATGCGAACCACAACCACAGCCCACTTGTCCACCGGCCATCCATGCACATGAACACTGACGTGTGGTATGACCCCAGGGACCTCTACGAAGCCTGGAGGCTGATGTACTCTTCAGCCCAGCCTCTTATGTCTGTGGAGACTTTCCGGTATGACCTAGTGGATGTCACCAGACAGGCCCTACAGCTTCTAACCACAGAATTATATCTGGAGATCAAGGACGCCTTCCAGAAGCAGAATCTCTCCAAGCTGTTTACAGCTGGAGGGCTCCTGGTGTCCGACCTGCTGCCGGAACTGGACCGGCTTCTTTCCAGTGACGGCCACTTCCTGCTCGGGTTGTGGCTGGAGCAAGCTCGTGCCCTGGCCCAGGACAAGCAGGAGGCGGAACAGTATGAGCTAAATGCTCGGAATCAGATCACGCTTTGGGGACCAGACGGGAACATCCTTGACTATGCCAGCAAGGAGTGGGGAGGTCTGATGGAGGACTACTACACCCAGCGCTGGAGTCTTTTTGTCAGCACACTCGTTCAGTGTCTGGACAGAGGGAAGCCCTTCAACCAGGATGCATTTAATCAGGCTGTTTTTCAAGTGGAGGAAAACTTTACCACCAACCAGAAGAAGTACCCGTCTAAACCCCAAGGTGATACCTATGACATTGTCACCAGGATATTCCTGAAATACTACCCAAAGGATTTGAATTGACTAAATTGTTTGGATTTTTTTTTTATTGGAATTTAAGTATGCACTAATCTTTTTAAATATGGTATGTCCAGTGGTCCAAATTCTCTGGAAAATGTTGTATTCTCAGTGAACCCTTTTGTTTTATAGTACAACACTTTATAGTAAATATGCCTTTGAGTATATGGCTGTGTTGGAAAGCTTTGTATACATTTATACTGGAAATATGAGACTGCAAAAGTAGAAATGTTTACGCTGTTATACTGCCAGTCATGAACAGGTCTGTGATCAGGGATTTAATACCTCTGCAGCTGGGCAGGACTTATTTTTGTACATTGTGACATTAGAAGTACTTTATGAGGCAAATGTCATCAAATATATATGTTTTGTATTTGGTTTAAATTAACTAGCAGTTTTGTAGTCTGACATGATGGTATTGCAGACATCTTCAATTTCTCAACACAAGGTGGAGCCCTGTGACCGCTCAAGTCCATATTCATATTTCAGTGTTTCAGTAAATTACTTAAGAACACATGATTTCGCTACTCTGCAAATTGGCAATGAGCTTTGTCTTACAACGGAAATTGAGTGTTCTGTATATGACCACTTTGGTGTCATACTAAATTTATTTTGATTCTTGGAATATGATAAATATAAAAATTGTATGATAAATGTATAATAAATTGTTTTAACAGCCTCAAATAATATAAATATCTTAAATTAATATAATCCGTGAGTGACAAGCTGTTAGCGTACCGTCAACTTTCGAGGATTTTGCTGTTCGAGTTTTCCTAGGGTGACCAGATAGTCCATGTCATCCCGGACCCTTAGTTAGGACAGGATTTGCAAACGACCATTTCAATCAAAAGGACCTGGATGTTAATGCAAAATGGCTGGATGAGTCTTTCAATCAAGGAAACTAACCAGTCAAAGCACAAGAAGAACTGAACTATTTAGCCAAACACAGGAGCCTTTCAGGATTAAAGTACAGTCGGACCTCGCTAAGTCGAACCTCCTTAAGTCGAAAACCTCCCTATGTCGAATCACTCGTTAGTCCCCG
>JAODKM010000088.1:14580424-14592363 GCA_026780845.1 Petrocephalus sullivani | reverse complement strand
TAAACGGTTATATAACAATTAAGCTGGAAAAATGTCCTTGATTAACCCGCGCCTATTACTGTACGCCGTTTCCCTAAGTCGAAAACTCCCTAAGTCGAATTTTTTTTTTGGTCCCGTTGAGTTCGACTTAGCGAGGTCCGACTGTAGTTCGTAAAACCTGAAGTAGCTCAAAGCGTCCTGGTGACATGGATTATCTGGTCACCCTAGTGTGAGTTTATCTGCATGTCCCTGTTCCGTGTTCCGAGGGCGCTTTGTTTGGCTGTTCTCCCGTAATTATCGGTAAGTTAGTCCCTGATAAGTGTCAGTTAGTTGCCAGGCTCACGGAGAAGATCGCAGACTTAGAGGGACGTATCCGGATGTTGCGGGAGATTCGGGAGAGTGGGAGTTTTATGGATCTGGCGTCAGCGGTTCCAGGCATGACCTGGGTGGGCCGCGAGGCGAGTGGGTTGCGAACCCAACTGACGCGTGAATAAACACTTGAATGTAAGTCAGATTAAGACCGTTAGAGAGGTGTACAAAAGCTATATCACCAGTGAAAATGTGAACAATACCGAAGGGATACAGATAATCCTGAAGATTGGTTTCATAATATAGCACAGGGCTGGCCAAGCCTGCTATAGCAGATGTCAGCCTCTGTCTGTGTTGTTCATTTATAAAAGTTTTCCATAGTTATGTGAGGAGTCGGTGAGTCATTTTGCCACAATGGGAAGCCCTTCGCATGCAGCACAATGTAAGTTCTACAGGAGTGTTTACAGAGCAGAAGGTGAAGTGGGGAGCTTGAAGGCCATGGTGGGCACATTGGAGCAATCGGGCAAAGTGGCTGATGGTCACGGCCACTGAAATCCTCAGTTGCTGTCATACGTAGAAATAAAAGTTCTTTAACAGAAGTTTTTATTTTAGAATTCAATACAGCTAACAAAGTGGCCAGTTGGGTTCTATAGACACAACTACATAACTAGCTAAACTGGAAAGTACATCTACGTGGCAGGACTTTTAATGTAAATATGTGACATGTCATTTTTCAGCACAGTACCTGGCCTTTGTTCCAGCCAAGAAACATGTCAGATACTATTTAACCAGTTTCAATAAAAAAAGATCCACATAAAATTAATGATTAACCAGTGACATGCCTTTAGAAGGCTCTAGCAAAATGTTTCCCAGCCTGGTCCGGGGCAAGTGGTAACCAGAATCTGACGTGTTTCTTGGCTGGACCAATGGCCCATTATCCAGGCCACGTTGCCATATTCCAACCAGTTATTTGTCGTTCCATAAATACCTTGCCATCACTAGCTTTTCCTACTTTATTTTCCATTTTTCAATATTGGAAAGCAAACTCCAGGCTAGATAAGCGAGTGGGATGGGGCACCCGCTCACGCCAGCAGGCCTGCATGTACACACACGTGGTACATACAGAGCTACCATACTGCCTTTTAGCATGCTCCCAATGCATACGGCATCAAAATGCTTTTAATGAATCTGAAGGTTAACCATAATAAAAACCGGCATTTGGGGGGGAGTCACATGATTTCTGGAAGGGTGACTGTTAGCAGTACAGCAAGCGAATAAACAACCAAATTACACAGAGAAGTAGTTCATTATTCATTATGGCAACAATAAAAGATTGTTGTACTACCGGAATATGATATCTTTTCTGTGAGCGGTTTCTTCATCACTGTCATGTGACCCACATATAGCCAGCTTTTCATAGCCAGCTGACACCATAATTTTTAAAAGTCTGTGCTGATGTTTGTGCAGCTTCAGTTGCAATGCTGACATATAACCTAATCAAAGAAGTAAGGCAGGGTACACCTGAAAGTTACTCTAGCTGTGATATTAGCTCACATATGATATTACCCTACAGGAATCATGAATCTTGAACTGACTTATCACTCATTCTTTTGTATGTACAGATTTGTATGGTCTTTGCATCAAAGCAATGCTTTCCATAGATACAATGGTTACACCGGCTACAATTATGAGATGAAAGAAGAAATATTCAAGAAAGTGTAAATTTTTCTCTAGTTTATTTTTTTGTGCAGCCGTTTGTGCATTAACACAACGCATTTTACATTTCAAACATATACAAATTACGGTGCATTACAAGTAAGCAGACATTGCGAGATGTAGGAATACATATGACATGGCTAGTGAGAAAGGAGGCCTTCTGATGACTTCTCTGCTATCATTTGACTAAATTATGTACAAATGTGCCTGCCACAGCATTGTGACTGCTGACTATAGACTGATAAAGACCCCTGTGAAATGACTCTAACCAGCACGAGTTGATGGTTCCCTCACTGGTCCTCCCTGAAGTCCCTGGCGCTCAGCGCTGCTGCACGGCTCTGCTGGCTCTTGTCAGGGTAAGTGAAGAAGTCTGGAGCATTCTGGTCGACATGCAGCCCTCTGTCACTGAAGTAGGACTGCAGCACGCGCAGGAACTGCAGAGAAAGTTAGGGTTTACAGCCTTGTAAGGGACAAAAGAACAAGTGACTCCTTTTATAATCCCTAGAGGAAATGAAGCACCCATCCTTGGAAGCACACATGTGGTACTTACAGAGCTGCCATACTGCCTTTTAGCATGCTCCCAATGCATACTGCATCAAAATGTTTTTAATGAATCTGAAGGTTAACCATAATATTAACCGGTATTTGGGGGGGATGGGAGGTCAGATGATGTCTGGAAGGGTGACCAGTTAAGGTTTATTACTGCCAAAATAACCTTCATACACTTCAGCTCTACACTACAAGCTGTCATCTGTTAGCAGCTGGAATCCGCAAGAAAATAAACAACCAAATTCTTGAATTAAATTTATTTTTATACAGTGCCTTTCACAACAGAGTAATCAAAATGCCCTTTACATGAGTTGGGGTACATTTAAGTTTAAGATAAAAAAGAGGAATTTGTATATGTATAACCACAGTAATAAATAAAAAAGCTTTTACTTTTAAAGTCTGCTGTTATGGGTGTGTCATAATCCCCCAGCCCAGGGCTGAAGGTGTGGACTCTCAGACTCACCAGCTCCCTGTTCCTGGCCAAATCCAATGACCACAGCTTTTCCTGCGGAAAGGGCCGGCCCCAGGCTCCCATTAGCAAGCAGCTGATCCATAACACAGGCAGACCCAGTGTGCCCAGCTTCATCACGGACAGCTTCCAAGATGTTCAAAACACACCATGGGCAAGTCGTATTCATGTCACTGCTTTACCATGAAGCGTTTTATACACATAGCTTGTAAAGTTTGCTTTTGCTCAAAGTAATATTACCGAATACTATAATGTCATAACAATAATACAGGCAGTGCCAGTTATTCAAAGTAAAAAAATAAATAGTATTTAAAACAATTAAAAATGAAAAAATCAATACAATTTTCTACTGTGCAGTATATCACATGCATTCATGAGGTCATTAAACTGGCACAATTAAATTGGGTATGGAAAATTCTCTTACCTCCAAGATTTCGGTCTTCTGCTCAAAAAGATAAATAGCTCATGAGTGACAAGAGCTCAGAGATCTATTTATAGTCAGACTGTGGCCATGAACATATCTAAAGCCAAACTATTCCTCCCATCTTATGTCACGTATTGTCACAGGTTGTAAGTGCCAGTTTCATTTTTAGCCGAAAACGGAAAAGTGAAATTGAAATATGTATATACAGTACATACATACACATACGTACATAGTGACAGAAACACACGTTTTAAAATGACTGTGCATACTGCTAAATTGTAGTTGAGTATTTATTTATGTAATGCATTTCTGAATTAGTCACATAACATTTATGATTATTACACCTTTGGTGATATATTTCAGTGTACTACATGGGCGAGTACGGTGACTTGGTGGGTATAGCGACGTAGCCTCACACATTCGGGGTTGGGGCTTTGAGCCCTTCCTTCGCTGTGCCCACAGGGACTGCTTCTCTTTCCCTATTGTTTGGGGTTCTGCAGTTATAAGGCATTAAGTTATTTAGTTTCTATCTCTAAGTTGCCCATAGCTGCACATAGCTTTGTGTGCGTGTATCTGTCCTGTGTGGGCTGGTATCCTGTTCAGATGTCTCCTGCTCATGGTTAGAAAATAGCGGAGCTCCTTTCCATACTAGAAATATGTATGTATTTGTATGTATCTGATGTGGCTCGAATCCAACCGTCCGGCTTCCACACCTGCAGTCCCACCGACTCATGAAATTAGTACAATTAAGTGACACTACACAAAAAAAGCTGCACTACATCCTGCGAGAAATAAAATTATTCTGGAAATATAAAGCTGTATATTATTAAAAGGAGTATGAGTAAAAGATTTAAATCCAACACAACGAAAATATACAGCGTTCACATACATCACAGTCACAGAGTCATACATATATCGACGGAAAGTCATACAGTGAGCCAGCCCGTTGAAATAAAATCTACACAAACACCGGGTATTCATGCATCTCCACCTACACGTACGGAGCAACGGTACTACCCCCTATAAGATAATAATAAGTACCACATTTCGTGCGCGATACACTACACTTCCCAAAAATCTCAGCGACATTGTCACGTGGTGCAGCATGTGGACCAATGGTTGCTCTGATTTTAGTTCAGTCAATTCACACTCCTGAACTGCAGGTGGCGATGGGCAGCTGTGAGCGGTGTCGCTGCCCGCCATTGCGAGCATAGCAGAAGAAGACGGTGCGCCAGTCGTTAGAAATAGTGCGAGAATCGGTGATGGTGTAAAGAATTGACGTTTTAAACATCCTGTTAGTTACGTTGTTTGTTTAATTGTTTCTGTTATGCACTTTGCGGTGCGGTAGTATAGCACTGGGGATTTTAACGCATTGCATAGTCTTTTGTTCCTTAATGAACTAGCTATTTAGCTCTTTAGCTAGCTAGATGACTGGGCTGGATCTCAAGAGAACGAAGAGCACTGCCCAGTTAAATATTTAATAAAAAGGTAGTCACCTAAAACATTTGGGTTTCCCGAGGTTCGATTTTTATAAAACACGTTGTGACGTTTGAAATTCATGGTATTTTATTGAACAGTAACGCTTTTAGATTTTTCTTAAAGAACCTCGGAGTTCATGAAGGACAAGGTGTAAAAACAGAGAAGGACTGACACTGTCAACGTAGATTGCGAATTAATAAATGGTCACTTACATTTAACAGTCTTAATTTAAGCCTCTTCTGATTGCTCCCCTTTCTTTTACTAAACATAACACAAAGTTCAAAGCAAAAATAGTTTATACACTGTGACTGGTAAATGTGTTACAGGTAACCTCTGTAAATTGGCTGTTTCCTCCTGAACTATTATATGCAGGTAGTGCGTTTGAAAATTGCTACATTGTGGATACATTTTTTTTGCATGACTTGAAACTGTGCACAATATTGGACTAAGATTCAGTTGTGCTGGTTTGTTGTCCCTCATCTCCAGGCAAGCTCCGCTGTTGACACCAGCAGACCAGCATGTCTGTGTTCAGCACAGGCATCCTTGTGCTTACCACTCCACTTCATACCTTGCCACTTCGCATTGCGCCCGTCCTAAGCTCAGCTGCTCAGGTGGTGGAGCGCATCCTCTATGTGCATCTGCATCCAGGCCTCAATCTGGGTAGTGTGAGTCAAGCCAGGCCAGCCTATATTCCCGCTGTGGCAGATGTGTCCAGCCTCATCACGAGACTCTACAGCAATGCAGCGGACGTTTGTGGACATCTGGATGTTCGAGTGCTGCTGACAAACATACGGGCCCAGCAGGGTCTGGCGGGGCCTGGGGGAGCCAGTAACCCCTTCCCTTCTCCGCAGACGCTCTCCCACTCCCCAGAGGTGGTGTTGACTGATTTTGCCTTGCAGGACCCGGGCCAGTCCCCAGTAGTGGCCCAGTGCCTGCAGAAGTATGCGGGACACTGCTATTCCTGCAGCCCAGGGCTGGCGTCTGTGCTGCTGCATTCCCAGCTGGAGCCGCTGGTGAATGAGGGGGACCAGGAAGGTGGTGAGGCAGTGCATGCTGAGCCCCTGCAGACCTACGGCCACGTGGTGGTGGGAGGCACCTTTGACCGGCTTCATGGGGCACACAGGACTCTGCTCAATGTCTCTTGCCTGTTGACCAACAGGCGCTTCTTGATCGGGCTGTGTGACCAGGACCTGCTGAAAAGTAAGTGATGGTGGAGGACTTGGAGGTAACGGTGCTGTTCTCTAAACCGTAATCACTATGACTGCATTGTTAAATTAGACATACAGATTGTAGAGATGAATATGGTGTATATTGTCTTTCTCTGTCTTCTGATCTAGGTTACACCCCTATACATGCAATATACATCACATTAGTGCCACTTCATGTGTTGGTCCTGAGTCTCCCTTTTAAATGACTTCAGCTGTATTGCAATTAGACTAAGCGCTTTTAGACTAAGCACTCCTGGGGCCTGAACTAAAATATACCCCCAGATCAAAGGGAAAATAGCACTCATCCCCAGGGCATGTGATACTGCTAGTTGTCAAGGTCCCACCGTTACAGGTCCCCCCATTACAGGTCCCACCGTTACAGGCCCCCCCATTACAGGACTCCTACAAGTCTCAAAGAGTCAGAGTCTGAAGCGTCACCCCTGTAATAATCTGTGTTCCAGACAAGGTGTTGAAGGAGCTGATCGAGCCCTATTCCCTGCGGGTGCAGAGACTGCGCGAGTTCCTGCAGGACATCAAGCCGTCACTGCAGTATGAAATCGTGCCCCTCTCTGACCCCTTTGGCCCATCGATCACTGACTCCCAGCTCCAGTGCATCGTGGTGAGCGAGGAGACCAGGAAGGGGGGTGATGCTGTCAACAAGAAACGCCAGGAGAATGTAAGTAATAACTTGTAGTGTAGTGGCTGGCCACAATAACTGAGTTTTTTTTTCCATATTTTGAATTTTTTTAATATTATAGAACGGGACAATATCACTGGCTACCTTCAAAAGCTATAACAGTACTCATGTTTTTCTATGTGATTTGTTTTGTCTGATTTTATTCTTCTATGTCTCTTTGAACATTCTGATTTTGACTTGGCTTTTAGCAGCTGGGTCAGTTTAATTCGTTTTTTCTTTTTAATGCTTGTTAGTTTGCTGATGATGTAGTTCTCTGCATGTGGTTGATGTTCCAGGGTCTCCCCACCTTGGTGTTGCATGAGATTCAGCTGCTCAAAGACGCTCACCACAGCGAGATAGAGGAGGAAAAAATAAGCTCATCCAGCTTGCGTTGTCGTCTCCTGGGCACGGTCCTTAACCCTCCTAAGGTACTGACATGTTATCACAGAAACTTAACTGAGGTTAATGGGATTCATTTTAAAAAAATGTAATTTCGGTTTGTTGCCAGGTTTCAGAACAGCTTTTAAATTGTGGAAGTTTTCTGATTGAAGAAGGTATGCTCTGTGAAAGTAAATCCAGATGAGCTGATGATTGGAGTTCTGCTTTTGTGGAGATAAAAGGTGCAATCAGTCTAAGCTTTCAGCATTGTCTTTTTTGTTTTGAAGACAAGTATGACTTGTCTTTTGAAGTAACAGTGTACAGAGAAAAGCTGAAATTGAACATCACAAGGGTAGAACGTTTTTTTGGGGGGGGGGTGGGAATACAGATGGTCCCCGAGTTACGATGGTTCGACTTATGATTTTTCAACCTTATGATGATGATAGTGATACGACAAAATTTAAAAAATATTTTACGTTTAGTGCGGCAGGTAAACGTAGCAGTGTACGCAGTATGATACGTTGGGACATCCCATCTCCCGCCTTGTGAGATGCCTCACTCTCGCCAGTGATCGACAGAGTCCAGTTGTCTCGGTGTTAGAGCGTGTATTTTTTTTGTATATACAGTACAGTAAATTGCTCTATTTTGCTGAATTATGAACTTATGTGCTTATTGTTATTATTAGTAACAAATTACAGCATACTACCCACCATTCTTTAAGACTCCTGGGTAGGCTAGGCCATGATATTTCGGGGGTTACGATAGGGTCATTGGAATGCAACTCTGTCGTAAGTTGGAGACTACCGGTAGTTTGGGGTAGAGTGGGTGTACAACAGTACTAGTTGTTAGTACAGTTCACGGTCAGTTAATTTGTTGGTGATATCAGTAATACAAAAGCAGTAAAAGGTGGAGAAATATGGCCTTGTAGAGGCTGGCTGGAGCTCTACAGATTCTGGATTGCCAAGAGGAACATTAAAGAACTTAGGAGTGGGTGCAATGAATGGGTTTTTCATACCAATCAAAAGATGAAGATTTTTTTTTTAGACTTATTGTTACAGAGGAAATAAGTGATTCCACCCTAAGGAGAAGGCCAAGTGTACAGGGGAATAATTAGATGGAACAGGAAGTGAAGAGAGAGAGGAGGCACAAGCCACAGAGGTCGGGGTGTCGTCTCGAAAAGACTCCTGGTGCAAAGTGCACGTTTCTCTACAGACTGTGCTGCACTGGCATCCAGTGATGCTTGATGACTCACTTGTGACTCAGAAGTGAAGGTCACTTTGCTGTGGCATTTAACGACACAAAATGGGTAATTCTTACAATTCAGAGATGGACCTTCAGGCCCTAAAGAGCATTTTTGTATACAGTATCACTGCATAAGGGCTCAGGCTTAAAATCCCCTCGTTGGATGGTTCCAAATGACCAGAAACATACCAAATTTAAAATAATAACTTTTACCATGTGATGACAGTGATCACTGATAGCTACAGGCGCACTTATAAACCCCTGTTTTTGACTGTTATTCAAACGCTATGTATTTTAAGCATTTTTTTTTTTTAAGAAACTGTGATGTAATTCACCCACTTCTAAGATGAATGAGCAGCTTCTGCCACCTCCTCTTTCTCTCTTTGTTTCTTCTTGATGATGGAAAAAGATGCTCTTATCCTTGTTTTCTTCCTTGAAAACCTTTTCAGTCTCCTTGCCGTGAGCAGGAGGGGCGGGCATGGCACGCCATGACCCTTTGTTCCTCACTGGAAATGTGCGTCATGAAGCACCCACTTTGACCCCATCTGACATTCACCTATCATCTATGGAGCGGCATCTCACGCTTGCTTTAGAAAAGGCAGCTGTGATTCATCCGATTCTCCTGCTTCTTCAAATGCTAAAGTTACCTCCTGTTTCTTAGAGGCCACTGAAGCTGACTGTAACTTATTATATCCAGCTCTCACATAAGAAGAGACAGGAATTCAGCCGCCTTATAACCTTTGAGGCACAGCAGCTACTGTGCAGTAGCTTCACGCTGAGCCTAGTCCTGGACAGCTGGGATTTAGCTAAAGGTTTTATTGATGAAAAATAACTGCAGACTGTCTTAAATTCAGCCCTTTATCTTTAATTGCCTTGTGAGTTATGCCTTGCATACATATAACTTTGTCTCTATGCTGCATGTAGGCCTACAGGAACATTTTCTTGCATCACTCTATACATCTGTATGGATGGTATGAGAGAAAAGCCCCACCTGACTTGAAAATGTGTTCAAGGCCCATTAAAAACAGCAAACTGATAAAACTTCACCTGCTCCCTTAATTAATCCCTTAAGATTATGAATAATCCTGTTAAGGCACAAAGAGCAGTGCAGGTCAGCTGGGATTTATTAGCAGGCTTACCTGTTGGCCCAGTGCTGGTGCACACGCACTACCACCCAAACTCTACCCTCTGCCTCCTGCCAACTCACAATACACTGGACAGTGGCCACTCTGATCCAAAGGCACGAGTTACCTGCTCAGATTATTCCACCATTTTTATTAACGTTGCGGGAGCGTAGCAGTCACGTAGAGTATAAGACGAGCTTTCTGAGATCAGCCTTGTGTACTTTGGCTTAATTGACTTGAAAAGACTCTGAGGTCATCTTCTTTTTCCCCTATGCTGTCCCCTTGTCCTCAAGGAGAAACCACACCTTCCTGCAAAGCCTTACATAATTGGGCTGACGGGGGGCAGTGGCAGTGGGAAGAGCTCCATCGCCTGTCGTCTGGAGGCTTTGGGTGCTGTCCGCATTGACAGCGACCAGTTGGGCCACGAGACCTACTCACCCGGGACAGCAGCCTACCGGAAGGTGCTGAAGGAGTTTGGGACAGGTGCACGAAATACTCTGACTTCTCGATGAGCAAATCAGTATAGGCACATGGTGGCCTGTTTCAGAAGTTATAACTAACTTGCAACTTTTGGAAGGCTGGGAGTATAAGTGTCTCAAAGGGAACTGTGTTGCTCAAATATTTTGGCTTGAATCTATTTTGGTGATTCTTGCAGTGTGTAGCCAATATAATGTTTAACAGCGCAATGCGTTTCCTGTTTTAGATATCCTCAATGAAGATAAGACCATCAATAGACGATGCCTTGGCAGGAAGGTCTTTGGAAACAAGGTAGTTTAGTGGCGTTTACATTTTTTGACGTGATTATCTGGCCCTTTTCTGATGTAGTGTTGATGTTACAGGAGCGGTTAAAAGCCCTCACAGACATTGTGTGGCCTGAGATAGCGCTTCTGGTGAAGCAGAGGATCCAGCAGGCTGCAGTGGAAGGTGTGTACATAGCCGTGTGTTCATGCATGTGCAGTGACTGGTGGTCTACGTAGGTGAGCTCATGCTCTGCCTGCCTGCCCCCACGTCTTCTCCAGGCAAGCAGGTGTGTGTGGTGGATGCCGCGGTGCTGCTGGAGGCCGGCTGGACAGACATGGTGCATGAGGTCTGGGTGGCCACGATTCCTGAGGAAGAGGTACGTATGTTACGGAGCCTGATTTCAGCCTGGCGTGTTGCTGGACCGCTGCAAAGGCAGATTTAGAAGACGAGCAGTGGAATGCATGTACCGTCGCACTTGCAGAAGGGTTTTTGTCCTGGTCCATCTCTGCTGCATGTCAGTGGCGCTGAATTCTCGCTCAGGCCGTGTCCCGGATCACAGCACGGGATGGCGTGAGTGTGGAGGATGCCCGTCGGCGGCTGCAAAGCCAGTGGCCTACTGCCCGGCAGGTCGAGCATGCCGACGTGGTGCTGTGTACCCTGTGGGAGCCTGACATCACGCAGAAGCAGGTGGGGACACCCTTACGTTGCTTAGTGATCTCCTTGCCGCACATACATGTTGCTGAAATATATTCCTGGATATTGCGAGAAAGATATTTATTAACTGTGGGGCAGCAATGTTAAATTCCATCCCTGTGTACTTGGCTACTTGGGGGAGAAAGGAAGGTGCATCACAGTATTATAATCTCTTTATCAGTAAACCAAACATAAGAGATGAGTGGATGTGCGCAGGGAAGCCCCTCGATTTTAGTGGTTGTACACTGATGTCAGTCTGAACTGATTGGTGCCTTTTCAACACCAAGGGTGTGTCCCTTCCCAGGTGCAGAAGGCCTGGGAGCTCCTGCAGGAACGCCTCAGCCAGGGGGGGCACAACTCACCCCCCACCTGTATATGATTCAAATTCAGACCAAATATGACTGATCACCACCTTCTTTGTAAATAATTGTATAATTTTAAAAGGAGTACATTTATTTCTGAGGAATACAGTAATAAATTTAAGCTATTCTTCAGTAACTGATGACTTGTCATTGCAACCAGTGTGATTTACCTGCATGAAGCACCTGCAAATCCACAGACATCACGTGATGATCACCGTCTGGATTTTACGGCTTACGGAACAGTACAGTGGGCTTACGCAGAATTCTTCTTACCATCCAGAAATGCTGCTGACAGTATTTGCAAAAGCGACGCTATTCTGATATTTTGAAATCTTGACGATAAAATTGGCCGAGTGGAGGAGGGTCCCCGTGATGCATTTTGCAGACTGCCATATGCTAGACATGTTTTGTAAATCTGATTTCATTTAATGTTTTTCTTCTGATTTCACATTTAAGATATTAGTGCCGAATCCAAAAACACGTTTGCAGGGGTCTTAAGAGATTTATGCATTTAGGCTGTTAGTGGCTCTACAGGTATACATCCCAGAATCCTCCTGGGACACATTGCCAAGGACCAAGGTGCAGCAGCC
>JAODKM010000088.1:14539713-14550391 GCA_026780845.1 Petrocephalus sullivani | reverse complement strand
GAGAAGGGGAGATGGCCGCCCCGCGCGGCGGTCCGAGAGCGGGAGGAAGAGGGGGCGGCCCCCCCCCCCCCCCCCCAGCACACACACGCACCAGACTAAAGAGCTCTGCCAGGAACTTCAGACAACACCAGCAAGTGACTTTAGCTGTCAGAGAAATAGGTGAACATTATGTGTCAGGCAGCGCTGATGGCATCATGAGGATGGAGCGTGTGTGACTGTGTGTGTGCTGGCAGGATGTTTCTGGTGGGGCTGACGGGTGGAATAGCCTCGGGGAAGAGCGCGGTGTCCTCGGCGCTGCGTGACCTTGGCTGTCCCATCATCGACGCCGACGTCGTGGCCCGACAAGGTGAGCTACCGGCTGACCTCGGAGCGCTTCGGTGCGGTCTGGCCGCCACGCCGTGCGCCTGACCTCCTCTGCTCTGCCTTCCGTCAGTGGTGCAGCCCGACAGCCCGGCCTACTGCAGGATAGTGCAGCATTTCGGCCCGGAGGTCTTGCTCCCCAGCGGCGAGATCGACCGGCAGAAGCTGGCCCAGATCGTCTTCTCCAGTGCGGAGAAGCGACGCATCCTCAACTCCATCACGCACCCGGAGATCCACAAGGCCATGCTGAAGCAGATTTTCTTCTACTTCTTCAGAGGTGACGGCTGGCCCTCAGCGCTTGATCTTTCCCCAGTGTTCCCTTGGTTTTAATGGCTCAGGAAGCAGCAGTGCTGACATCTGTCGCCTCCTTCCTCTCCGCCAGGGTACCGCTACGTGGTCCTGGACGTGCCGCTGCTGTTTGAGACTCGCCGTCTCACCCGCTTCCTTAACCACACGGTGGTGGTGTACTGGTGAGAGTCTGACTCCTCGTTTGCTGCGTGAAAGCTGGCATCGCGCTGCACGGCATCTGCGTCATTCATAAACCTGTGTTTGATGCGGACGCTCAATTAGACAGATAGATTCTGTCCAGCTCTATTAAGAATGCAGTGACTGAAAACAAAGGTTGTCAACCGTTTATGATTTAGCAGTGATGTAGCATGGTACAAAAGGGCATGCTACTTATTACACGCAGAACTGAGTTGGTAGGAACAGAGAAGGAACAGGAAGAATTTAGTATCAGAGTCAGGTTTCTGTTTTTGGCAAAGGCATACTTTTGGGCATGGAGGGTTGGGACATGTCCTTAATAATATTGTGGCGTTTAGGGTGTTTGGGGCTGATTTGGCCTCTACTCATGTTGAAACCAAACTTATGCCCTTGATTTGTGGATTTTCTTTTTCTTCTATCACCCTTTTCACACTAGAAGTAGGAGTCACATGTTCTCATGGCCCACTGCTGTTATTTCAGTGATCCTGCCACTCAGCTGTCACGCCTCATGCATAGGGACAGCCTGAGCCAGGAGGAGGCCCAGCGACGCATGGCGGCCCAGATGCCCCTGAATGAGAAGCGTGGATTGGCTAACCATGTCATTGAGAACTCAGGCAGTCGCGAGGACACCCATAGACAGGTCCTCAAGCTGCACAACAAGTTGGAGGACTCTATGGAATTCCTAGTGGTTAGAGGCCTGGCTATTGCTATTGCAGTTGGGTTGGGCGGCTTACTTCTGTATACAATGAAGCTACTGATATCTTAGCATGAAATGCATTGTGACAGCAATGGTTACTTCACCTTGCAGTACAGTGGAGTATACTTAATTGTGCAAAATGCACTGAAATGCACCTTTTAATACAGTTTGTAATAAATGTAATGGTTTAGATTTTCTATTGTTGATGGACTATTTTAAATCATTGTTCTAACGCTATATGGGAAGATAAATTGTCGTCAGATGCTAATTGACAAATTATCAAAACTGATTCACTTTTTCATGTTATTTAATGATTTGGACTGTGCTTCACAAATGTAAATATGTTATGTGACTTGTTTGGTATCTTACATAATCTGCTGAATTTACAGGTATATATATGTATATACAATATTTCTTTCTTTGCCAGTTAAACACTAAAACAGCACACTGAAAGTCTCATGAGTTTTGTGTTAGGGCGAAAAACAAATATTCACCACTAGATGGGAGTATCATACACTTTCATTTCTTTGCGTGGTGTTCTGTGGTTGGAACACTTAAGCTCTGTTTTCAGTTAACTAGAATAAGTTCTTTAATAAAATAATATACTCTTCGCACATGTGTTGACTGCTTCATAAATGATTCAGTAATTATATAAACAATTTTCAGTTGTATGATGGTAAATAATTACTGTGGTCATGTTTTCAAAATCAAGGAGACCATCTAGGTTATGAGTAAGAAATTTTATTTTTTCCAGTGTTGGAATAAATATTTAACGATATAAAACCTGGCATTGATATTGCTAGTGTTAGATATTACATACAAGGAAACCAATTTCATTTCAATTATTGCTATGAACTCTGTTCTCATAAAAATCTGCCATGTGTTAACAAAACTAGTATACGTTTGTTTCCATGTAGTGCATTCTAGCTGTAACTCACTACTTGCACAATGTCTTAAAACTGAACATTATCAGGATCTCTGGTCTAACCTAAAAGGTCCCTCTGAAGGGAAACATGAACAGGCATTTTATATCATAAATAATTTTAATTTCTGTTGCAATTTACTTTTACTGATAACACAAGATGTAAAATTACATTTGCAGCTGATTTTATAGTTTCCAGCGTCAAATAGGAAATAAAAACAAAAAAATGTGCCTGTCAAGTGTTCCACATATTACACAAACATTGTATGTTTGCACAATTTCACTTTTCGAACTGTACTGATGCAGTGTGCCGCAGACCTACAAAACCGTAAAGTACATCAAAGGAAATCAGAAGCGAAACTGCACTTTGACACCCTGCCTTCAGCTGTGTTCCTTTGTACATCAGTAAGGTTTAGTGGCTTGCATAAATCGCGGTATAGGGAATAGGTCACATGACACTTCGGCTTCCTTAAGCACAAGCGTTTGGTTTGGATGTGTAAGGGATCTCCTGCGTGTGCCACTCGACTGTCGATGCCATGCTTAGATACGCTCACCGTTATCAGTGCATTTGTGACTTTGTGCTCATTGCTTTATATTAAAGCCGCCACCCACTTATCAATCATCAGCCTCTGCGGAGTCAATTATTCCACTAATCTATGAGAAAATGAGTCACAGCATCACCCCCATCTGATCGCTGGCTAGGCAAATCCCTTTCTAATGATTCTGATATAATCGCATTGTGTAAAGGCTCCTAGTGTACCCCCCAGCATTCTCACATTCCAAATGACTCACTTGTCATTCGTGGGGATCAAATTAGGACAAAGTTATAGTGTGTTAATAGAGTTTTCATTACAAAATGTGATGTTGTTCTGTGTTACTTAGTGAGCAAGCTTTTATGGTATATGTGTGCTGTATCCAGTATACACACATGCTGTATTAATAGGCTGAAATACTTTTGTTTTAAAATTGTGATTGATGCTCCACCTACCTGCCTCCCTGATGTGCGTGCATTGTGACATTTACCTCATTACGGTGTCTCCTAGTTACTAAGGACTACAGTGGAGTAGAGTAATACTTGTTGATTCAGGATTCTTTATTTGTCACATACGTCGTTATACAGGTACAACACGCAGTGAAAGGTATCTTGAACCGCTTGTACTTTGTGCAAATAACAAAAGTCTCTAAAATAAAGATAGACAATTTTTTTTTATTTTAGAGACTTTTGTTATTTTAACATATAATATTAATATATAATATATAGTTATATATAATATACAGTTTAATATATAGTTATATTGTTATTTTAGTTAATTTGCTCTCCCTTCAGTCTTATTTATAGTGATGGCTAAATGAAGATTCATGAACCATTTGCTGTATTTTCTGACCCCCACTAGGCCCCCACTGCTTTGCTTTGGGCCATGCTTTGGCTTTTTTGAAAGAGCACCATCTAGTGGGGTCAGAAAATACAGCAAATGGTTCATGAAGCTTCACTTATCCATCACTACTTGTTTCCATCCAGACAGTGAATATTAAGTTGGGCCTCCTACAATTGGGATTACGCCAGTGAATATTTCTGGGCAAGATAACAATAGTGAGGGCAGAAGTAAGCAATGGACCTACTTGAGATCAATGCGGTAGAAGGCTAAACTAAGCATTCCAGAAACATGACAAATATATTCCATCGTAAAAATCTATAACCAAATGAAGACTGGGATAAGGAGAGACTGGGAGTGAGTTTAAACCACGAGCTTTTAGATAGTGACAAATTTATAGATTTACAGCAATCAAGAAGCCAAGAGACACACAGGTCAGTTACAGAAGGTTATAGCTCTGACAAGACGCAGTGGAAGAGGAATCTAAAGAGACACACACCTTTAATAATTTCTTTATTTGTGAATTATGCATTTAAGTGTGTTTGGGTTTAGGTGTGTTTTCTTTCGCTAAATGTGGCACATCTTGCCTGTTGATATGCGTATGTGTCTCGGTCAGACGCCGCCTGGATGCATCTGCTCCCTCTCGCAGGCGAGGGGGCTTGGAGCCGGCCCGCAGTGTCGCTCCCTGCTATGCAGAGCTGCCGAGGGTCCGCGCTCCTATTTTTACCGAGGGACTGCAGACTTGATGCGAAGTGACGAGTGCTGCGAGGCGGCGCGTGGGAGGACACCCAGAGGCTGTGCCCCCCCTTCCCAGCTGCCCCTGTGATCTCCATCTCACCCCGTTTCCAGTGCAGCCCTCTGGAACTGGCCTCCCCGGCACCATCCGTGCTGTGGCGTTCCTCAGTGGGCGCTCGGCATGTGCCTTAAGGTGACAGCGCCATGATCTGTGTGTCAGGGAAATTTTTACTAGCGACCATATATGCAACACTGAAAGAGACCAGTCAGGCTTGATGTTGGGCACCTGCTTGTTGGGTCTGGTGCCGTCGAGATGGAGGGGGCAGACTATCGGTAACATTTTGCCTGAGGAGGTAGATGAAAATGTGAGCGAAGAATCCGGGGAAAAAGAGTGTATGCCTAACTCTCCTGGGCTGGAGATTTTCTGATGTGTAAGCTCGGTGCGGCAATCTGTGACAAAACCTCCTTCACAGCCATAAACGACATAAGTCAGAAGAGACCCTCTTAAGTTTGATCCAATATCAGATGTCCCAGGAAGTCACACAAATGGAGGCTGATTAGATAAGAGCAAGTGGCTGAGGATAGCATTTTATTTCGACAGAGCTCGGGATACAGATAAGTCTACTATATGAAAAGACCACGGCAATTGAGCCGCTTTCGTTTTTCACCTCTGTCACATGGGGTTAGTTCACCGTTGTTCATAAAGTAGTGCGGTCGTGCAGTTGGGTGGCAGTAAATCTCATGTGACCTTGAGCTGGGTCATTGAACTGAACTTGTCCAGTTTACCAGCACCCGTGGATAATGAATGCATTACAGCCTCTAGTTGTTTTTGCGCGTACCCTTTAGGATTAACAAGAAGCAGAATTAACAAGAACAAGATCAGACGTTTTTGTGGTTAGGTTTTAGCTGATGCTCACAATAACCTAGACGGCGCTCCTCGCTTCTCGGAGGCTGAAACGCAAAAGCCGAAGGTTCCTTTATTTGCAGTCGACTTCAGGGCTTCCCCTTATTCCCCGCCGTCCTTTCCCGGCCCAGACAGACAGAACCTCACCGTCTACCTGCAGACACGCACCAGACCATTTTTGTTTCTGCTGCTGGCACATCGTATTCAGGGTCACATATCTCATTTCAGGGATAATATTTCAAGTGGTCCACAGAAAGGAGATTAAATTGGAAGAGCCCGCTTGATGTCTGGGATTTGGAGGGCTGAGGTAGGTGTTAAGGGGGATTGTATCGGAAATGTCGCCAGTGGTTGTTGATGGTTTTACTGACAAGACAAAGTGCTATAAAATAACAGCCCATACATTTATCTCTGACCGTCTTGCCCTGACATGTGTACACACCTCGAAGCTTTTCCAAGCATCACACTCCGTTGTTTTATAGCCAGATCCCCATGGACTCTTGTTCATTTGTATGTTTATTTTCAATTTTAATTCAAATCAAATGCCTAATTTCAGATAGACCGAGTGTAAGACTGAGGTAACGCCATATTTAGGAGGTTCCGTGGCTTTGTCTGATGTCCCCCGAAAAGCCCCTGTCTTGTTCAGCAGGTTTCTTGAAGACATGACAAATTTTAGTAACCATGCCAATCTCTCAGCAGGCCACTGTCACCATTCTGATCAGGCCACTGGCGGTGAGGGCAAAGCTTTTCGGCGTTATTTTCAGTCAGAGCAAAGTTAGACAAAGAAAGCTGGGACAGGAGTGAGGTGCTCTTCAGAGTCAGACTGTTTGCAGTGTGCTGCTTCAAATATTTGCAGAGTTCTCAACACCGGCAACTTCAAAGGTCAGAGCCCGCTGAAACTCCGGTGTTACCTGAAAACTTTTGAACTCCAGCGAACAGACACAGTGGGGTGTGACCCACCTATTATCTGCTAAGATCAGTGGTGAGGAGTGAGAGCTGCTGAATAATTGAATTGCACAGACGTGCATTTTTTAAGCAGAAAGAAAGTGACAATTTTCCCCAGGCAAAATGGTGCAATTGTTCGTGTATAGGGACTACGCACAAATATTGTTACATTTCTTTTGCCAATTACCCAATTAGCGTTCAAATACCACCTTTGTTACTGAAAATAATTCTGCTCATGTCTGGGTTCTCCCTTTTTCATTAAGATGGTTTATGCTCCCTATAAGAGAAGAGTTAAGCCGAATAGACACACGCAGGTGCACACAGACTCGCGTACCTCTCTAAATGGGGACTGTCCATTCATTTCTATGGGAAAAACCTTAACCCCAAACATGACACCCTTAACCCCTACCCAGCCCTAACCTTAACCACAAGCAACCAACCCAAATACACAACTTTTGGCATTCTTACTTTTTTGATTGCATTCACTGATTTTTTATAAAACTGAGGTTATCCAAATGGACCCCACACTTCTGAAAGGACGTAGCTCACATCTATATATAGTCTTTATGAAATTAGTTTTCCTATTGCTAGTTTTTAAAATCAATGTTTTTTACATATAGTACCCTTCAAAAATTGTCCACCTTTGTATGCCCTATAAATATGGTTCACATTTTTTTTGTATCCATTTTTTGTAGCTGCTTGTCCAATTCCAGGTGATGGGGGGTGCAGAGCCTACAGGCACACCCATAATTGGCACCCACCCTTTGCAGGGCAGTTTGGTAATTCCAGTAGAGATCAGTATGTTTATAGAGTGTATGGGAAATCCAGGAGATCCTGCAAGCAGCACACACAAGGAACCTGGTCCCAGAGGTACGAGGCAGCAGTGCTAACCACTGTACTACCCAAGTATTCTCTTGTCCAAAAATAATAATGATTACGAGTCTATTAGTACATCTATTAGTAACAAATAATGAGAAAAATATGTTTAAAATAAAAACAGAGAAATAACTGCTTGTAAATGTATTCTATCCTTGTGCTGGATATAACTGAAGGTAGTTTCTGATGGTGTACAACAAAACTGTCTCCCAAAACTGTTTTTGGAGGCTCATCCTTTAGGTAGCGTACATAAGGATCTATTGCAAAGGTTCACACATGAAGACTGAGGTACTTTAAAAATGCAGGGATAATGTCAAAGAAAGGCACAGTGCTGGAGAGGAGTGTAAGATATCAAAGATACCTTTGAAACTGATTATTAAGAAATTTCAGACATGTTCTGCGGCACCCTGCTGCTGCTTTTGTCGTTCCTTCTAAGCCAAACAGCTTGCGAGGAGGAACGGGCTAATGTTCTGCACGAAGGCGCTCAGTGGCTGAGGGCTAAATACTTTCATTTTGATAAACCATCCACTCATTGTCAGATATTTGGTGCTGATTATTCCATGACTTTTTACAAAATAATCTCTGTGTCCCTTTCTGTGCTTCGTCTGCTCCACAAGCATCCCTATACGATGGGTATGGTTGGGGTTCCCAATGAGCTACATTATTTCTTTTGCGGCACCTAACCAACCCTATACTATTAATGTTTTATGCATGCGAAACTTGGTTGGGACAGCAAAAGAGACCTCGAGACAGAGGCCTGAGCAGAGGATGAGTTATTTATTTGTGGAAAACTGTCCGCTTGTAGCGATGGGGCCGGCAGTACAAAATGAAACTCACAAGAGAAGGAAGCTTCCATTTCAATGGTGACCAAAAAGAAAAGCAGACAGACAGGGCGTGGCAGGAAGGCTTCTAAATGCAGCTGGGATTGGACGGTGGCTTCACTGGGGTTGCTAGGCAGCAGACAACAGCACATTCCAATATATATACGTTGAGTGGATGAAGTGGAATCAACCAATGAGCAAAAGCCTCATCACCTGGCTCTCCCTCTTCTCACAACCCGCTTTGATGTCAGAAAATGTTGCTAAAGAGAGTGCACGTTGCTAAAGATTACAATCACAGAGTTTTCATTAAGACCTCCAACTCCAGCAATGGTTACAGCTAAAACAGATTTCACCATCTCAACATAACAAGACATAATTTGCAAGAAAGTATTTATAAGCTACAAGCCACGGTATAATGGATGATAAGATGAACAGCTCTAATGCTAGCTTGTCAGGCAAGTCAGTGCTTATTGATATACTAACTGCCGTTTAACCATTTATTAACCAAGTGTGAGAATGAGAGTACTAAAAGAGAAGTATGTGTAACTTAAGGACAGCATGTGTGCATTATGCATATAAGGTTTAGCATGATTTATATGAACCAGTGAGCAGCACAGTTTCAAGGTGAACCATGGCATAAGATTCCAAGAGGCAGATGTTGTTTGTATGCAGAGAGCGCATGAGCTTGGGGTCATTGACAGGTCGCCAGGTGACAGGCTTTCAAATCAGTAATAAGCAACAGTGTGAGCTACAGGGACACCATGTAGCTGAGAAGATAGCTGGTTACCACGGCCCCCACCATACGAGTAATCAAACCGGACATCTCTGAAATAAAACTAAGTCCAGTTTTTATTTTTGAATAGGAACACACAGAGGGCCAAAGAAGCCAGCATCGCTGAGCCTTAAGACCCAAAGTAACAGGTGCAGACACTAATAACTGGTTTAAAAATGAATGTAATTTACACAAATGCCAAAGTACTGCTATGAAAGGTACAGTAATGAGAATTAGTTATGGAATCTAAAAATAAACAAATAACTCAACAGAAACCAAGTGTGTGCTTAAACACTTTTTTACCTCATCTGGAAGATACTCTTTCCATGAGCTTGTTTCTTCAGCTTGCAGATGTACATGCACCCTTGAAAAATGCTGACATTTTACATTCCATCAACCCCAAATAAAAACACACTGACCTTTATTTACCTGATTATAACACACAGTTTCCAAAATCAAGCATTCCACCGATCTCATGTGTCATTGATGCTCCAAACGATTGACAGGTGGTCACTCTTCTCCTTCAGAGCCCTAGACAGTGCCCACGTGTCAAAGTTTCTGCACCTATGTTTTTGGCTGACAATCGAGCACCTTAGACAAAGTTGTGCGCTTATCCTTCCATGTCCCTAGAGGGTGCTAATTTCCCCAGCAGACTTCATTCTCCCAGTGAATTAGGAAGGAAAACGGCAGCTCTGGGAGAGTAATAGTGATGAGTGGAAGATTCCTGCCTACATACACTGTAAGAGTAACTTGTCCTGAACAGGGCAGCCGACTGCTGGCTGCCTTTGATGAATTGGTCACAGATCTATATTGCCCCAAAACCTATTTTGATGTCTCCCTCTCTTGCCCAGATGAGACTGGGAATGAATATAGATGTTTAATGACCCTTGCCCAGCCCTGGACCACCTGAACCCACCTGCTAACTCTCCAATTCCTTCCGTTATATTGTGCTGTGAGACTGGTTTCTAATAAGCCTTGCCTCTAGGGGGCACTCATCCATGACACCTCTATTGCCCGTCTGTTTCTGTGTTTGTGCCCCATCACAAGAGTCATGTGGAGAAAGGAGAAAGGTGATGTGTGACTAAGTGGGTTCGGAGTCACTTTTGATGTCTTGTAGGTCGCTGTTTCGAATCTCATGACTCATCACCGTTGGTTCTTGAGAATGGACCCTTTTCTGTGGGGGGGGGGTTGGGTGCAGATAAAGGGCTCACCCTGCGTTCTGACCCCCTGCCTTGTTTTTATCTGAATAAATGTATGTGTGTTTGACAGGAGAGCAGGATGTTAAAGAATTCCTAGCAGTCCCAAGTAGTCATGCTTGTTAAGTGCCGAATCATTTTACAATTATCATTATAAAAATTATAAAAAAAAGATACAGACACATGTACATGTATAAACAAGGTCAGCAACAATGCTTTGAAACACATTTCATGCAAAGTGCAAATACAACAAAAGCTGATTAAAATGAGTGTGTAAACTTTCTATATGCACTTTAAGCCCAAAACTCAATCACATTGTGACTAGAGCAAATTGTAAATATGATTTTGTACAAAAGCAGCATCCAAGAAAGGTCTAGTCCTTTAGGAGCAGAGATGGGCCGAGGATCGCCAGTTTGCCAACGTGAGAAAATTATTGAAATGTTTAAAAACAATGTTTCTCAAAGAAAGATAGGAAAAGATTTGGATATTTCACCTACAACAGTGCATAACATAATCAAAAGATTCAAGGAATCTGGAGGAATTTCAGTGCATAAAGGACAAGGGCGCAAGCCTAAGCTGAATAACCGTGATCTCCGA
>JAODKM010000088.1:14473705-14487799 GCA_026780845.1 Petrocephalus sullivani | reverse complement strand
ACTCCAGCAGATTTGTTAGACAGGATCTACCTCTCCTAAATCCATGCTGGCTATCCCTCAAAATGTTATTTGAGTCCTCGGGGGGTCATCGGGGGGTGTTCTCCGGTTTCTCTGAGATAGACTCCAGACCGCCAACAGTCTGGAGGAGGTATAAAAAATTAATAAATGGTTTGAACCTAAAGCCACAAACTTGACATGGCCTTATCTGTTGCTATGGTTACGTTGGTTACCCTATCACCAACATAACCAATTACAGACTAATCCTTGTACGGCAAGATGGCGGCGCGGTTATAGAGATGCACCAGCAATCTGTGCTCTGACCCCATCCTCACTGGTGACTAGGTTTGCCATTCTGCGGGTTACACCACTGTGTCTCTGACTGAATGGTCACTGGTTGGAATCCTGTGCTTGGAAGAATAGTTGCATCCCTGGTGGGTCTGTCAGCAAGAGTCCCCATAAAGCTCTAGGGATGCTGGGTAAGAGGCTGCCCGTGCAAGAAAACTAAAGAATTCCAACGTACCTGTGCTCATACTTGCACAAATGGTGAATACACGTGACCAAGGAGGTGTTCTTTTATTAATTATGCACTATGGCTTTATTGCTATTCTTGAATTACAAAAAAAAATTACAATTACCACCAATCTTAAAAAGTTGTTATTATTATTATTATTATTAGGTTATCCAAATCTGCTCACACTTGTACTGTATCTGGGCATTGACTGGAAACTCAGCCTAGCTGCACTTCTGTTGACTCCTTGACAGCATGTACTATATGTTTGCAATGTACTATTTGCCTCACCTGTATTTTGACAAAAATTTATGCTAGTTCATTATTACTATTGTAGTTGGTATATTAAGTACAACAACGACAACAACAATAACAACAGTAATACGGTGGAACTTGGCAGAATAATATTTTGTAACACCCATATTTCTGCCATTTGTTTTTTCTTTTTTGTATTTTCCTGGGCAGAGACGGCAATGAAGCGTGCCGTGTCACTCGGAATAGAAGCCATCTGTTGTGATATTGCTTTTTTGGGAGGGTGAGAGTATTGGGGGGTAAAAGCTGCTCTTAACAGCTCTCTCGCATACCACCATTTCCATTTCTCAGCCCACTCTTGGTTTGAAAAGTGTGTGAGTGAGAGACAGAGAGAGAGCGAGAGCTCTGATTATCAACAATTTCTAAGTAATCTGACAAGCTGTTTTAGGAGGGTCTCAGAAATTTTCCAATTAAATCTATTCAAATTAGAATATGTCTCTGGTTAGTTATTTCTATACTTCTCACATGCTCCAGTTTAAGGATCATGGAGGAAATATGACAAGGGAAAGGCAGAACATACCAGCAGTTCACATAATCTGTCACTTGGATGCAACTTATCCAATAAATAGTCTTTGTCTGCTTAATATTAATAATGATTAATTATTAATAATCAAGGTATAGTAAAGGATACCCATTCATTTTCTATGTGATGAACTGGCCTTACATTTTTAACTGGCAAAATGGGGACATTGGACTCTTTGTATCTTACATGAGACATAAAGACCTAAGGGTGCGTCTAATGGGTACCTAAGGGTTCATCCAGTTTCCATCTCATTATATCGTTGATGACCAGGAATTTGACATGACAATGAAGACGAGGGCCTGGATGTGCTATTCAATCAATGTCGGCGATGCTGCTGGTTCTAGTCTCTGTCAAATCTGCTGTTTTTGAAGAAAGCCCTGCAGCTCATCTGGCCCACATTTAATTCTTTATGCCTCTCGTAGGTTCTTTGGCAGGAGAGTCATTAGGTTAGGAGTACAAACATGAAATTTTCCATGTGCGTCTTTGGATCTACTCTCCTTTGCACGTTAAATTTACAGTCAGTGATGTTCATTAAATAATATCTTCATATTCAATGTACTCCATAGATTTTTCTTTGTGGTCAGCACTCTTATATACTGCTATATCACTAGGAGTACAGTCCGTTTACCTGTATTTCAATTTTGATTGTCAATTCAGTAAAAATGTTGCCAATATATTCGTTTCATAATAAAACTCATTACTTTATTTATTAGTTTACAAAACTCACAGTAGAAACTACCAGTAGTTTTTTTTACATAAAACATTAATTTCAGCTAGCAAAATAATTGAAACGCAAATTATAGTTTTAAAAGACCTGTTCATTGGTTAATTAGTTAAAAAGTTCATTGATAGTTAGTCTCATTGGGTTATTTTTAATTAGTAACACCTTTGCAATGACATAAAACACCAGACATTTGCGTTTAGTATCCCTTTGGGAGCCAGTGACTACAATTGCAATTAATAAAAATAGTAATAATGTCTGTGTTGAAGATATGCAAGACACTGAAGAAATGTTAAACATAGCTTGTTAATGGACTTTAGTTATGAAACTGATACATTTGCAATATTCTTGTAAAATGAAGCAGGAAACTCAAGACTTTCTGTGCGCACTTTCTAAACTATTTATCAAAAATGTATATACTGTATAGTTCATCCATATAAGGACTGCTCGGTAGTTCACTCCACTATTGCCTCAGTGGTGTTCCACAAAACCCGAGGTGTGAAACCAGATTGTTTCAAACTAACGCACCATGCTACCCATGGTACACTACATGTTGAAGTGTGATTCATTACTTGAGTTCATGTGACCTCATACCTGCAGCATGTTCAATTTGAGTCTTGCTTTGGCTTTATCTGTGAAATTTGCTTACAGACCTTATATTTTGTGCGTTCCCTCTCACAGCCTAAAGAGGCACAGTTAGGATGAATCACGTCCCCAACTGGTTCTTGATAACTGCTCCTTGTTATGAGCTGGACTTCTGCTCTAAAATGTGATATATCTCTGTGACGTGGCAAAAGTAAATAAAAGTTGCATCATTTGTCAGGACTATGTCACTACTAACTATAAGGAATTATGGGTCTTGCCCTTTTGCATTACACTAATTACAGCTGTCCTGTGTTAGGGTTTGAATCCAGCTATGATGAAACTTTGGTCTATGTTGAAACATCAGCATTTGTAACCATCTACCAATCCATCCATCCTATCTTCTATTACCGCCTATCTAGTTTAAGGTCACAGCAGACCAGGAGCTCAGGAAGCACTGGTCACATAGCAGAGGGCACCTTAGAAGCCCATTCAATTGCAGGAAAAGCATCAAAAGCCTAGTGTTGTCCTATAAATTCTTTGTTAATACAAAGACATGTAGCAGCATAGTTGTACTTATTAATGGATGTAGGATCCAGTTTATATGCTTAAAATTTTATATGCTACACTCTAGCCTATAAACAATGAAATGGCGAAAAAAAGTTTGAGAATTACACAGAAGAAATATCACAGATGTTTACACCTTCCTGGAGCTATATGGCTTTAGACGTAGATAACACATAGCTCAACCACATACAAGGACAGGAAGAGAACTCTACAGGCTGGGCACCAAATCATTTTATCCATGGGTCAGTTCAGTTGATATAAAATAAGAACTGTCAATATAGATATGAAGTCACGTCTTCAATGGGTACTGTATATGGGCTAAAATGAGTGCATGGCAAGCCACTGTCGCATCTGCTTCTGTCTGAACGCAGCCCCTCACAGACCACTCACCCACACTATGTATTTATACATGCACCTTAGCTGCAAGCAATTAGTTTATATTTGGAACATTCACTCTCTTTGACAGTCTTTGGGTAGTGGTCATAACTTTTCAGTGAGTAACAACGAGCACCTCATAATCCCAGCCGCTTAACTTGTAGGTTACCTGTTGTTGCTCACTAGCTTAAATATTAAGTATTAATCTCCTTCCCTATACTTAAACCCAGTTCATAACCTGTGTCCCAAAACCAAAGTTCATGTGTGCTATTTAAAACGTGAGCATCTCCAGCTGACTTCATCCTGTACATTAACTAATATTTTATCTCATTCTTATCAGTTATGGCATCTTTTGTGTCATATTCTTCTTTTGAATGTTGGTTATGTTTGCTCAAACTTCTTTCGTGTATTTGGTCTCTTCTCTTGACAAAAAGACATTATTTCAGGGTAACTGGTGACAATTACCATTTGTGACCAAAAGTGCGACGGAGTGGCATTTCCTCGTGAAACGTAGCATGTGCCCTCATGGCCAAGGTGGTTCTGAGCAGTCTGTTAATGGGCCCAGGCATTCTGAAAAATGAACGCTTACATTTATTTATGCATTATATTTACTTAATTTCTGCATTTTTGTAGAAATGTAAAAAATGTGTTTTCTTTGCCTTAAATATAAACATTTTTCTTAATTTTGAGAAATATTAGCTGGGATGAATAACAAAATGGCACTTAAATACTCAACCTCATACGATTTGGTATTATGAGAAAGAGCAAGCAGACGGCAGGTGATATTCGAGGCTTAGTGCGGGATCTTCTACACTAAATGTCCCTAGAATTGCAGATGGAGGCTGAAAATGGTTTCCCCTGTGTAATTCTGGCCCAAAGCATCCATCTGGTTGTATTTGCATATGGCTTATGGGCAAATGAAGAACAAACTGCCTATAGATGAAAACAGAGCCATGGCCTGTCCATTGTACACATCCTTTGTTTACAGGTAGATGTTTGTGAAAGGCTGGCGAGAACAAGTAAGCAGTTTAGCAAAATAATCCTTCAGCATCTGGAATGTGGTCGACAATAAGTATTTTCCATCTGTCTGATAACCCACCAGTACAATAGTTTTTCATGCAAAGCATTGATCATTCCGTTATGGATGGAAGAAGAGCAGCTTTGGTGGGTGTAACAGTGTAGTCTCCAAAGGTTTCGAGAAATTAAATGTTTTTTTTATGTTACAAAGCTGTGGTTCTGCTAGAGGGGCCGGGAACAGTCCGTAAAGTGCAGTATTGTCATGGCGGGTTTCAGTATCCGGGACAGCGACATCTCTCAGCCTTAGCCACTGAAGTGTTCCCTGTAATCCACTTATGAGTTATCAATTGTGAAGCACATTTTCTTGTTTACGATAATAATAAGACCTATAATACTTCATTCGGTAATTTTCCTAGTACTGCTTGTCCAGTTCTAGGACATATCAAACTCAGTAGCCCCTAGAGACATATCACACACACAAATAGACACATACAGAAATAAACAGACACTGATCAACCTTGGACAATCATCTACTTTATCTATCTATCTATCTATCTATCTATCTATCTATCTATCTATCTATCTATCTATCTATCTATATATATATGAATATCTAATCTAAACATTTCAGCAAGCTTGGATTTATGGGAAACCCAATGCAACCAATCATATTTCTCCCAGGGAAACACCTTCATTGTCAGAAAGTAGCATGTGTGCCTTTGTCCTATATTTCGATTGGACTGTCTGAGTGTGGTTACACAAAAACACACACTTGATGGAGGTAACATTTAAAAATAGGGGGAGGGAGTCACAACCAGATGCAGTTAATTTTTCCCGTAATATGGGGAGGGACACCGAGAGAAAAGGCAAACAGTCCTGCTTTCTTGATAACCAAATACGGCATGCTTTAATGTCAGCAGTGTGTGTAATCTCCCCTGTAAACACTTCCCTTGGAGTGACCGAGATGTTCTTTTATCAGTATGCTCCTGATGGCAGGAAATGTTTAGAGCAAGAGATTGCATTTTCAAAAGCACCTTTCATTATTCATAGAAACATAATTGTCAGTTTTGCTTTGAGTACGCTGGTTGAAAATAGCTATCATTGAAAGAGATATTGGGTTAACTTTAGGTGACGAATCAGCCTTTGACAATCATTTCTTCTTCTTTGATACCAATGAAGGAATATAGTTTGATCTTAATGTTCTATCCAGCTAACAATTACATTTCTTCTATGTCATGCTCAAACAATAACAACGTATTTAGTTTTATGTATCCCCAGTAACATGACGTGCACTAAATAGAATTTTTGCCCATTCATCC
The DNA here is from genome assembly GCA_026780845.1 of Petrocephalus sullivani. Taxonomy (NCBI): domain Eukaryota; kingdom Metazoa; phylum Chordata; class Actinopteri; order Osteoglossiformes; family Mormyridae; genus Petrocephalus; species Petrocephalus sullivani. Next base: position 14,481,875 of record JAODKM010000088.1, on the reverse strand, counting down.
AGAAGAGGATTTGTGAGGTCAGGCCCTGATGTTGTGTCCAATTTTAGAAATTTTAGACCCTTTGAAACAGCCCCCTGTTGCTTCGATGACAGCATTGCAGACTCTTGGAATTTTTTCAGCCAGTTTTCAAACGTAGCCACCTGGAATGCTTCTCCAACAGTCCTGAAGGAGTTTCCACTGGTTCCGGGCACAAGTTGGCTGCCTTGCTCTTACTCTTTGATCCAACTCATTCCAGTCAAGCTCTGTAGGGCAGGGCGATTGTGGGAGCCATCTCCATCTTTTTCCTTGCTCTCACGATAATTATTACTACATAACCTCAAAGTGTGTTGAGGGTTGTTATCTTGAGGGTTGTTAAAAAACACAGATAATTGACTGGTACTGTATGCTGAACACAGGCATCACTCAAAAACACACATCCACATTTTATCTTAATTCAGAAATTCAATAAAAAAAAATTTTGCCCAACACAGGTCAGCTTCCGGCTTGTGAAGGAACGCTGGCAATCACTGCTGTTGTTGTCAACAAACCAAAAGCGTCAGGTTACATAAGATGCAATGTAGAAAATGACCCAATGGTCTAAGCATGAAGCGGTATCTCATTATTTGTACTAACAAATACACTTACACTGTATTTCTGCCTTTGCCAGGACTGGGTGGACGAGGACAGGTAAGAGTCGGAATGCCTTATAGTCGCTGCTTCCCCATTCACTTGTTGAGTGGGTAAAGAGCACAGCTGACAAGTGTCTTTGGAAAGTCAGTAATCTCGCTTTATTACACTGAGGACGAAAATAATCCTTAAATATTCATTCATTTTTCTCAGAAAATTAATGAAAGCCAATGATGCAAATGTACCAAAATTAAGGAAAGCCAATAATGTAAATACAAGTTAAGCTCACTGGTTTTTTACATTCATTTTCAATATATTTGTTAAAGAAAGTAATTTGTTTTTTTTTTTGTATTTGTCAATGATTCATTATGTTACGTAAGCAGAAGCCACAATATGAGGGAGGAAATTGAAAATAAGCTTCTAAAGCAGCCTTCGGCTTATTATTTTTACTGCACGCTGTGTAAAGACATTGCAGCTTGTCTCAGAAAGGAGGAGAGTGAGTGTTTGGGCTCTGGGGGGTACCTGACCACATACATTTAGCTGGTGACTCGTATCTTTTATTTACATAATTATATTTACATATCAGTTTTAACATGTCATTGCTTTTTGTATCATACACTCCTCCTTACTAAGCACTTAAATTTCCTTTCTTGTCAGAAAATGTATGCTATTACGCCTTCCGAATGTCTGGAAAAGCATCAAGTTTTTAAAAGGGGTAATTATAAGAAGAACTGGCACAAGGCATTAAAATTTGCATTTCTGAATGTTAGAATTTTTTTTTACCTTCTGAAACCTAAACTGAAGAGGTGTGCCATACAAAGTTACGGAAGATGTCTTGTAGGTGAAGCTATTTGATGTTGGATGCCCTTCTGTCTGTCTGATTTATGAGTTACATATGGGAGATACTGGGCCGGCATATTGAACCTCACACCTCTGGGACCAGCATTCAAGTCTGAGCCCTTGGCTTCATGTGTGTGCAGTTTGCATGTTTCCCCGTGTTTTCCTCCGGGTGCTCCAACCCCCCTCCCAAGTCCAAAAACATGCTGATGTGAATTAGGGTTGCCAAATTGCCTGTAGGTGTGCATGTGTGAGTGACTGGTATGTGTGTGTGTATGTGTGAGTGTGCCCTGTGATGGGTTGGCACCCCATCCTGGGTTGTTCCCTGCCTTGTGCCCATAGCCTCCAGGACAGGCTCTGGACCCCTCACCACCCTGAGTATGACAAATGGGTGCTGAATATGGATGGATGGATGGATAGAAATGTGGCATATTGTGGAGCGAACTGATTCTTGTGTTTGCGTGTGAGTTTACTGTGATTTGATAGAAGAAAGCTTGTTTTTGGTGGAAAGAGCCATACGGTTGGCACAAAGCCTTCGGTGTTAGCTTTTCTATGTGAAACGTTTAAAGGTTCAGTGTGCCTGCTAGAATGTGAGACAAAGAGCATCCTTGCATTTCCTTTGACCAGCTGAAACACCCCATCAAATGACCAGTCTTCTATTGGCACACTAATTTAATCAGAAAATATGATTTTTATGATTTATGAGCTGAACAATTACAGAGATTTGTAACTGCCAAGATAAATTATTTGCTTAGCAAAGTGCTTTTAAGCTGAATAAACTTACACTTCGCTAGAGGATTTTGGCTTGTAAAATTTCAGCAGGAAAAGTCCAAGACCTCATGATGGTCTAATGAGTGTAATACATTTCTGGGTTTCCAAGTCCAAAAGCTAAGGATTTTGGCTTTGCCTTCAGTCCATAAAGGAATAGAAAATTGCATGCAGCAGCACTATATGTACTGGAGTGTGAGAACTTTGATTGTATTTATCACACACAAACCACACCAATATGACCGTGCACAGCCAGCGCTGAATGGAAAGAAAAAATAAACAGGCATCCAGTTTAAATTACACAAAATGTCCATATATAATCAGAGAAATTAATTAGAAAACTGCTTATCTTTAATTGTGAGACTAAGGTGCTGTATTGACGAATTCTGTCTAGCCCTGATGCCAAAACACATAGAGAAAAAAGTCGTGCACATGATGTCGGGGGCAGCACTGACCGCCTGCAGCCTGTCTGTGTTGGCTGGCACAATGCAGAGGCAGAGTGCTTTTGACAGGGGACCTGACATATTTAAAGGACACGGGCACTTAGCAAGCCCCACGGCCAGGACAGGAAGGGGGGTTGGAGGGGAGCACAGCTGGCAGTGACAGGAGGGGGCAGGGCCCATGGAAGGAGGTGAAGAGAAACCCAGTGGACTAGTCAGAGGAACTAGTTTGCTCGCAGCTGGGGGGGGTAACATAGTGGGGAAATATTGCCATTTTAACTTGACTGTAAGACCATGGGAAATAAGTCTAACTTTGCCAAGAGACAGTTTCTCTAGCAGCTAACACAACATTTCCCATCAGCCGCTTGTGACACAAATAAGCAAGAGGAGGATGTCATGCAAACCGTGTTCAGCTGATTTGAGCACCCGGAGTGGGGAGGAGTGCTGAGCTGGTGGGCGCAGATAGAAGTGTTTCTATTAGCAGGCAAGGTTAGATGGAGATACGGCAATGACCTGCAGCTCAGCTTCTTCAGGTCAAGAACTACCTGTTGTATATTTCCCAATCTTCTCACTAGATACATGCACAAAGTCAGAGAAATATGATTCATAAATCAAAAATGTTATCTGAGCCTATTTTTTTGTATCCCTTACTGAGCCTGCACAGGGTTTGCAGAGCACTGGCGCACTTCGCGGTAAGATGACGTAACTGTGTCTGTTGTTGTTAAACACTGTAGGAAGCCGGCTGACTTAAGGCAGCCTTGGGTTTGTCACTGCTGGGTAACACCAACAGATCCCTGAGAAATCATTACGGATTTTACAATAGTCCAGATCTTTCAACATAACTGCCTCATTCATCCTTCTCATTTGTAACTGTCATCACTTCTCAGGGCTACCAGACTTTGGCAATAGAATGTCTGTCCATCCGTCTTCTGACGCCTTATCCAGTACAGGGTCACAGCCCTTCCAGTTTACAATGCTATAGTTCAAATGAACTAATGAGTTCTACAGCTGGGAAAGAAAATTTTCGGGCCAGGTCACTCACAAATCAATAAATATTGATAAAGCTCGGTACTGTAATTCATAAACAATCAATCAATAATAACTTTATAAAACTGAATTACAAATAAATAAGAAGCATGCAACTCCTTTCAGGAAAACTAAGAATTCTTTGATTGTTTTGGATTACTAAGTTTAGTAAGCTCGGTTTTATCCTAGATTCTGGGTTATACAATATATGCTAATGCAAGACTTAAGTGGCATGTAGGGTTTTCTATAGCAGTTATTTTTCAATTTATTATTTAGGATGGACATATATGGACCCCTTGGGGGCCCCCAGACGGCCCACGTTTTTGCTCCCTCCCATTACCTTGGCATTTGGGAGAAAGCAAAAACGTGCAGCGTCTGGGGGTCCCTGAGGACTGGCTTGAGGAACACTGTTCTACAGTCCCTAAATAGGTTTAATGAGCTTCCTAGGAGAGTCCACATATGTCCATCCTAAATAATAAACAGAAAAATAAAATTCCAATAAAAAATAGAGAAACAGGTTGTGTGGCAATCGAGTCATCATGTTCCAAGCATGTGTACCACAGCCGGAGGGCCAATACAGGCCTTAATATCAACATAACAGTGTGATCATGTTTCACTCTGGCATTTACTAGCAGTGAGAGCGGGGTAAATCAGTGTGGGGAGGGTATAGGAAGGCATAGCTGTCAAGGGAATGTGGATTTTATTTCCAGTTGGTCAACACCTCGTTATCACTGATCATTTAGGGTCAACTCCCTAGTGTAGTATAAGTTCTTACAAAAATCCTTTCCTTAGAACATCAATTAGGTCAGAGTGTTTCTTAGCTGTAGAAGTACATGTATCTCAGCCTGACATTTCCAGAGTAGGAAGGAAAAACACCAGAACAATCAAAAATGCGAGAAGAGGTAGGAATCGCAGAAGATCCACAGGATTTGGACTCCTAAGTTCCTAGGAATGTTCACATTTCTATTTCATTTAAGATAACAGTCCCAAGTCTAAAAAGTACCTTAGTAGCTCAACAAAAACATAAAGTCACACTCTCAGCTGGGCAATAATATTTCTGAGGCTTTTAAAGACTCTTTCAAAGAATTTGAGAAAGGTCATCTTTTCAATGTGCAAGTGAACTGAAAATGCACTGAAAATGAAGTGAAAATAAAGACGCGCAGACCTAACCTGACAGACTCTGGATGTGGTCCGTTTCCCTGTCACTACACATCAAAATTAGCTTTGTTTTTTAAATCCCTACATCCTCTGCAATCTCAACCTGATGAGTCAAGCAAACAATTGAGTTATCTCCCACGTAAGACAAATTACCCACATCAGAGCACCACAGACGACTCCAGAGAGCACACAGCATGCATCCCAGTGGAAAATCAAACATATCTTACAGTATCATGCCACTTTACCCTTACGAAAATGAACCATGGTTTTACTCTGGTTTTTTGGGTAACCATGAGTTTATGACTATGGTTTCACCGCAGTTACCATGCAGTGCTATAAGTAAGCCATGGTAATACTGCCTACCCCTCTCATGTGCTTGTACAAATGGCAAATAAAAGTTAAAAAAGATAAAGTAAAAAACACTAAAAGAATGTCAGCTTCACTCATACCGATCTGTGTTTACGTACTATTTACGTACTTCATGGTGAATTGGGTATAGAACAGTCAGTCTTTCCCGTCTCATACACTGCAGGCAAATAAACTAAACAAAGAACATTTTTATTAAAGTATTTCACCTACTTTAGAACAAATGGCAGCAGAAATGTTGTTTTTGTCCTGAACGTTACGAGAAGGTTTTGAATCATGTTGAAAGGTAGTCATACATTGCTAACCAGGCTCCTCGTCGGTCCCCACGATGCCTGGCTGCCATCGGCTCGAGAACCGTTTTACTATTTTGGTAAAGAAGCAGAAAATGGAAATATTCCCCCAGAAGTGAAATTTGAGTCAGCAATCAGTCAGTTTTTCCCACTGTCACCACAAGTTAGGGCCCTGTCCCATCACGCAGTGCCTCCCCTGAAAGCAGCCAGGAGCTGCCTCTGTCCACACTGGTTATTATCTAGTGAGGAAATGAGGCCAAGCAAGAGAGCCTAGAGAAAGAATCACAAAGAATGACTTGATGAAGTCCTTCTATGAAGTGCTTGTAAACATTTATATTCGGTCAGAGCATAATCGTGCCATTATTTCATCCCAATATATAATATCAATAAACATTTATATCTATTATTTATGTCAGACCTAAATGAAAATAATTTCTTATTTTATAGCTACTAGAATCAATGAATTGAATGTTCCAGGCCGAAGAGAAAATGGGTGTAAAGTGAGAAAATAAAATAATAATAATAATAATGACATTGAAGCTTGACGGCTGCTGCCTCCAAACTATCACCTTCCTGCTGTAGCTAAAGGTGGCTAAGCTACGCAGTCAGAGAGCTTTGCTTCTGCCAGTCCCCGTGATGCCCGTAAGGACGAGCAGGCGGCTGACTGAGATCAGTGCAGTCAGAGGTGCTGGAAGAGGAATGAGGTGCTGGAAGAGGAATGAGGTGCTGGAAGAGGAAGGCCCGGCTTTAAACCCACCTACTGTATATGGTTGTAACTGGTTAGGAGTGACGAGGTGTGGGAGAGGCTGAAATAGAATGAGCTGTATAATGGTAGAAAGTCATCCCGGCCAACCTAGTCATCTCCACGTGCTACTGCTCTGATAGCATGCTGACTGAGAAGGTTCAAAGTTCAAAGTAGCCACTGTATTTGCGATCTGGTGCTGACTGATACGCAGAAGTAATCCATATATTTACTGATTTGGATCATCCTTCACCTTTGAGAAATGTGTTCCTCCTGGTATATTGCAATCCTGTGGGAGTAGATTTAAAATAACCAACATTTGCCACCAAACAAAAGGGTTTTTACCAAATATTAACGAATGAGTTATTTAATCGTGCCACAGGAAGCCCCTTGGTGGCATAGTTATGTCTACAATTTTTACCTTGACAATAGGACAATTTGCATGTATGTTTAGTAAAATAAGGCATCATTATGTTTCCGTGAGTGTTGTTCAAAGATGAATATGTCTCCGTTCACAGCATGAACTGCTAAGTGATCGACACAGAGGCCTCAGTTCGAGATTCAGCTCTAATGGAGGAAGTCTGAAAACTAAATGGTACACTATTAAGGACTTCCAGCACTTCCAGCTTAAAGGCAATGGTGCAGGAATGGGCACGAAGCCTGTCATTTCAGGACAGAACATTTCATAGGGTTTAGGAGGCTCTAGTCTTCAGCTTTCCCCCATCTGCAATATGTAGAAGAATGAGGCAACTCTGGTCTTGCTTAAACACATTTAACTGCACTTTAAATACATTTTCCCCTCCCTAAGATCTTTTTATTCCGTCGTCGTCTTCCACTCATCAGCAGCGTCGGCTCCTATAGGGCGTCTTTCCGAATGGATGTCGCTCCCCTCTGTGAGCGCCGGCTTTTGGCCAGTCGTGTGAAATTAATGCCGGTGCAGCGGCTCGTCCAGACGGGCCCCCGCCGGCGCGCTGACACCATCCGATGGGGAGCACAGTGGGTGCGGCTGCTTTGCAGGACGACTGGACAAGACAGAACTGACACCACCGTGTTCAGACGGCGTTGGTCCAGAAATTCAGCAAAAATGTCACACTGTGCTGTTTAGTGGTCTACCGAAAAACCTACTGTTTTTCCTTGATTAGACATTTTTAATGATGGATTTTAAATGTACCTGCAGTCAAACTTGTGCAAGTGGCATATCAAACATTTCATTCATTAAATAATTTAATTAACATCAAAAATACTTATTCATCACAAATAAATTGTGGTTGGTTAAAATAATTAACTTTTAAATATATATTGTGAAACCATTAGGTTTGCCAGTAAAATACTATATGATGGAGTTTGATGGTTGATCCTGGGATTCGAATAACTTGACCTGCATGCCCCCCTATAATTCAGATCACATCCCTGAACCTTCCTGAGAGCTAGTCTGCACCTGACCCTTTATCTCCCTCCTACCTGGGCATATTTTTCTTCAATGCTGTTTATGGCTTTAGAATTTGTGTGGCCTTCTTCCCTCTTCTGTTCAGTCCCCTCATGAGTCCTTAAATAGAGAGCTCATTAGGTCTGTCCTTCTTAGTCCATCTCCATGTCATGTGGCTCTGTTTGCCATCATAACCTCACTGCGTCTTGTGTCTTTACAGCAGAAGCTGCTCTCTGCAAAGATGTGAGATGCCGTGTCTTAAGATATGACCTAATTTATCCGCATCCAATGAGCTAAAGCTGTAGAAACATAGAGGTACACATGGAGGGAGCCATCAAGTTTCGACCATGTTAGCCTTTTTAAAAAAAAAAAAAGTTGGCATTGAATTTAGTCAAAGATGGAGTGTAAGAGTCATGCGTGGTCTTCCTCAGATCGGCCCTTTGCGTGACATTCGTGGTCTTCCTCAGATCGGCCCTTTGCGTGACATGCGTGGTCTTCCTCAGATCGGCCC
>JAODKM010000088.1:14461980-14473605 GCA_026780845.1 Petrocephalus sullivani | reverse complement strand
GCGTGACATGCGTGGTCTTCCTCAGATCGGCCCATTGCGTGACATGCGTGGTCTTCCTCAGATCGGCCCTTTGCGTGTCATGCGTGGTCTTCCTCGGATCGGCCCTTTGCGTGACATGCGTGGTCTTCCTCGGATCGGCCCTTTGCGTGACATGCGTGGTCTTCCTCAGATCGGCCCATTGCGTGACATGCATGGTCTTCCTCAGATTGGCCCTTTGCGTGACATGCGTGGTCTTCCTCAGATCGGCCCTTTGCGTGACATGCATGTAAAAACTACTGGCAGCTTAAGCTTAATCCTTTTCCTTTTCTATCTCATACATAGTATAATAGCTGCAACAGCAATGCCACAGAGTAGAGTGCCATAAAATATTAAGGTTCTAGAATTTTACTATAAGAATTCACATGTATAAAATCATTTCAAACATAGTCTGAGTGTAAGTACAGCATCCTTTGTTCTTTAAAGGGTAATTTTTCTTGTGTGTAATTCCTGCACATTATAAACAGTATGTATTATGTACCATACTTTGAAAATTACAGTCTTCATTCATCTCTGTGTTCTGTGATTAAACTCCCTAGTCCAAGAATATTAATACATAGGTGACTGTGAGGGAATCATACTTAATTTAAAATAAAAACTGACTAAATTGTACCCATGATACTATTATGAGCACTAATAGTTTGAGCACAAAGGCCCTCTTTTACACCAAGTGCAAAGGGGCACCAGGCACCAGGCAAATGTCTTTGCCAGTATGAGCCCGGCACAGTTGTCATTTTCACGTTCAGTGCCCATATCGTTTAAATACCAAGCATACTTGCATGCATCTGAGCACCGTCTTAAAATTAGATGGAGTCAGGTGCTTTGTTGGCACGTTGCATCTGGAGGCAGCAGAAAGCGATTGTTCTATTTCCAACAAAAACCTAGTCTAAAGTCAATGGTGGAGTATTTCCCTATTATTTAAAAGGCCTGTTATCAAGATAGTTATCAAGAGTTATTTTGTTATCAAGATACACAGCATGCGTACACTGCTCGCAACATGGACGTGTAGCAGTGCACAAACATGCAAAAGATTAAAAATAAAAAAGGATTGCAATGTTAAAGATCATTAATGTGTACATCAAAATATTTTTAGAAACATATGCCATAATAGTTAGTCATAATAGGTATATGATACAAAATTTCTCATTGCTAAATGTGTACGAGTAGCCTTTGTTATTTCATCCTTCCTTTATCCTTGGAGGGGATAAAAAGCATGAGTTTCATTGCCGCGTCACCCCCTGATACATCATATTTTTTCATTGTAATATTGTGAGGTGGAGTGGTGGCTCTGAGGCTAGAGGTTTTGCGCCAGCAATTGGAAGGTTGCTGGTTCAAATCCTGTGAATGCCAAGAGAGATTCCACTCTGTTGGGCCCTTGAGCAAGGCCCTTAGCCTACAGTTGCTTCATCCTGGGTGTGATGTTAACTGACAGGCATGTCCTCCAATTTAAGGGAAAATTTGGGGGTTGCACTCCAGCCACTGTAAAAACACTATTCAACTCCATCTGGACAGTGTGGTGCTGAGGTACCACCGGCTGCACTCAGGTTCTCATGCCTGAGATGGCTTGTGGCATTCGGAAACACACTGTATCAGCGTAAGCCCCCTTACCTTATATTGTCTCTTCAGAATTAGGCTCAAACGTCAGAATGCCTTTCATTCAAACGAGTATAGTACTGTAGAATGATGTACAATGTACTTCATCATTACTGCATTTAATGCTGTACATAATTTACCAATTAGATTTTACCAAATGTATGTACACAAAAATCATATTATATATGATTATCTGCGGAAGGTTCACTGACCTGGTTATCCGCAGTAAGTCTTGGAAGGCATCTCCCGCAGATAAAAGGGAACTACCATAATTAATAATAATAATAATAATAATAATAATAATAATAATAATAATAATTATTATTATTATTATTATTATTAATGTGCGTGTTTTCACTTCACGCACAGCCAGATCTGTTTCCTTTGGTGCTACCTGGCCACTACAAGGCTAAGTACAACCCTTTTGGACTATGCTCCTTGCGTTCTCATTATTTTTCTTCCGTCAAACTGGCAAATGGAACTTGCAGCATGCGATTCAGGCCGAGTGCTTTAGACAGTGCACTTTAGATCATGGAAATAGGGCCCCATAAGTCTGTTGTTATATTTTTCTACATCTGATGTTAATCTCTAGTTGCAAACAAGGTCAAGGGAGCACCACAGAAAAAGAAATTGAACCGAACAAGTTATTGCTGCGTGGGTGGTAAGAGCAGCCCGATTCAGTGCTGTGATGAAATTAAGCCACACTTTCTGGTATTGTTTATCAAAAACTGCTGTCAGTCACATCCTAAGTGTCTGTGAGCAGCACAGGGTGCACTCAGCTACATTTGCCTCAAACACCTACAGTGACCGGTGTATTAAGGAAATTAGAAAAGCATCCCTCCGATAACGTAAGACCAATTACAGCCCCTTGGCAGGCACTTTGAGGACAACTTAATGTGAAAATAATAACCTTGTCACTGCTCACATTTTGAATTTTTACTTAAATGGCAAGATGCATTTTTTTTATGATACACTATATTGCCAATAGTAATGGGATACCTGCATTTACACTTACAAGAACTTTAATGACATCCCAGTCTTAATAAATAGGCATTAATATGGAGCTGGCCCACCCTTTGCAGCTGCAACAGCTTCAACTCTACTGGGCAGGCTTTGCTGAAGCATTAAGAGTTCCTTTCACTGGAACTAAGAGGCCAAGAACAGTCCCTGAAAAACAAACTCACACCATAATCCCCCTCCACCAAACTTTATACTTGGCACAATGCAGTCCGGCAGTACCGTTCTCCTGGCATTTGCCAAACCCAGACTTGTCTGTTGGATTTCCAGACAAGTGTGATTCGTCACTCCACAGGACATGTCTCCACTGCTCTGGAGTCCAGTGGCAGTGTGCTTTACACCACTGCATCTGACACTTTGCATTGCACTTAGCGATATAAGTGGATGCAGCTGCTTAGCCATAGACACCCATTCCATGAAGCTCTCTACGCACTGTTCTTGGGCTAACCTGCAGGCCACACAAAGTTTGGAGATCTGTAGCTATTGACTCTGCAGAAAGACTCCTGCACACTGTGCACCTCAGCATGTGCTGTCCCCGGTCTGTGATTTTATGTGGCCTATCACTTCATGCCTGAGTTTCTGTTGTTCCCAATTACTTCCACTTTGTTATAATACCACCAACAGTTGACTATGGAATATTTAGTAGTGAGGAAATTTCACAAATGGACTTACTGCACAGGTGGCATCCCATCACGGTACCGCGCTTGAATCACTGAGCTCCTGAGAGCGACTTATTCTTTCACAAATGTTTGTAGAAGCAGTCTGTATGCCTAGGTGCTTGATTTTATACACCTGTGACCATGGAAGTGATTGGAACACCTGAATTCAATGATTTGGATGGGTGGCCCAAAACCTTTGGCAATGTAGTGTATACTGAGCACAACTTTCATTTCCAAGTCAGCCACAGAGCTTGTGCCATGATATGAGAGAAACAAAGAGATGTGTGTTATGTAATGCAAACTATGGTGGCCAATACTTTTTTACCACGGATTTTTGTGAGTCACATATCCCCAATGGTGTTGCTAGAGAAAAAGATATTCACGTCAACTAGTGCGAGTGACAGGGGAGTAACATTTTGCAAATGCGTTTAACCATTCTTGCCATAAATAAGAACATCAATCCCAAAATATAGTAAAATAAAACCTAAATTGAGGGTGTCAGCTTAACTAATTTTTTAGCATTATAGCCTGATGTTCGTGGTGATGTTTGCTTCTCTCTATGTGTGTGGGTCGCGTTCGGCTTCTCCTAATGGCCTAAGACATGAAATCCATGTGAATTTCTTTCTCAGAATGCGTGTCTCTTTGCCCTGCGATAGATTGGGATCCTGTGCTTCCTGATATAGTCTGCAGGCTTGCAATGACCCTGCAGTGGATAAGTGGTTACAGAAAATGGAGCCAAATGACATTAGACCAAACATCACAGATGCTCAGGTCTAAGTTTACTCTTATTCCCGAGAAGAATAATTTATGTTAAGGTCAAAAATGTTTGTCTGAAATAAGGACTTACCAAAGCATAATTTCAACACAAATATGTTGTTATCAGACAAAAACATCCATTATTATCTGGAAAAATTTAACCCTTGCAAGACATAATGCCTTTTTGTGATTTTTATAAGTGATAATCTTTGTCATTTAACCCTGTCTTTGAACTTAATGTTACACATTTTTTAAATTTCATATTTTTAAAATGACTTTTATTGTTTGCTTGTCCATTGGGCCGTTCCTGGGCGACTGGCAATCCCATACCAGACATTATGGGTGTCACTAGGCCCTGTTCAGTACTGATCAGCTGTGCCCCAGTAAAAATTCTTCATTCATGAACATATCTGTACATTTTTAGATCGGGTGGTTGGTGGGGGGGAAGCAGGGGATGTGCCCCAGTAACGTTTTACCTTCAGCAACGCCCCTGGTTGTATGTATGTCGGCCAGTGTCAGTCCGAATGCTTAGCATATTAAATCACGCCTAATAAGCTTAGGGCTGAGACCTTTTGCTCATTGCTTGGTCCCCCGCCCAGATTTTAGACCACAGTGAACGTTACTCCCTGTAAGCCATATGGGGGTCATTTCCTTTCTGCAAATTTAGACTTGCTCGGGACATATGCAGTCCCTCTCAGTCTGGCTTCATTCTTGCTAATTGCTAATTAGTACCATTACTGAGGTACAGGGAAAAGGGCGAAGAGAAAATTCCTATTGTTCAGAGTGTGTCACGGAGCTGAGTAAAGGCGCTCCGTCAGCTTGGGGAGCAGAAGCCGTTTCCGCCTGGATGAGACCCGGCTTTGCATGATTTCAGCATTTATGTGCGTCATGTCAGCAATGACTGATGAGTCCTAGGCAGCCGCAGTGAAGGGATAATAGGTCGTTTTGTTAACAACAACAATACAATATTTATAAGATTCCCTACCTCTAACCTTTCCTTTCATGCTGTCTGTTCAGCTGTCCTTTTCAAGGATATTAGCTGTCAAAATGCCAGGTTCTTGTCCTTGTTGCACAATGCATCTAAACATCATGGGGCACCGATCTCACTCTCCCTCTCTCAAAAGATCAATTGGAAGCAAAAAAATTACAAGAAATCTCTCAGGTCGGTTGGTCATTATTGCAATACCGACAGCTACCTTTAATATCGCAAAGCTATAACTTTAATTGCAATGATGTTCCCTGATGTAATACTGCCTGCCAAAACCCTCCACACTAGGCACTAAAATGTCCAAACATAATATATACATATATCATACATATGTCTAACATAATGTATAACATTTAATTTCCTCTGGAACAATAATGAAACATAAATAAATGTTTGATCCGATTTTATTTCAGCACTTAATTAATAACCTAGAAAAATCATTTCCTTTTCAGTACAGAACAAATACAGTTATTGTGTTGCGTTTGTTCTCGTGATTGTAGTTTTGATTCCAGGCTAAAAGAGAGATTAGTTTAAATATTCATAGTCTGGGTTTCATCTGTAAACATGGTGCTGTGACAAACCTATCTGGCTGTTCCTGAAAACTCACCTTTTTTTTGGCTGAAACGTGGCGCAGACTAATCAGTTTAGAGTCAAATGGTTGATTTGTAACCAACTCTTTGATGCTGAAGGACTTGAGCTGTTTAACATTTTAGACAGAGTCCCTTTTAACAATACACAATGGCGGTGCTGCTTTGCTTGTAATAAAAATTGATTTCCCATGCATCAGTGGAGATGCTAATCTGCAGGATAAGGCTCTCCAGCAGGGCTGCGCAGACGGGAGTAAGAGCGGCAGGACACCCATCTCCACTGTAAAGCTTCTTGTGTGCAAATGCTTGCCTCATGGCTGAACAAAGACTTTTCTGTGAATTAAGTGTATATAGCAAAGCTTGACTGGAAGCTGGTGAAAAAATTAACATATTGGTTAACACAACTGGTTAAACAATAAATAACAGCAAAGACGGGCAGTACGCTCCTTAAACAAACTAGATATGGGTGAGGTCAGTATTTTTCATTTAAATCATATCTTCTCTCATGGTTATTGAACAGCTACTATAAATTGATGGAATCTGACACATTATTGTGTAGGTTAGGAAAAGCTCGTTATTAAGAAATAAATATGTGATCATTACTTATTTTATCTGATTAAAGAGACTAATCAGTCTCCATGCTGAATTAAACAGTTGCTGTTTTTTAATCGCACTATTCACTGCCATAACTGTCACTAAAAATAGACGTACATTAAGGTGTCTGCTTCTGATGAATGCCACAGAGATGATGAGTAAAGCAGGTGCACCGATACTGCAGAAAGCTCACTTTCTTCATAGTTATGACAACTGAATTTTCATTTACAATTTGTCTCCAGTGATTTAGTTTTGTTTAATAGACTTAAATCATGCGCAATATATTACTTTACAATAGAAAATACACAGTCCATGATATCCACATGTTGTTTCTTTTTATTTAGTTGTATTTAAAATATTTGTATGGATCATATATTTATATGCCAACAATTAATATGATTATTATGTAAATACTTAGATTATAATGTATATTACCATTTGTTTAATTAGCTTCAACAATATAACTAATTCTTATGCGAAAAAAAATCCAAAAATTGTTTATTATTCAAATTTATTCAACATTTGCAAAAAAAAGAGAAAAAAAATAGAAAGACAACAAATTTTATTTACAACCAGTTTGCATCTCACTCTGCAGTGACAGAGGCACCTACCTCCAGAGCAACTTCATTATTGGCTGGTCAAATTATTACGGAACATGTCTTTGTTTTCAGTAAAATAATAAATATGTGCATGCACATGGGAGCAAATGCACGCAGGTGTTGGCATTACACAGAAACCATGTGATCTTTCACAAATCATGTGACCAGTGATTTCCACTGAAGGTCTGAGCAGCCCCACAGCACAGTGGTTTGTGGTAGTTAAACAGCAGCAACTTAAATATTGATATTATGAGTCACTCATCCTGGACAAAACAGTGCTGTCCTCTGGCCTTGGCGTCTCTCACAAAAGCCTGTCACTTATGTGTGTGTGTGTGTGTTTGTATATATCTATTGTTAAACAGAGGGTCAAACTTATAATGTACCTCTTCACAATGCTTGTAAGCCTGGTAAATTGTTTCACGTGGACTTTATCATAAAACTGATAGATCAGTCCTTAATTTATTCATCATTCGATCAGTGACCCCAAAGATATAAACAAATGTCTACAAACAAAAAAGGAAGAAGTAGGGGTGAAGACAGTGAGACAATTTATGTCCAGCAACATCCCTGCGACATATTAATAAATGAGAGACACAAAATTAATGAGAATATGCAAACGGCAAAAGTTAATAATGTGATTTTTTCATTAAACGACGTTCCCGCCTCATTTTTATAGCCCAGTTGCAAAGCACGCTTACGCCTTCTTATTTCCGCATGTCTAAGGAAATGGTCCACACAATATCGGAATTATCATTTCTCTGCACATTCTCATTTTACATATTTGTACAAGCAAAATACCAATATGCAAAGGAAGAATATAGCGATTAAGCCAGTCACAGGTGGGTCAAGAGGCCAACATCACTTCCAGTCTGGAGAGAGCCTTGCATATCTGGAGAGAGCCTTTTGCATACCTAGCGAAGTTCTTCGGAAATTAAAACGAGGATGTTTTCAAATTGGCAGAATGTCAGAAAATGAGTAACAACCAAAGCTTTCTACAACAAAAGGGGTCAATTTTTAGAGAGACTAAGATTTATATATATATATATATATATATATATACACACACACATGGAGGAAGCGAATGCATGTGAAAGTGCTGTGCCTGGGTGCCCCGTGCCGCGCCCCTTTCAGTCGGCGTAGATGATAAACCCCGAGAAAGTGCTGTATTTGTTGTTGTTCCCGCCATGCGCCTTGCCCCCGTCCAGCTTGATGTACACCTCATCTCCGGCATCCAAGTGCAGAATGACACTGTTGCTTGCGTAGTCGTAGTTCTGGTCCGCGTCCTGTGCGATGGCGCTCGCTCGCACCTGCAGGAGACCAAGAAAGTGCTTTAGAACACTATTTCATACGGTTTCATTTTTGCAGTTTACTGTAATTAATTGTAGCTTCAAGATGTATCCGACTCAACGAGCCATTCCATCTATGCTTTTTTCCTGCGGGAGAAAGCAAATCATAATCTTGTTGACAATCCATAACAGGTGCTGTTATAAGGCAGGTCGAAACATTCACAGCCGGCAAATTTGTTGGATTTGTTTGCAAATGTAGCCATTCTTGAATCTGTTTAATTAAATGTATCTTAATTTCGAATGCATTCACCATATTTGCAATATCCAGTAAAACCCTCCCAGTCTGGAGTATAAGCTACTTCAATATCCTCCAATACTGACACCAGTCGCTTTCTTTATTGCCGGAGAGTGGGCACTAGCTGATAAAGGCACACTTGTTTCTGATTCATGCAAGACGCTAGGTGTGGTCATAACGGGCACATTCGTTATTAAACATACGGATTACTGTGTGCTCTATTTATGCTGATTGTTAGAATGAGCTTCATTCCACTTACACTGGAACTGCAGGTAAAATTATACTTGTTGATAAACTAAACTTTGTGATATATATTTATTAATTGTTTTCCCATAAATTATCGTCTCTAAATTTAAATGTAACAGTATTGAACATTTATTGAATGTTGAAATGTACATGGGGCCAACAACAGGAATATTTCCTTTGTACCAGATATGGTACAAAATTCAAGATAATCGCAAATAATCAATGTACTGTGTTGCTTTTTAGTGAGCTATATAATACATCCTAAATGGACATTACACTATTAAATTACAGTTCACCTTATGTTCTGTCCAGCATAGTTACAGCAATTCAGAAATTATTACTATAACACATAAGTATCATAAAGAACAAGTGCTGCTGCCTTTATTAAATGTACAGTTATTTTTATTTATAAAATATTTAGATGCAACTTTAGTCAGGTAACATTGTATCAGCCATGTTATGTTTACTATATCAGAAAGTAAACAAATTAAATAAATCACATGCCACATAAATCAAATTCACTGAGTGTTTCCTTCCTGAACATTGAGGATAAATATGTTTTTGTTGCTTGTGTGAAAAAACGAATTGTATGTCATGGTAGAGAGTAAATCCTAAGCTTGCTTGTGTGTGATGTTTTAAAGTACTAACATTACAGAAGATGGCGTCTCTCTGTGTGGTTGACATATCTGACTACCATTCAATGAGACATGAATATGTATTTTGACATTTTTCAAGAATAAAAAAATTCCAATGACATCCACACACCCGGCCCGGTTGCTAATATATTTTTTCCTAGCAATACCTCAAGACATAATTTATACCCTTCTTGATACTGTGTATTTCTGATGTTACGTAACACATAATAGACAAGTATTTCATGTTGGCATTCATTTAGTACAAGTGTAGGACATCGTGCTATTTATTATCTTCAGTTCACCTGAGGGACACTGACAGTAATATGGGGGAATAGGGTACATCTAAACTGCGCAGATGAATCATGTTGGTACTGTGTATACCGTTATTCACTGCAGGGCAGATCTTAAGACAAAAAAAATTTGGGTTAATCAAAAAATCTGGGTTAACCCTGTAAACAAATCAGGCCAAAATAGGTGAGTCTTCAGTCTGTAAGTTTTATTATTAATAAAGTTACCGATAAACTCAGCAGACAATATTAGCATCAGTCAGTTTAATGTGTTGTATTGTTGTTTGATATATCCAGAACATGCTTGATGATGGTGATAGGCTAAAATTCCCTCCCAGGTCCCTGTACTAGATCAGCAGTTAGCTGAAATATTGATATATAAGTACATTAGATAAATGGATAAAACATATTGTTTGTTGTCTGATATTCCCCTTGGAAATTTGTTTTCAATATACATCTTTCCATATAATATATTTTTAATTATGGCTAAATAATGATTTCAAACAGCGTGAACAAAATCTGAGATGCTTTCAACGTTTATAGCAAAAAAAAAACATTAAAACTTTTGACTGATAAGGCGACATATATTCTAAAAAATCTGCACCTCAGATCAGGCATATGTTTATGAAGACTAAGGAACTTCAGGAGTTTGGATGCAAAAAAGTTAGAGAAGGCAGAAGGCAAAATATAGTGTTTCTAAATTCAGGCTGTCCTGCCAAGCTGGATGAGAAGGTGAGCTGTCAGTGAAGTGACCACCGTACCCAGTTACAGCACTTAACGGGCTGCAAAGCTCACTGGCTGAAATGAGAAATCAACAGAGAGATCTCCCATCACTTTAGGGTGTAGATTCATGTTTCAACAGAAAAAAGACGCAATTTGTACCTTTGAGGGTATAATTGCGTATAATACATATATTTACATAATTACATATATTATAATCCCTCAAAGGCCTACCAAATGTACTCTAGATTTAGGTAAATGTGGTAAATTTAGGTAAGTTTTTAGTGTCATTTAAGATACAGACTATTGAGGAACATTAATGTTGTTTGTACCTTGGGGAGAAAAAACTGTACCGGGGCTGTGCACAATAATCTAAGAAAAGGCAGCAAAATTCAACACTTCAAGAGCAATAGTGTCTAAGTGCTGGTATGACTGAGCTTTAATCCCACTGAAAATCGGTGCTGTTACCTGAAAACGCTGTATAATTTAGGAGTTACAGCAATCTTGCATGGAGCAAGTGTCAAAAACCCTAAGAATCTAGAGGTCATATGAGCTCATACAAAAACTCACCCACACACTCACGAGTATAGCAGCTACAAAAGACATATTCATAATATAACATCCTGCAAGGTTAGTACTTTGACAAATGAGATATTTGGAAGAACAAATGTTAAATAAGTAACGTTTTCTTTTAATAGTTTAAATGTGTTGCCTCATTTGTTTCGAAGAATGGGTAAAATACATTATTGCTATTTATTCAAAGTTAAAGACCAAATGTGGAAAAACAATATGTATCTATATACAAAACAGGTAGTTATTATACACCACAAATGGTTATGACCTTCTTCATTTTTGGCCTATCAGTGTGTCTGCCCTGGCTGAGAAACTGGCACAGTGACATTTATTAGTAATTCAGTACTATTCCTTGCTATGTACTTCTATACATTTCTGTCATTCTCATATGATCTCTGTCATTTACAGATTATTTTGTCAGTACAGGCTAGAATGGCAGAGAATTGCAAGGGAAAGGTCCACCACGCATTCGGGATGAGTATTAAATTACAAGGCATTCAAACGCACTGAAACCTAATTGAAAAGGCCGTCAGCTGGGAGACAAGTATTTGCTTATACTTGCGAGTAACTCCTGCTGTTACGAGATGAAGAGTAATATTGGAGGCATGACAGGTGCCACTGTACGGTCTGCATGGCTTTATAGATGGCGCATGGTAATAGGCACTATGCCACTGTAAGGTCTGCATGGCTTTATAGATGGCGTATGGTAATAGGCAGTATGCCACTGTAAGGTCTGCATGGCTTTATAGATGGC
>JAODKM010000088.1:14426291-14443043 GCA_026780845.1 Petrocephalus sullivani | reverse complement strand
CTCAAAGCACTTCAGCACTACTACTTGTTGTCCATTCTGCATCCTATCCATCCATGCATCCACCCTGCATAACCACTTATCCTGGATGCTATCCTGAGAAGCAGAGGGTACAAAACTCCCCAGGAACGCACCCATTTGATCACAGGGCACAATTTCTTTATGTTGTAATACAACAGATTCTGTTTATTCATAATATGATAATTCCCCTCCTTATCTAATTTACATTTTATATAGTGTTATATTTTATACAGTTTAAAATGACCCTGTGAAGTGGAAGATTATTTTTTATTAATCCAGTCAGTTTCAGGTTGACATTTCCTAACAGCTAATGGCTGGCATTAGTGCTGCTCTCAGAGCAGGGGGGTGAATCCCAATACTAGTAATGCAAAGATCGTACTTGCGGTCTTGGCAAAACCGGTCTTGCTACTAAGAATGAACTTGGGTTGCAGTGCATCATGGGATTGGTATCATTTGGCAATGATACAACTGATGTATCATTGATATTTGGGGCAGAGCATGACCAACGTCCAGAACTGGTCTTTGGCAATGGAACATGACATAAAATGTAAAACCTCTAGCACAGGGAGCTGTGTATTCAACTCGAAAATATCAGTGTCTCTTTTAAATGCTTCAGGTCCATCTGGTGCTTTACCCTCTACAACTGCCTTAAAAACACACGTCGAGTAGCGTTGCTACAGAAGTGTAGCCAGTTTGTCCAGAGATACTTAGAATATAAGCTCTAGCAATAATAAAATCACACTGTTATTGATGCCCATGGGGAGCTACCCCGTCCTGCTCTCCATGACACAGAGACACATAGGTAGAGTAGGTGAGCAGAAACCTGGCAGCAGAGGGCAGCCGCCTGCAGCGGTGCCCGAGGAGCTGGGGCTTAGGGGCCCTGTCTAAGGGCCCTTGGACATGCTGCTGTTGTGCCAAAGCCAGACTTCGCTGCTATCGCATCACTGGCACAGAGGCTTCGCTTGTTTGAGCCATTAGCTGAGTCATTAGTTGAGTCTCACAAGTTCAGTGAGAAATAGCAACTGTCCACTTTGACATTTAACAGAGCTATCGATAAAACAAAGGTGAACTAGAGATGCTAACTATAAACTTTTTCAGTCTCAAAGAGAAAGAGAACTTGGGGATACAAAGAGTTGGTGAACAAATGGAATGGCAGCAGGTTTCATTCCTACAGGGGGCTGAAGTAGAAGTTATTACATCTATGTAACAAAGACTAGATTATATAAACAATGCTAATTCATCTTCAAGCTCCATTGTTAGGCTGTGCATAGCCTCGAAGGCTTAAGTCTGCTTAGGAACTGCAAGCAGGCAGGGTGGAAGTCAGACTCACCTCTAGGGTAACGTTGTGAGTGGAGGCCTTTTATTTGTTCATGAAGAACATGACTAATTACAGTGCTTTTGAATGGCCATGCTGCACATCCATGCATTAGATATGTCATGCCATATTGCTGTAATCAGCAGTTGGTGCAATTCTTGGTTATTTATTTAGAAGGGTGACCAAGAGCGATGCATGAAAAAAAGAAACAGAGCAGGAAAGTAGGGGTGGGTTATGCAGAGAAAATGTACAAATAATTTCAAATTAGCGAAAATCAGGGGGATTTAAAGAGTGACACTGACAAAACCCAAAACAGTTCCCCTGACCCTACTAGTCTTGGAAGGAGTTCTATGTATAGACCCAGCACTCTGAATCCCCAGTCCAGTTCCTGGTACTTTGCCCTGACATATGTCCAGATAGAGCAGCAAGTTGCCGTCCCAGCATGCAATGCTAGAGCTTACCCTAAGGGGGCACAAGTGGAGTGAGTGGTCCATTTGAGTTCCTGACACACCCAGCTAAACATGCAATGCAGCAAAGAGGGGCGCAAACCCAGATATTAATCGCTCGCATGTTCCGGTTCGTCCACACGAGGCGCTATCCCTAACCACCCGGATAATTAATGACTGTGTTGGACAGTGTCCTGTGGATGCTGTTCACTTATTCTGCTGAGATGGCGCTGAAAAGTCAAGCCAAAGCCGAGAGGTGAGAGTTTGAGTCAGCAGTAGCACAGTAGCAAATTCTTGTTTTTTGAGGACACGCCATAGATAGATTTATATAGATTTTCCACCCCGGGAGCTCCCATGATGAAATGTATACTAATGTAATGCACATTGTACTCATCTACTCTATAATTATGCTGGTGTGCAGAAACTGGGGGTCAGTCCTAATTATTTTCCGGCATCAGAAATGTTTCTGTTTGGTTTGGTAACTGGAATTGCTGCTTTCTTCCTGCTATTACAGGTAGCCCCTTTTATTATTATGTGATGTGTTCAGAATAAGGTTGGGCACATGTGAGTCTCTGCTCGTGTGAAATGGGGATATTTCAGTTGCCTAACTGACCCAATTAATGGAGTCATCTGTGTAGGTCATGAGCTTTCCCCAGGGCAAGATCAGAGCTGTACTCTCAACCCAAATGTCAGACCGAGCTTGTCGCTTTCAGAAGGAAAGCGTCTAATAAAGGGTAACTCATGCTGGTGCCCTCCCCATCACGTCCGGCACAGGGAGTGGCGAGGTGGCTCAGTGGGATTGGGTTTGATTCCCAGTTCTGTTTCGTTGCATGTGGAATTTGAATACATTCCCTGTGATTGTGTTCAATCCAGAAGTATGTGGTTAAATAAACCCACACCTGAAATTGCCCATAGTCTGTGAGTGTCTGTTTAGGTGTGTGCGCCCTGCAATGGATTTCTATTCCATCCTCTGACTTGTTCTTCCTGGGATAGGCTCCAGAATGACTGTCACTCTGGATAAGTTATCTTGGATACTTAGCGATAGCAATTTAAAGGAAAGTAATTGAATTGCTATAATCACATCAGCAGAATTGTCTCCCAGTGACGTAATTATGATTTACCCCCAGTCACTGTAACCGGGTTTCCGGCATCCCCATCTTCTTTCTGTCTTAGCAGACCATAATGCATTCAAAAAGCAAAATGATATTATTTGTATGATAATGCACTATCTGGTTTCATTAAATGAGCTCTGTGATTGTATGAGATGTAGAATTAACTTATAATGTGGAAATTCAAGGTTTCCACGAGAAAAATTTCTTTACATGACCATATTTCAAGTTTCAAACAGCATTCAGTGTTGTTACAGTATTTTAGATTATAATACCATAGCTGTGGATTTCAGATGCATGTACAATATGCTGTATATACATTTACACTGAGTGGCCATTTTATTAGGTACACCTGCCCAGCACTGGATAGGATCCCGAATGCCTACAGAACAGGCATATTCCTTGAGGCATGGATTCAGCAAGGTGCTGGAAACATTTCTTATTGGTCCATGGCATTTTTACACTTGCAGCCTTCCTGCTGGCTTTAACGAATCTGACCATTTCTCTCAATGCTCAGAAATAAGATGTTTTCACCCTCAGGATGGCCACTGGCTGGATCTTTGTGGTTTATTGCACCATACTCTGTAAAGTCCAGACATGCTGGAAGTGGCGTGTCTGGCACCATTAATAATAAACATTCAAAATCTTAGAACCTGTTTTTTGTCTATTTAAATGCTTTGTTTTACAGTAACTGAACCTCTTGACCCTGTCTTGTGGGCATTACATATTAAATCACAGCAACAGGATTCTCTTATTGTAGTAGCAGGCTACATGGACATGAGCATATGTACCTAATAATGTGGCTCCTGAGTTCCCATTTTATAAAAATCTGTGAATGCAATCAAAAAAGTAAAAATCTCGAATGTCTTGTATTTTGGTCGGTTACTTATGGTTAAGGTTAGGGCTGGGTAGGGGTTAAGGGTGCCGTAATTGGGATTAGGGTTTTTCCCCATAGAAATGAATGGATGGTCTCCATTTAGAGAGGTATGCGGCTCAGTGTGTGCGTGTGTGTGTGTGTGGGCTTGCATAGTGGTAAAACCTGACATTTCCCTATTTTTTGGGACATCTTTTCAGGCCCCCATTTGGAAAACCTCAATTTTATAAAAATCTGTGACTGGAATCAAAAAAGTAAAAGTGCCAAAAGTCTTGTATTTGGTTGGTTACTTATGGTTAAGATTAGGGCTGGGTTGGGGTTAAGGGTGTCATGATTGGGATTAGAGTTTTTCCCATAGAAATGAATGGAAGGTCCCCATTTAGATAGGTATGCCGAGGCTGTGTGTGTGTGTGTGTGTGTGTGTGTGTGTGTGTATACAAACTCCTGAACCTAGCCCCACAGACTAGAGGAAAACCATATGCGCAGATAAACACAGATGGTATCCAAGCTTCCCGAAAATTGAAATCATTATTAATAAACTTTAAAGAGAATAAGTGGTGGATAATTTGCATCCCTGCAAATATTTTAGTGATTTTTAACTGATATTGCTTCACTCCAAACCAGATGAAAGAATGTCATGAAGCAAGATCTTTAATTTGTAATGATTGTGCTTCATATTTCCTCTGGAATCATTATGGACATATATATTAAATCCCTTTGACACTCACTGTGATACTGGAACATATTTTAACTAATATATAATAGATATTTAATTGGTTTCTATGGGCAATCTATAATTGATCTATTACTGAATATCTCTAGTTTCAAGTACTTTACGAAAATGCAAAATTTTGTTCAAGTTCCCAGTTCCGTGTTTGTAAGTGTTATATTTCTGTTAATTTAAAGGCTGTTTTTTTTAAACCCAGAGTAAAACAACATCATTAAAAAAGGAACCTTTCCATTTTCCTTTGTTTCAGTACAATACTTCTATCTAAAAAGCATGCGTACGTGTGTAAGAATGGTCAAAAAATATTAGCGTTTGACAATAATACGATAATATCCACCCATCTATATAACACTTATCCAACTTTCTCTCAGAATACTGGACTGAGAATCGCTCTGTTCGAATGTCATAATCCTGTTCTTGTGGAGCCAATACTGGCCATAGTTTAATAAGCTTGAGTTTGTCACGTGAGTTATATATGACTAAAGTAAGCACGACTACAATTATGAAGCCTTGATTGACACAGACCTGGAGTGTGATGGGAGTGTGTGTGTGTGTCACTCGGCCAGCCCGTGACATGTTGATTGCCCATCATGAACCATAATGAATTCAGTTGCCTCCTGCTTTATTTCTGCCCTGGTGGTAAGGAAGGAGAAAGATAATTCTCATAAGAGGGCCCCTTTGTGATTATTAAAGCATTTTGCTGGTTATTAGTATCATTCCACCCAAGGGTGTTCTACTTTACTCTCTCATTAACTCCTAATTGAAAATTAGATTTGACAACAATGGACCCACAAGATTAGTCCAATACCATCTGGGTAGTCAGGGTCAATTGAGACTGATTTCCTGGTAGTACATTATAAATCAAAACTTGGTGACAAACATTTACGTCAAGAAGGGCACACGGTGAACTCACTGCCCGCGCTTCCTGTTTCTCAGTGTGGATTTACTAAGATCGAAAATGACCACGGCCAATTATCTGCCAAACGTAGAAATCTCAGATATTCTCATGCAAGAGCATGTGCTTCAGGACTTTTTAAACAAGCAATCTTTTTGCAAAATGGGATGAGAATGTTCATGATTAATTCATTAGCTACAGCCAGCTGTTACGTCAGTAGCTTAGCAACGAACAAGGTTATTTGAGACTTCCTCTGAAGGCTCGAAAACAGGACAATTAAGCAGATAAATGCTCTATCAAGTTTAGTGTTTAGTATTTATCAAGTAGGTAAACATATTCTCAGCAACATAATTCAGTATTTCATAAATTGTTTTAGCTACCTGGCTATCCAAATTGCTATCAGGTTTTTTCAAACAAGTTACTTACTTTTTCTTTGTTCATTTATTTACCTGGATGTGGTTATTTATAAGAATAGAATAGAATAGAATAGAATAGAATGACTTTACTGGCATTGCACACAACACGTACAATGCAATAATAATAAATGCAGTAATTTTTTATAAATTTTAGTCATTATCCAGCAGAAGTGTTATGTATTACAGTTACGGTTTTTACATATGCAATATAGAACATAAGAACAAAAGAACTATACAAACGAGAGGAGGCCATTTGGCCCATCAAGCTCGTTTGGGGAGAACTTAACTAATAGCTCAGAGCTGTTAAAATCTTATCTAGTTCTGATTTAAAGGAACCCAAGGATTTAGCTTGCACTACACTGACAGGAAGATTATTCCATACTCTAACTACACACTGTGTGAAGAAGTACTTCCTCAAATCCAGTTTGAAATGTTCTCCCGAAGGCTTCTCATTTGTGTATAAAAATAAAAATATAATGTATTTACTTGTTTGCATGCATTAGCCAATTAGTATATGTAATGTTAGGCAATGGTACATTGTCCAAATTGTTCAAAATTGTCAAAAAATTGGTACATTGTCCAAATCTAAAATGAATTTATACAGTATCCTAATGGGAAAAAGTACATCCAATGCACTCCAGTGTTATTTGTTAATAGTGGTCTCAGTCAGCTTGCCATCAAACACTGTTCCCGAAAGCTGGGTTCCCCAGTTCCAGTCCTGGGGGACCAGTCTGTAACACACGTCGCAGATTTCCTTGTTCAAACACATCTTGATCAACTAATTTCCAGGTTTAGTAAATGTGTTTGAGCAGGGAAATCTGCAAACTGTGTTGCCGACTGGCCCTTCTGGACTGGAACAGGGGAACCCTGCCTTAAAGACTCTACATATGGGTACTGTTTTTATGCCCAATTCATCATACTTATTTCACCACACTCTAACTTAGCTTAGTGCATAATTATGCAAGTGCTTTCATCTATTTAATGTCCAATAGAGCACATGTTAAATGTATGCCTTAGATTAGTCAGAGACACCCAAAGACTGTTTTTAGCTGTAATGTGGCTCGCAAATATACAAATGCTTGTAAGTGACAATGAATGACACTTTATTTCTGTAGTATAAAAAAGAGCATAATGTTCAAATAAATATTTTTTTTTGTTTTATATCCTACATAAGCCCCATCCCTCCATTCATGCATCCATCATTTAACTTCTCATCCAGTATAGGGAAATGGAGGCCTGGAGCCCATCCCAGATTCAGAAAAGCACAAGGATGGGACACACCCTGTAGAGGACGCCAGTGCATCACAGGACACCTACATGTTTTTGGAATGCAGGAGAAAACTGCAGCAGAAATCATGCAACATGGGGAGAACATGCAGTGGGGCTTAAATCTTTGGGCGTGAGAATGGAATTGTACCACCCATAGAACTGCACCAAACAGCACTGTTTAAAAATGAATAGTACTATTAGTGCAGCTAATCTGTGCATTCATGAATAACAACAGGTAACAAAGACAAGCAGGGAAACATAAAGCATGAGTTGCTTGGCAGAGGGGGGGGAAATATCTGACATTAAATATGCAGATAATGTCCCACGGCCTCCTACAGTACCCAAGCAACAAGAGGCCCAACAACTACCCACCCTGTTCCCGTCCCCCCATCCTTTATAATGCCCCCCAAGAACTGGCATGTGGCATGAGGAAGACACAAGTCGCCGTAAAGCTTCAAAGGTGCCTTACTGTAAAGGAGCGAAGGAGGCCCCCTGGGAGCCTGTACTGCTCAAGCGCCAATGATAACGCTTAAACCCCCGAGGGCTGCAAAGCTTCATCGTGCTGCCTGACTCCGTTATTTATATGCATCTGCTGACATTTAAATTTGGATGCTGGGGAGTGCAGTCCTGATTTAGTTTATCAGTCGGTATTCTGCACAGTACTTGTATGTTCTTTTCCAGTTCTTGGAAAAGAAAGTGATACTGCCCGTCAAGAACATAATGACTTAGAAAACAAACACAGAGATTTTACATGTAATTTAAAAATTCAGATTAAATATGTGTAATAGTTGCATAAGTATATTTACATACAGAGGTTAACATTTCCTCAGAAATAGTCAGCTGCATCACTTCTGAACCTCCTTCACTATGATGATAATTAACTCCTTTGAGAGTGCAATGGAGGCACCACGTTTCTAATGAGGGGCGGAGCTGAGTAAGCCAGAGGCCTGGGCCTTGTTCCCTCCATCTGGGTCTGAACATGTTAGTCCTACAACCTGTCCGGAAATGTAGCCATGGATAATAACGGGGAAAATGTTAATGCATAAAGAGATTAAAGGAACACAATTAAACTTACTAAAGTGAGAGATTATATGTTCTACCTGTGTTAACATCTATGTCACCATCTTGATTACCCCAGAAATAACATGGAGGTCCTTGTGAACCGGAAGTGTGATTTCCAGCTTCTACAGTATATGCACCAAGCATCACTTCAGTGCTACTTTTCTGTCCACGGGACTCCAGTCGCCAGGTTGATGTTCCTGTCGACTGGACTGTATTATTGGGTTTGTCATTCTGTATCCTGGCACACGTGAGGATCCGACGGGCAGGACGGGACACTTCCTCGGTCCCGTCACTGAACTCCACCAATCCTCCTCCTGGTTAGACCTCCTGGAGTCAGCCAACCAGCCAGCGGTGCCCTTTCTTACCCATTTCCAGTGGCATTTTATCCTGGGCACTCGGGGGCTGTTGGATGAAAACTGTTCTGTCAGACATCGGAGTCTGAGTTTGGCAGAAAAGGCAAAATGGCATCTCTGAACTGCTCATAGTGTGCAAGGTGCACACATACATATTCATGATGGACTGGCATCCTGTCCATGGTGTTCCATACTTTGTGCCCCGTGTTGCCTGGAGCAGCCTCCAGGTCCTCCTATAACCTTATAATGTAATGAATAACTAAGTGCAATTCCCTCCTGTACTGAATATGCAAAGAGAGAGTGAGAGAGAGAGAGCATGAGAGAGTGAGCGTATCAGGGTTAGTGACCGTCTGACCCTGTCCTATGTGTCCTGTTCCCATCTGACCAGCAGGTGTCGCTGGTCATCCTGCTTTCTCCATCTTATAGCTTTCAGCCCTAGTGTGTCTCTCTGCTTCCCCGGCTGCCATGTGGCTCAATGGGTTGAGTGGGTCATTTGGGGGCTGGGCCCTCTCGTCATGAGTTTGAAGCTGGCAGGAGATTTGCCTCACCCATTATTCAGTGTTAATTGGTTCTTCTGTTTCCCTTTGTTTATATGAATCAGTCTTGCCTACCTTTAGGGTTTGTTGTATTTCCCAGTTTCTGTGCCTATTTAGTGTTACTGATTCCGCTTGTTGCTTGTTGTCCTGCACCTTCATCAATTGGTTGATTCGGTTATAATTTACACCTGTCCCTTGTTTTCCCTGGTTTTCTGTGTGTATTTATGTGCCTACCCTCACTCCATTCGCTAGTCAGTCATTGTTCATGTTACTATGTGTTTGTAGCTCTACTCAGTTTCCTAGCCCTGCTCTTTGGGTTGCTTTATAGTTTCTTTTAGTCTGTTCTTGTTTTTAAGACCCCTCGCGATCCCTTTATTTTATAGCTTCCCCGGTGTGTTCAGCTTCCTTAATAAACCCTTTTCTCTTGGAGCCGTTAAATGAATCGTCACATTTTTCTTGCCTGCACCATGTCATGCCGTGACAGAGACAGAGAGATTTCGAAATATTGTAGTGAAAATCTGTTCCCACAATAGTATTCTCACAGCAAACTACCTTGCACTCTGGAGACTTTTTAAGCATCCCTGTAATGATTTCAGTGGGGCATTGTCAGCTTAACGAGCTACACGGCGATGCTCAGAGAAGCTGATGGCCATGTTATTGCTCATCAGACTGATATAAATAGGATATAAAGAAACAATGTGGACTCATTCAGGTATTAGTGTTGTTTTATTGCTTAATTCTTTGGGAAATCGCTATCACTATCACTAATTGACTTGCCCCCAGATCCAGAATGCAGCGCAGAAAACAGACACAACCAGCTACCTTTCCTTGATGCGCTTTACCAGAACTTACCCAGAAGCCATTTCCCATGTTATGACTTAAATGGCAGTTTCACATTTATATTTACATTTATAGCATTTGGCAGCCAGAGCGACTTACATAAGTGCTTAAAGACTCCATTAGTGAATACCTTCTGATAGGGGTTAAAATCCAGGATAAGAATACTATCTGTCTAAGACTCTGTTCAGGAAATACAGGCTTTTTTCTATTTTTAGTACCGGAAGTGCTAATCCAAGTACTTCTGAAAGAGGTAGGTCTTTAGTCATGGTGGAAAGACACCCAATGCCTCAGCTGTTCGAACACCTAAGGGGAATTCATTCCACCACAAAGGTGCCAAAACAGAGAAGAGCCTAGATGCATGTCTTTCTTGAGCCTTTCTTGGCCCGAGCCTTTATGGGGCCCTAAGCAGAATTTGATTTGAGCCCCCCCACCACCTAAATCAAGATATCTTGACATTTCAAGCACTCATGAGGGCCCCCTGGTGGCGTGGGGGCCCCAAGCGGCCGCTTAGTTCGCTTATGCCTTGGGCCGGCTCTGGCCTTGAGAGATGGTGGGAGCAGTCAAACAGTGTTGGAGGATCAGCGAGAGCGTGGTGCAGTGCAGGGTGTTATGAGTTCTTTTAGGTGGGAGGGTGCTGGACCATTTTTGGCTTAGTAGGCGAGCATCGATGTTTTGAATCTGATGCGGGCAGCTACAGGAAGCCAGTGGAGGGAGCGCAACAAAGGAGTGGTGTGGGAGAACTTGGGAAGGGTGAAAACAAGTCGAGCAGCTGCATTCTGAATCAGTTGAAGAGGATGAATGGCGCTCAGCGGCAAACTCGTTAAGAGCGAGTTACAGTAGTGTGAGATGACAAGGGATTAAACAAGTATCTGAGTGGCCTGTGTAAAAAGAAATGGATGAATTCTTTTGATATTGAAGAGGAGAACAGGAAAGGACAAGCCCTGAGTGATGCCAGTGGAGTGTCTGTTTGGGGCAGATGTGGATCCCTTCCATGTAATTTGGTATGACTGGCCTTCTAGGTAGGAAGCAAGCCATTCCCATGCTGACCCTCAAATTCCAAGACTCCAAAGGATGGACGGGAGAGTCTTGTGGTTCACCCTGTCAAATGCTGTTGAAAGGTCAAGAAGGATGAGGATAGATGACACTTTGGCCAATCTGCCAACATGTAGCTTCCCAGTAACAGCCAAGAGGGCAGTCTCCATGGAATGTGCTGCTTTGAAATCAGATTGATTAGGATCCTGGAGGATGTTCTCAGAGAGATAGAAAGACAGCTGATTGTAGACTGCGTGTTCAAGA
This sequence comes from Petrocephalus sullivani, assembly GCA_026780845.1. Classification (NCBI taxonomy): domain Eukaryota; kingdom Metazoa; phylum Chordata; class Actinopteri; order Osteoglossiformes; family Mormyridae; genus Petrocephalus; species Petrocephalus sullivani. Next base: position 14,431,887 of record JAODKM010000088.1, on the reverse strand, counting down.
ATTTTTGAAAGAAGTGATACCGGTCGGTAGTTGCTAATGTCTGAGGGATTTAGAGTGGGAATTACCCTGGCTTTTTTGAATGCTATTGGTACAAAACCAGATGTTATGGAGCTATTAATGACAGTGGTGATGAAGGGGAGGAGGTCTTGTGAGTTTGTCTGGAGCATTATGGAAGGGATGGGATCAGGGGGCCGGTGGTAGGATTGGATGATGAGATGATTTGCAGGATTTTATCTGCTGTTAGATTGGAACATTGAGCCAGTGAAGGGGTAGGGGAATGGAAATCCATGCTTTGTAGTGTCGTAGATGGGGAGGGAGAAAATGTCTGGCAGATTTCTCCAATCTGCTCGTCAATGAAGTTGAAAATTCTTTGGCAGTCAGCAAGGATGGAGCAGGGGGAATTGGAGGGTTAATAGTGACGAAAAGATGTTATGGAGTTTGCGAGGATCTTGTAAAGAGATTTCTATTTTTTTTTTTATAAAAGGCAGTCGTAGCCACGGTCACATCTGAAGGGAATTTGGATAGCAGAGTACAGTAAGAAGACAGATCTGTATCAAGTTTAGATTTCTCCCACATCCTCTCTGCTACTCGCAGTTCTCTTTGGTTGATACGCAATGGCCATTAGCCGAGGAGCAGGGCGAGTTGTCTTCCTGGGTTTAAAAGACAGTGGACAGATGTGATCCATGGATGCGGAAAATGAGGAGAGGAGAGTGTCATTTGCTGACTCCAGTGCAAGGGAGGTGCAAAGGAGGAACAGGAGTCAGGGTCAGGAAGGTATGACAGGGTGCAGGAAGCAACAGATGAAGGGGGAATAGAGTGGAGGTTTTGTCTAGTGGGAAAGAAATGTTGAAAGCTGGGATTAGGCAAGACAGGTAGGGTAATGGTAACGGATACTGAGTGGTGATCAGAGATGTGAAGTGGGGTAGCAAAAATGTCAGGAGCTGAAGAGGGACAGCTGAAGACCAGGTCCAGGATGTTTCCTCCTTTGTGTGTGGGAGAGCAGTTGTTGGATGTCAGAGAGAAGAAATAGAGAAAATGGTGGAGGCCGGAGGAATGGAGCCTGTCACGGGGGAGGTTGAAGCCCTCAAGGATAATGAGAGAGGAGCTATTAGTAGGGAAGAGAATGAGGAGTGTATCCATTTGTTTAAGAAAGTGACCTAGTCGTCCAGGAGGGCGGTAGATGACAATGATCAGAAGGTTGATCGGAGAGGAAACTGCAACTGCATGGAATTCAAAGGGTGAGATGTTGAGAAGGGACAGAGAGAGGAGTGTGCAGCACCAGTTCTGAGACAGCAGCAGACCTGTGCCACCGCCCCTCCCGGTCCCTCGTGGGACTGCTTAAGCATAAGGAGAGTGATGGGGGGCAAGGGCGGAGATGCAATCGGCCTTCTGTACAGCAGACTGGCAGTTCCAGAGACCGCCAAGCACCAGGGGAGGGTATTTAAGGTTACTGGTTGTGCGGCCCCTAGATTGTGGATCTTCTAGGTCTAAGAGATAAGTGGACTGGGATAGGTTTGAGGGACTTCTGCAGTGAGAGCTATTTTTGAGTTTGAGAGTTGAAAAGAAAAATAGGAAAGACAACGTTATATTACTACAAACGTTCTGATTGTTTCAAATTGGCACAAATATGCATGATCAGCTACCTGAAATAACTAATTGGCAGAGACTAGCAGAAACTACTGACTACAACAATCTCAGTGACAAGAATCTAGTTTGAACTGAGTGTAAAAGAGATAGTACACTTTTGGTTTTCTCTGTACTAAGCATTCTCCTTGTTGCTTCTTCTACCTGACTATTCTGACTACATTTTTGGATTGTGATATTTGGCATTGTCCTGCACTGTAATGGTCATTTGACTTGCCTGTTTAACATATATCAGTATTGGATTTAGTTTTGTTTTTGTGAATAAATTGATATAAATCGCGCCTCACCAGGCTTTCCGCAAGATCGGACACAATTATTCATTTATCCATTTAAACTTGCTGGCCAAAATTACTAATCACCAAATATTTTATATGTATTATAAGCTCTTGGTGCATATATCTGCCGTGGTTCTGAAATGCCCATAGCGATTCTCACTAACTGGGCTGTGAGGACACTGCATCATGCTGCCTCTTCCAGAGTAATATTGATTCATAGAGTTTTCATGGTGTCTGCTTCTTAAAATTTTTCTGAATGCATTTTATTGTTCATACTAATGGAAACAAATACCATAACCTTCGGGAAGGGCTAGAATGTACGTCTTGATGAAGCACTCACCTGGAGCTGGCTAATTTGTCCTGAGAGAGAAAGTCAAATTATTGAGAACTACTACACAGAAAGGACCAAGTTCAAATACTGTTTCCTGGCAGTTAATTTATATTGCGAGGTAACTCAGGATATAAATCAATTCCATTGTGACACACACAGACTGCAACGGGAAAGCTAAGTGCTATGTGCAGTGTATCTTTATTAGGTAAAAATGTTCCTCCAAGATTGCTAACTTGCATTTGATGATGGACAAAGAATAGCTACAACATATGTTTGACCTGGAGGAATTAGTAAGGATTATTGTGTATCTGTAATTCCAACTTAATCCAGTGGAAATAATGCTACTTCTCAGCCTGCGAGAATCTGTAGTCAGGAAGAGCTTCTTGTCTGTCATATGAAAAGCACAATTAACAACTGTTAGAACCCCCAGATGTGTTTTCCTTCAAGGTTCAAAGCATTCATTTCCTGCAGGTTGCTTAAATTGCGTTGACCCAGCATCATTCCTGCATTCCTAGTGTTGATCCAGTGCTGCAAAGTACTATTGATTATATATGTCAATGCATTGATCTGACAGCAGCAGGGGGCCTTGAGGCTTCAGTGGGCAGAGTGGGGTCACCCCTCCCAATTCTGCTTTCCTTTCTTGTCACTATGTGTGTCTCCCACAGTCTTAAGGCTCGGCTTGCTGTCTGTACATTTATATTTTATATTTTTTAGTTATTTTTTAATTTTTTACCTGTACTGTGCACAGCCGTGGGGGGGCACATTTCACTACACGGTGTACTTCTATAACTGTGCACGTGGCAAAGAATCTTGAATCTTGAATCTAGAAAGTCAATTTTCAATTTGGATTTAGCCTTTTATACTTTTAATCTAAATGATAAAATATGTTCTTCTAAATAAATGAATTTATTGAATAAATTGGCTCCATTCCTTTTTCAAAAAAGCTATACTGTAGATTTACAATACTCCATCAGAATAAAACTAGCCTCTTTGGTTAAGGGGGCGAGAGGTGTCCTGCACAGGTCAGGATGACACTGCTATGGATGGTTTTTAAATGTATACTGTCATTTCCATTTGCGGTTGGGGTTTAATTCTTGGAAAATGGTGCACTTAATATCTTTTTACACCTCATTTAAATATCTGCCTATTTTTCTGAAGCAACCTCTTTTCCCACCATAAGCAAAAAAACATGAGGTGTAAAAAAGTCAACATTGTGGTTGCTAAAGCACCAACCTCAACGGGTAGATCCCAAAAAGGCCTGGAAGACCAATTAACCAGAGCCATCACTCAGTCTCAGGCACGGACATTTCTCTTTGCAGACAGCACTTTCTTTATTTCTCTATGGAAAAGATAACGTCAAACTGCTGTTATCTTTAGACTATGGCACCAGAACATTGATTGCAATCTCTGCAATTGGCAAGAGAAGTCTACAGAGAACAACGCCAGTTCTTGTCCTTTACATAAAATTCCATTTATGCTGGATATCTAGCATTATACATGTATATTGCAAATCATATACCAGTTGTAAAAGCCAACAAGCATCTCCCCTATCTTTTATCTTCTACCAGAAGGCAGCTTCAGAAAGCATAATGCATATCTAAGGGCACTAAACTGGCACTTGAATTGGCACTAGATATGATGGCCTTATCTTGGTTCTTCAAGAGAACATCAGGTACAGCTTAGAGACATGCACTTTTTGGGAGGTTTGGTACCTGATCTTCTAACTGGTGTTTAGAGCTGTTCAAGAAGATGACTTGAGGAAGTGTGGCTAAGATTCACACAGCGTGTTTTTCCTCCATCTACACCACCAGTGGTGTTGGAAGTTTGACATTAGGGGGACTGAACTTGCCAGCCGGGTGGGAGGAAGTTGGAGGGGGCTGGGAAGGGACGTATTGCGATGTATACTGGGACATCACCATGGGTACATATGCAATAGTCACATTGTGAAAGGATATGACGTAAGAAAGACTTTTAAATCATTTTAGAATAATAAAGATTTTATCATTTAAAATAACACTAACTACCTAACTGTAAGGATACAATTTCACATAAAAAACTGACCCATATGGTAAAATGAGTTTGTCTAATATGGGTCTACACACTTCAATAAGCATATGTTTCCTCGTCAGTAAAGCGCACGTTCATGATAAAAGATAAGGAACATACAGTACTCTTAGCTATTTATTTTTTGTGAAGGGGGGGGGGCACATTGGAAGGGATGTGTCCCCCCCTCCTCCCTATTTCTGACACCCCTGCCCAGCACAATGATTGGCTGTTTACGATCAGAAAGTCCCTGGGAATCCCACCATGCACTGCAGTACTAGCTAGGAAGCCTTTCCTGTTCACACTAAACAATTTAGACAAGACTCATGGCCTTAATTCAGCTAGTGAACAGAGCACAGGCACGCCGGGCTTGCTCAATTTCACAAAGTTGCTGTAAATTGTAAATATCCTCTCAATACCTATGGTGAGGCTGGTTTAAAGGTTTTCTGTCTAGATTAAAACACTCATCTATTAGTTGTTCTTACAGCTCCTACCCCACATAATAACAGCTAGCTCATGTTTTCTTCCTGTTAACCTTGCAGACAAATGCTGACCCACCCAAACAGGTGCAGATAGAATCAGTGCTCGTAACACAGGCTTCAAGATTCCTTTTCTGAGGACCATCAAAGAAATGAGCATTCATTAGGGCATTGGACACTGAAACTGAGGTGATTGCATGTAGACGCATCTTCTTTTTGCATATGCTAACATGATTTGTCGTGAAGCACTTCATATATTCTAAAATTGACTTAATTTTCCCCATCTTAATGTCTGCTTGTAACTGTCTGTGCTTCCCTGGCTTGTGAAACCAGGATTTTCATGACACATCGGCTTTTAAAACCAAAATCTATGTGGGCAACTATAGGAAATTCTATCAGGTTATCAGCTATAATTGCTTCCATAGCACCCTGAATGGTGACGAGAAGGAACCCAGCATAGTTTAACTTTTAAGTTGCAGAACAAAATTCAAAGTATATTTATATTTCATTATATTATATTAAAACGTTAAATCCATCCATCTCTCAGATGCCTATCCCAGTCTAAAGAAAACTGGCAATGAAGGATTTGTGGCTGGTCCACTTGTACAGTATGTGTAGCAGGCAGGTAAAGTGTTTTCTTCAAACCTGAGCATAGTTATGCCTTTTTGACTCAGTTTTGACACGCAGTTTCTGTGTTGTACTTTTCCAGCACCTCTCAAAAGGGGAGAATCCTTCGAATGTGATCTGGAGCTGCATCACTGCCTGCTTTGGAAACTGCAAGGTACAAGCCCACAAGTCCCTGCAACAGATAATATAGCAGATTG
>JAODKM010000088.1:14409478-14422162 GCA_026780845.1 Petrocephalus sullivani | reverse complement strand
CGGTTTCTGTGTGGGAGCTTCATGACCCCAAGTAGCCGGCACTCCACAGCTGGTGTCCTGTGCTGCTGGTGTCCTGTCTTTGGGTTTTTCTCTGTGTCTTGAGGTTTTGTGGTCTTGCCCCTCGTAGTCTGCCTCCCTGCTCACTTCATCCCAGAGTTTTACACAGTGCTGAGACTGTTGGTCTCAAGGACTAGAGAGCAGAAAATCTGGTGTGATTGATGTGAGGCTCAGGTTGAGGTGTTTTGTCACAGACCGTCTTCATGAAGGCTAATGTTCTTAACCAGTATGCTCTGAGTCAGTCGTGACCGGACCATGAAATCCAAAGCTCCTACAGACATTCATTCACTTTCGTTTAGATCTATGTGATGTTACATTATACTGGCAGACAAAGACCCATCATTTACTGAAATTATCAACTTGACAACAATAGATTTCCTTGTACCTATTGCATTTTCAATGCATCAGTTTTTATTATCTGTTTCTGAAAGTATTTAGCTTTTGGCCTTCATTAGAGCTTAATATACAGTTTCAAATGTATTTCTAAGGTGTAGCCTGACAGGGTGTGGTCGTGAGGGTGAAGCTATGCACCACCAGCTGGCTATGTGCTTAGTGACTGTGTGGACAAAGGGACCTGGATATTATCTCCTCCTTGCAAAAAGATCCTTCTTGGCATCAGTTTTGCAAAGCTGATATCTGGCCAAGTAATAACCTAAAAGAGGGGGATTGTTGAGTCTTTCACAATACATTAAAAGCTATTTGCCTTGAAGGCTGGCTGAGAATGAAATACACTTGCAAAGCAGTGCTATGCTTCATTGTTTGCAGGACCTCTAATCCGGCTGTTTTTTCCCACCTCATAAGAGATGAAAAATGAAAGTCTGAATCTCTTCCTTTCTCAGCCACCTGGTCAACTAGTGCTTCCGTGCTGTTCAGCCTTGCTTTCAGCCGGCTCTAATGTCTGCCCATAAATTCAGCTTTAACGCTCCATATGGTGGCAGCATGGAGTAGCCCCTGGATGAGGAAGCGGGGTTTACTTCAGCATAAAGCGCTTGAACGCTGGCTGAAAGCATCCAACAGCCGCTCGTTTTGTGGGGTACGTCTTGCTGACTGATTAAATAAACTAAACTGCCCGAGGGTTTGTGTGAATGTGTAATTTTCCTCTTAGTCTCTCAACAAGAGTCACTTGCGTAAAAGTGATGTAATGTGTGTTGGGCTCCACTCAAATGCATATGGTTCCTCATTTTGTGAGCCAGAGATTAATTTCCACGCGGCCTTTGTGGCGCCATGTTTCCGTGCACTGCACAACAGGAAGATAAATGCTTTTCGCAACATGAAAAGGCCCCGACGGAAGTCAGCATTCTGCTTGCTTTGAAAATTACGATGCGTAACTAAATCCAGCTTTGTCACTCTGTCGATACAGAGGCAGGAATGAACACATTCCTGCCTTGATTGTCAGATAGGGATGTCGTGGAGCTCGCGCTGATGTCCACTAGAGACATCTGACGATTTGATTATGACTGTAACGTTTGGATGGGTAAAGCTGTCTGCCGTGAGGACGTCTCAGATCCCTCCCTCCCCCAGGCAAGGGAAGTCTGGCAGAATTTAGGAGACAGGTGTTGAATTTACAGTGTCAGCATCTAAAGGATCAGAGACACAGTTTTACGGTCTGAGTGTCATTAGTGCATAAATCATAGAGAAACAAGGACCATATACATCCCACTGAAGTTTATGGCACTGTCAAACAGCAAAGGGCACATTAGATGGTAAGTAAGGTTCTTGATCCTACAGTAGTTTATGAGAGTGCACATTTGGGATGAATGTTCTTGCTGTTTTAATTTGCCTCTGAGTTTGAGGGTCAAAGCAAAATCTCTTACTGTGTGGGGATATGCGTCCACGAGGAGTGAGTCACATTCCCCTGTCTTCCTCTGGGCAATATTTATTTCCAGCTCCAGGCGGAAAGTCAAAGTTTCAGTGAAACAACCAACAGTTTTTTCACAGCTGGAATGTAGAGATTCTTTCTCGTGCCGGCCCATCAATCAAACATCTCTGACACAGCTGAGAATGAGGACCAGCCCTCAGGTAAGATGGGAGCCTGGAAAGGAGCCAGCTTTCCCTCACAGAGCAGTGATTGGGACTAGTGGAACTTGTGCCAGCGTGAAATGTCACTCAGGCGCACTAACACCTCCAAAAGCCCATGAAAAATATGCAGCTTTAAGAATCTTCTTTCTAAAGAAAACAGGCAAGATTTTGGGCCAATTCCAAGCGCTCCTATTAACACATTGTCTGAGTGTTTTGCACCACTAAGCACAAGAACAAGGAGGTATACAGCTGGAGCTATATTTAAGATTTTGATCAAGTACGGTCTATCCTTAAAGGGTAGTCAGTATTGTTTTTGAGGTAGATCTCACCCTTTGGTTAGTGTGCAAACTCCGGTCTCCTTCCTCCTAGAATTGCTGGAGAGAGGGTGGGAGGGAAAACAAACTCCAAATCATGGACTGTTTCTCTGCTAGAAGAATGCTCCAGAGGTCCCTGGGTATTATTACCAGTTCAGAGTAATAAAGCCAAAGGCCGGATGCGTCAAGGTTATGGAGGTAGCAGCCGGAATCGAATCGGACAGCCTACATTTTCTTTACTTGCAATTCTCGACTGTAAAACCCACTCCCTCACCAGTCGCCCCACTCTCTGACTTTTTACTTCTTCCCTGATAGTTTCAAGTGCCAGTCCAGTCCAAGCCAAGCTGGGTAGCTTGCACACAATAACGGCCTTTGTTAGATGCCTCATACAAATGATGGTTGCTCACATGCAGCGTACAAACAGTGAAGGCCTCATTGTCACGCTATATTTAAAGCTTGTTAGCAGGAGTGAAGGTAGTTTGGAAAAACACCTTTGGATTTGTAATTCAGCTGGTTAATATCAACTCCAATGTCATACCTAGCAAGTTCATTTGCCATTTTTACCTTATTAGTGAAGTATTGTGTAACATTTATGTATTAGCTTGCTTACTGTAGCTTGGGTCATTGCATTGCTGTTTGTTGTATTCCAACACCCCCATGCACCAATCACCCCCCATCACCCCACAATTGTGGCACAAGAAAACCTGAAACTTGAGAGCCAGACCGGCTGCTACCTGGAATGTGAAGCGTTGGCTGGTTAGGGGGATGCACGTGTGAGGTGTCAAAGCCTAAAATAGGACCGCAGAAGGTAACATCTGTGTGCTGCTAATGGTTCACTTAAACCTCAGGTATTATGCCTTAACATGGCCACCTCCAAATAATGGGCAATCAGCAACGAAGTATCCGACATCAGCATAGGATATTGATGGGAACTGCCATATAACAAGGTACTGACGTTTCTACCCAGCATATAACTTATGGGCAAATGCATTACATTCACTATGTGGACTAAAGCATTGGGACACACTTCTTAAACATGGAATGCAGGCATTTGATTCAGATCCATTGCCACAGGTGAATAAAGTCAAGCATCTAGCCACACAGTCAGGTGTACAAACATTTGTGAAAGAATGGGTCTTTCTGAAGAGCTCTGCAAATTCAAGTGTGGTACCGTCATAGGATGACACCTTTGCAATTAGTCAGTTAGCGAAATTTCTTCCCTGCTATATATTCCACAGTCAGCTGTTTAGGAAGCATTTAGGAACAACAGAAACTCAGCCACGAAGCGACAGACCACATAAAGAACAGGGCACGGTCACTGAGTGCTGAGGCATATACTTTAGTGCGTAAAAGTCTGTTTGGAACTCTGTTGACTCAATAACTGCAGAGTTCCAAACTCCCTCTGGCATTAAACCCAACACAAAATCTGTGCACCAGGAGCTTCTGGTAATGGACTTCCATGGCCAAGCAGCTGCATACAAGCCTCACATCACCAAGCGCAATACCAAGTGCTGGATGCAGTACTATAAAGCACACCGCCGCTGGACTCTGGAGCAGTGGAGATGTATTATGTGGAGTGACGAATCACGCTTCTCTGTCTGGCAGTCTGATGGACGAGTCTGGATTTGGCGGAAGCCAGGAGAGCATTACCTGCCTGGCGGCATTGTGCCAAATGTAAAATATGGTGGAGGAGGGATAATGGTATGGGGTTGTTTTTCAGAGGTTGGGCTAGGCCCTAAGTTCCAAAGAAGCAGACCCTTAATGCTTCACAAGACATTTTGGACAATTCTACACTTTCAACTTTGTGGGAACAGTTTGTAGAAGGCACCTTTCTGTTCCAGCCTGACTGTGACCCAGTGCACAAAGCAAGGTCCATGAAGACATGATTGGATGAGCTTGGTGTGGAAAAACTTGACTGGCCCACACAGAGCCCTGACCTCAACTCCATCAAACACCTTTGGAATGAACTAGCATGGAGATTGAGAGCCAGGCCTTCACATCCAACATCAGTGCCTGACCTCAAAAATGCTATTCTGGATGAATGGGCAAAAATTACAGGCAAACACCAACATCTTGTGGAAAGCCTTGCCAGAAGAACTCCATATTGCTACCTGGAGGATTGAGAATGAGATGTTATAAAAGTTCCTTTAGGTGCGATGGCCAAATGTCCCAATACTTGCCCATATAGTGTATGTGGTTAGAGGCATATTCTGGAGGAATAAGAAACGGTGTGGTAGAAACATCACCTCTGAACGTCATGATTAATATATTTGTTTTTTGTCTCTTACTGTACGCGACGGACAGGTAGCTACTAAAAATAGAGGAAAGCTGTGCAGTCTCTGCCAAGGGAAACACAAGTCAATTTGGCTGTTTTCCTCTGCGTTATGGATTATGGCTTTATAAAGCTACTCTTCTTTAACATCTGCATACTCTCCATATTGTTACTCTCTGATAAAAAGCATGCATCTCAAAAATGTGCTATTTTAGGACTGTGAAAAAAATTTATTTTCTCAGAAACTGCTTTACAAAATAAACCTAAAATGACATAATGAGACATCATTAGCACCACAAATAGAAAGTTATCTTTGCACAGCCAACAGTGAACGGTTTAATGAACAGTTTAATGTTTTAAATGGACTTACATTAATTATTGTTGGTGAGGCAAATATGTCAGTGTGAACATGATTCTTAATTCATTTTAATTCACGATTAACAATGATGCTAGTTAGCTAGCTATCTAGCTATCGAAATGAAGTTGTTAAAATTAGCAATATACAGTAATCCATACAAATGACCATCATAAGTACAAATGTTAAAGGGGCAGTTCACCCCAAAACTAAAAAAAATGTTTAGAGGGGCTTTAGTGGCATCTATCCAGCTGGGCTGTTCTGTTGGGTGCTGCCTTTGTTTTTAAGATGTTGGCTGTACAATATAAATGTCTGGCTTCTGTCGAATATAATGGGAATGAATGGCATTTTTTCTGTGGTGATTAAAGCAGCAGAAAAACACAGCAATTGTATTACTTCTGCACAGTGATACAATTGTGGTTTGGAGTTTGGTAGAAGAAAATAATCTGTACATTAATTGGATTATCTTCAATAACTGGGCTGTGATTTCTTGGTAAGAGACATTGCTGTTGAATTTTTCAAATGTATTTTTCCTATAGTTATCTCCAAAACTAGGCAATTCTCAGATGGATATATAGTATTAAATCCCCTCTAAAACAGTTATTTTTTCAATTTCTCCTTTAACTAGTACAAACATAAGTGTAGTGGTTAAGGAGGCAACCGTGTACTTGAAAGATTGCTGGTTCGAGTCCCCGACCCGCAAGTACCGCTGGGGTACCCTGAGCAAGGTACCGTCCCCAAGCACTGCTCCCCGGGCGCTCACGTAGCTGCCCCCTGCTGTGTCATGTTGTCACATGGGTTAAATGCAGAGGACACATTTTGTTGTTGCGTGCTGTGGTGCGTCAACAATGACGATTAATCACCTTCACTTACTAGTCGAATAGATTACTTCAGAGAACATCTTTTCATTGGTCAAATAGATGCCAAAGGCGATCAGTAAACAGAGGACAGAGGCATCTTCCATCTATAGTAACAAGTTAAAAAGTGTGCTGTGGAAATATGTAATGAAGTTACCCAGTATCGAATGCATTTACTTCTGGCCTGTTGGTAAGTACAGATCATTAGCACAGTGCATGTCGTTCTGGACATCCTGCAGTACCTGTTTTGAATAAAAGTCAGTTTCTTATTTTGCAGGAAATTATATTTTCATTTTTAGGTTAACTCTAGGGCAGGGACACCTCTTAAGAGAGCCCCAGATGTTTGGAAGGTTAAGGATGCAAGCATTCAGTCTGTCATGATCACCATCTATTTTTATTCCCTTCATAGCATGCTGTACAATGACTTGGTGGGCACTACTGTGACATCGCACCTCTGCAGTAATAAGTTCAGGTGTGTATATGTGTGTGTGTGTGTGTGCATGTGTGTCTGTGTATGGTTTCTCTGCATTCTCGCATGGGTTTTCACCCACATCATGTAGATACAAAATAAGCAATTTAATAAGTCGCCTTTAATATGTACTTGAGTGCCAATGGACTGTTAAAACCCTGAATGCATCCTACATTTTTTTTGATCACCTGTGACCCTTATTGCCATCATTTATTGACATGTAATTTCACATTTGAGGAATTTACTTTGAGGTGTCGTGCAAAACAAGCAAGGACAATCAAGACAATAAACAATATATACATAAATAAAATGATGTACTTAGTGCAGTCAATGTGCAGCATGAAATGCAATGCAGCAGCAGGTTTGTTATATGGGATGGGCACAGATAATATATAGAGAGAGCACACTTATAGAAGATGCATTCTTTTTTATTTATATGAAATTGATCTAAAAATTCATTGTAAAATAATTACACCTGAAATTTTACCTCATTATCCCAGCAATAATGAAGCAAGGTCAGTCCTGTAGGAATGAGTGACAGGTGGCAGTATACAGTATACAGTTAATCCACCTTCCTATGTCATATTGAGGAATGTCCAGGCCCCATAAGAGCTTTAATAAAATTTTTAGAGACACCTCCCAAGCATGAGTAGGGGACATATTTTACCACGTGTGCGGCGTGTTCAAAGCCATCCTTGGAATGTAACCCATGAAAACGTTTTTTTTTCTTCTTATTAATCTTAAGTTTTTTTACGAATTTAAAATCCATCTATCCATTTAACCCCCCGAAAAAAAAAAGCTCAGGGAGTAGCACAGCTGTGCAGCTGCTCAGTTTCCTTGGTGTGATAGCCCTGAACAATGCACAAGCCACATTACGCATGGCATTTTTTTTTAACTAAAACTCATTACAGGAACGTTATGGCAAATTAAAATGAATGAACTAAAGCGAAATTAAGGGAGGCAAAAGTAATTACGTTACACTGTACAGTGAAATGGATACACTCGTGCAGTTATGGGAAAATATGACGGAACAAGCACCCAGTAACAAAGTAAAGGTCAAAGCAGAAAGTTCATTACATCCCTGCCTGTGTAGTACATCTAAGTGTTTTATTGTGTTTAGCTTACTATCAAGCTCATTATTGTTCAAACAATTATCAGTGAACATTACTGCTATTTAAAACTCGGTTTTATAAATCGCTTATGCTTAACAGACCCTGAAGCGCACTCTGCTCTCCGTTGCAGCATTTTGTTGATTTCTCTGAGCATTTCCCCTTGTCCTGTTGCTAAAACACACATCTTATGCTGCTTTCATTAAACCAATCTCCACTCCCGACCCAAATAAAGTACCCTCTAAATATCGCTGTGTTATGCATATCTCCCTAGAGCCTAACACTTACCGTTCAAGTCTTTACAAAGAAATGTATTGCTGAGCAGAGATTAAGACATAAGTAGGCACCTTATTTATTTCAAAAGTGAGTAACACACTGCAAGACAGAGAAGACAATGTCAATTGCAGCACTTTTTTTCTTCAGGACACCCTGGTCACCTGAAATGGCTATGACATGGTACAACTGGTTTAAAAATAAGAAAACAAAATTGCAGGTGTGTGAACAGCTGAGTCACTGACTTGGATTGCTTCTCTCAGCAAAATAAGGGGAGCACTAAGATTTTGGGGGCCCAGAAGACATCGGAGAAGGTAAGGCGAAAACCAACCCATATTCACCATATTCATATTCAATGTCAATGCTTACCTCCTCCCCCTGTGTTTGCACCATGCAAAAGGCTATTAGATGTCAGACATAATTGCTGCACTCATGCACACGTCAGAGTCAGATGTTCTGACATGTTATTCAAGGAATGACCACACTGAGGAATGACCACACTGAGGAATGACCACACTGAGGCTTCCTACACAGAACACACAAGCTGCCAGCTTCGGCCTTCAGCGGCTGGTCATCGATCTGCTAATTACAGCAAATCCCAGGCCGAGTTTCTACTCCAGCATCTAAGCAGTATTAATTACCTTATAATATATTACATTTACTCATGGGCTCATTATTATCTTAATTAATAAGCATGATGTTCTTCATTATTAATACATTTTAGAGTACAAGCACTGATTATACAAAATACAAAAACATTTTGATTTAAAAGTAAACCACTGGCATCCCGTCCAAGGTTTCCCTTGTCATATGCCCAGTGCATTCTGTGATAGGCTCTAGGTGTACCACAAACCTGCCCTGGATAAGCAGAAAAAGATGGATGAATGGGTAATATTGCTCCTTACTCAAATTTAATCATCCACATGTGCAAAAGAGGGGGAGGGGGGATTTTACAGGGCCCCTAAAAAATTTAGATCATAACTGGATTAGTCTGGATTGGGGGCCCAGTCTGAAATGCTTTCTTGGGTCTTGAAATGTCTAGCGGCAGCCCTGCGTGCAAATATATTTAAAATGTTCAGTACAGTTTGGCAGCAAGGAGGCAAAGCCATGCTGTCCACGATGCATCAGTGGCCCACCTCATCAGCGTCGCTTATACCATCGGCTGTGCAGAGATGCATTTCTGAGGGGGATCACACATCACCACACGTCATGTGAGCTGCTGGTGCTCACTGGCTCAGAACACATCGACTCATCCTGTTTAATTACTGTCGGCTGTGCCTGTCTGTCTGTACGGCGCAGCGCCACGCTGCCGTCACACGTGTGGCTGCATCATGTCACCCTGTCATACCAGTCTAATCGCACGCGTCGGGCTGTCTGTCAATCTTTGGCTCACTGAACTCGAAGAAAAAGACCATTCAGCCTCGTGGTAGACGGTGATAATCAAACTATCATTATCCTTGTGGAATCAGAGACAAGCATGCACACCAAGGAAGAAAAAAGCCAAGAAGGAGTCTGTGTGCCTTGGGGAGAGTAATGCGGTGTCCATGATGCGAGTCTGCGGAGATGCCAATAGACAGGCGTTCTGTTTTCCATGGATGGAAGAGGAATTGATGGCACAGACAATTCAAAATGCACACCCGTGAGCAGCCATGGTAAACCCTGTCTGTTTGGACTCTAATGAAATCCAGGGGTAGTCAGTTCCTAAGTATGGATCAAAGAAAGTGAGAGGCTACTCTAAAAACCATTTTCTGTGATGTACAGTGAGGTCCATATATACTTAGACATTGATGCAAGTTTTGTTATTTTACCTGTTAACTGAAACATATTCAAATTAAGGTAATATAATGAATATGGACATGAAGTTCAGACTCTCAGCTTTAAGTTGAGATCGCCCACATCCAAATTGGAGAAAGAGTTTAGGAATTGGAGCTCTCTAATATGCACCACCTTCTTTTTAAAGGAACCAAAAGTAATTAGACAACTGTCTCAGAAGCTATTTCATGGACAGACGTGGGCAAATCTTTCGTTATTTCATCATCAATTAAGCAGATAAAAGGTCTGGAGATGATTCCAGGTGTGGTCTTTGCATTTGGAAGATGTGATCAAAGGAGATCTCCATGCAGGTGAAACGGGCCATTCTTTGGCTGCGACAACAGAAAAAACCCATCAGAGAAATTGCAGGAATATTAGAAATGTCAAAATCTACAGTTTGGTACATTCTGAGAAAAAAAGAATGCAGGAATATTAGAAATGTCAAAATCTACAGTTTGGTACATTCTGAGAAAAAAAGAATGCACTGTTGAACTCGAAGAGGCCTGGACGTCCACGGAAGACAACCGTGGTGGACGATCGCAGGATCATTTCCACGGTGAAGGAAAACCCCATCACAACATCCAGCCAAGTGAAGAACACTCTCCAGGAGGTAGGCATATCAATATCCACATCTACCATAAAGAGAAGACTTCATGAAAGCAAATACAGAAGGTGCAGACCACTCATACAGTAAGCTTCATGACTAGAAAAGCCAGCACAGTTCTGGAACAGCGTTCTTTGGGCAGATGTTTTATCTGTCCAAAGAACTGTGCTAAGATCAACCAGAATGATGGCAAAAAAAAAGTGTGGAGAAGGCATGGAACATGATCCACAGCAGACTACATCATCCGTACAACATACTACATCATCCGTACAACATAATACATCATCCGTACAACACGGTGGAGGCAGTGTGATGGCTTGGGCGTGCATGGCTGCCAGTAGTACTGCGTCACTAGTGTTTAATGGTGTGGCAGAGAATAGAAGCAGCTGGATGAATTCTGACTTGTACAAAGACATATTGTCTGCCCAAATCCAGCCAAATTCAGCCAAGCTGATTGGACGGCACTTCACAATACAGATGGACAATGACCCAAAACATACAGAGAAAGCAACCCTGGAGTTTATTAAGATGAAGAAATGGAACATTCTCCAATGGTCAAGTCGGTCACCTGATCCCAACCCAATGGAGCACGCATTTCACTTGCTGAAGACTGAACTTAAGACATAAAGACCCACAAACAAACAGCCACTGAAAGCTGCTGCAGTAAAGGCCTTGCAAAGCATTACAAAGGAGGAGACCCAGCGTCTGGTGATGGCCATGGGTTCAAGACTTCAGGCAGTCATTGCCTGCAAAGGATTTCCAACAAAGTATTAAAAAAGAACATTTTATTTTCACTTATATTAATTTGTCCAATTACATTTGAGTCCCTGTAATGAGGGGACTGTGCATAAAAATGACTGCAGTTCCTAACATTTTTATACAATATTTTTGTTAAACCCACTGAATTAAAACCAAAAATCTGCACATCAACTGCATCTCAACTGTTTCACTTCAAATCCATTGTGATGATGTAGAGAAGCAAAATCATGAAGACTGTCACTGTCCAAATATTTATAGACTCGACTGTATATTACTGATATTTTCAACATCAAGTGAAGTGCAATTCAAACACAAGAAGCAAAATCAACAGATAGGCCAGCATGGTATGCATAGCATGGTTATGAATCACAATGAACCAAAAGCATCCTGAAACTTTTGATAACATATGGGATATAGGCTACTGCAAAAGCCAGGGGCTCTAAAGCTGTGCTTCTCAACCTGGGGGCCGCAGCCCACAAGAGGGCCTGAACAAAAACTGATGGGGGCTGCAAAATTTATTTGAAAAAAAAAAGATGCATTCATCATCACTGCAGAAGACATACATGATAGTATAGGGGGTCCAACATTGTTTTTCTAGACACAGAGGGTCCTTGGATGAAAAAATGTGAACATTATCACCATTAGAGAATCTTCCTCAAAGAAATAGCCATTAGGACAATTAGCTTACACAAGATGATTTATATATTCAATGGAATAAAATGCAACAAACTTAATGATTCTTGGAACAGGAGCGCAATCAATGATAAGTAAGTCAAACATTTTCCACCACATTTCCACCTATTCTGCTGTAACATCCCCTGGTCCCATTCCTACTGCCTAATGGAAAAAACATGTTTCACATCTGAGTCATTCCTCTAATAAACTTTAAACTGAGTCATCAGACTCTGTAGCCTAGGTATTTGGTTTTAGACATGACGCTGAAGGACACAAAGGGAACTTTTAAACGTGGCTTCTATGGCAATCTAGCTGAAAAAACTGGGGGCAAAATGCTCCTAGATAGTCATTTTTTAAACTCTGCGATCCCCAGGGAGCAATTTGAGCAAAGGGCTATTGATTTCATCCCTGAAGTTGTTAACACTAGAGTTTGTTTTAAGTGTAACATTTGGCCTTAGGTTGGTTTCCAAAGCAAATAGCAAAATGCTACTGTACTCAGTTGTGGGCGGAGTAGTGACTCTGAGGCTGGGGATTTGTTCCAGCAATTGGAAGGTTGCTGGTTTGAATCCCGTGAATGCCAGGAGTGATTCTACTCCAGTGGGCCTTTTATCAAGGCCCTTAACCTGCAATTGCTTCGTCCTGGGCGTTAACCTACATCCGACCCTGCGAGTAGGTCCTCCAGCTTCAGGAAAAGTTCGGGGGTTGGTGGCAGGATTGGTAAGATTAATTTGGCTGCACCCAGGTTCTCCTCCCTGAGGTATTAGCTTCGTGTGGTGGTGTGCAGCAATGCACCGTCTCAGCACAGGCCTTTTACGTCTCAGCACAGGCCTTTTACGTCTCAGCACAGGCCTTTTACGTCTCAGCACATGCCTTTTACCTCTCAGCACAGGCCTTTTACCTCTCAGCACATGCCTTTTACCTCTCAGCACAGGCCTTTTACCTCTCAGCACAGGCCTTTTACCTCTCAGTACAGGCCTTTTACCTCTCAGCACAGGCCTTTTACCTCTCAGCACATGCCTTTTACCTCTCAGTACAGGCCTTTTACCTCTCAGCACAGGCCTTTTACCTCTCAGTACAGGCCTTTTACCTCTCAGCACAGGCCTTTTACC
>JAODKM010000088.1:14370480-14385707 GCA_026780845.1 Petrocephalus sullivani | reverse complement strand
AGGGATTATAGTATTGAAGGCAGAACTGTAGTCCACAAAGAGCATCCGGACGTAGTTCTGTCGCTGTTCCAGGTGGTACAGCATGGAGGGCTGTAGCGATGGCGTCTTCTGTGGACCTGTTCGCACGGTATGCGAGTAATATTTATATTTTTAATATAAATATATTGAAATATTAATATTTTATGATATTAATAATATTAATCATATCAATGTCGTATTATTAATTAATAAATAATATTAATATAATATTAATATTAATATATTGAAATAAAATATTTTATATTTATATTTAATATAATAACAGTAATATTTAGACTGACCAGTGAGCGTTTCTCAGTCTTATTTAGACTGGCCAGTGAGCGTCTCTCAGTCTTATTTAGACTGACCAGTGAGTGTCTCTCAGTCTTATTTAGACTGACCAGTGAGCGTCTCTCAGTCTTATTTAGACTGACCAGTGAGCGTCTCGCAGTCTTATTTAGACTGACCAGTGAGTGTCTCTCAGTCTTATTTAGACTGACCAGTGAGTGTCCTCAGTCTTATTTAGACTGACCAGTGAGCGTCTCTCAGTCTTATTTAGACTGGCCAGTGAGCGTCTCTCAGTCTTAGACTGACCAGTGAGCGTCTCTCAGTCTTATTTAGACTGACCGGTGAGTGTCTCTCAGTCTTATTTAGACTGACCAGTGAGCGTCTCACAGTCTTATTTAGACTGGCCAGTGAGTGTCTCTAAGTTTTATTTAGACTGACCAGTGAGCGTCTCTCAGTCTTAGACTGACCAGTGAGCGTTTCTCAGTAATATTTAGACTGACCAGTGAGCGTTTCTCAGTCTTATTTAGACTGGCCAGTGAGCGTTTCTCTGACTTATTTAGACTGGCCAGTGAGCATCTCGCAGTCTTATTTAGACTGGCCAGTGAGCATCTCTCAGTCTTATTTAGACTGACCAGTGAGCGTCTCTCAGTCTTATCATTGCTCGCTATTTGCTTTGTTTTGTTTGGTCCTTGTTCTGAATTGCTGGGGCCAGGTACAGATGGCGTTTTACCTCCAGGTTTTGTTCAGGTTTACTAATATTCACAGCAACTTAGTTTCTATGTTTTTATTCCTGGTTAGTTTGAATTCTGCATCCAGTAGCCTATATCACGAAAGGGGTTTAACAAAGTCAGGATCAGAACGTAAGTTTCTGCTTGACAAAACCAAACGAATGCAATTCGAGATAAACAACATCACAACGCTGATAATCAGAACTCTGTGTCAAGCCAGCTTTTCTTACTGAAACCAAAATTACTTCCCGACCATGTGCCTATGAAAGCATGCCTTGTGCAATGATCAGCTAATCGCGTAAACATGGATTGCAACAGGGTTTCGTATTTTACTGCAATGGAACAGGGAATTATTATTGTAAAATACGATGGATCTAAAAGTATGATAATGGCAAAAAGCAGCACCATGGCTGCTGCCAAAGCTGGAAAGGCATGACGGTAGCGAATCTCAGACAGCATAAATACATACGTGCAGTTTGATTGACGTTGCAAAAATGCCCATAATTGTCTTAATGGTCAAACATATTCTTTGTCGATTTGATAATTAGTCTTAGTCTTTTATTTATATTCATAGCTGCACTGTGTCAATTAACCACCAGTGACTGTAAGAGAGCAACAGGTATTGAACATGAAGTGCACATGCAAACATTGAAATATTAATAAAAATTTTCTCGTAAAGTAATAAAAAAAACCAAAGGGTGTGTGCAATCAACTCAATGTGCTGAACCAATTAAAACATGTATGAAATGAAAAAAAATCTTAGAATCAAATAATAAATGAGCATTCAGCAGCAGTTCTCAACAGCGGGACAAAGGAGCAGGTGAGGTTACAAAGCAAATGGGGTTTTGAAACATCAAGAGCTAGAAACAAACACAATCTCAGGGGAATCAAAAAGGGGGGAGATGGAGGACGGCTGGGCACAGGCACCACAAGAGTATGACGGCAGTGACAGACCTGGGGAACACAGGACTGGGAAGCACTTACTGTATATACAAGACTAACAAGGGAGCTAACGAGAGGCAGCTGGAAGGGCAGGAGCGAGAGGTAAGATAAACACTGAACAGGTGTGGCTTATTAGGGTCACACTAGGGAGGAAACAGGAGGATCAGATGAGCAGGGCACGACAGCAGTATAATTAATTGTGATTTATCCATTCTCTGGTATGTGGTTTTGTTGTTATGAAGTATGTCTCCACTGTTTTTATGTGAGCCCGGCATGTGGTCTTCAAGCCGATCATAATCATTTTTGTCCTTGCTCATTTATAGTTTGGTGCGTTTGTGAGAAATTTCACTGAGTGAGGAGTACAAGAACTGATCATCAGAAGACGTTCATCTTTTGCTGTGTGAAAATATTTTGGATTCCATAGAGACAATATTACACTTGCTTTGGGCAAACTTATGATGACAAGTGGAAGAGGATCTGATTATGTTGCTAGTAATATTATAACTCACTTTTATTTAGCCTTTAGAAGTTAGGCTAAATAAAATAATAGATATAACTGCAGAAGATGCATACTACTAAATGTTATTTCAGCTTAAAGTTACTTTTTAATGTACAGAAGTTTGACTAGTACTTATGCCTGAAATGCCCATCAGCAGTGGACATGGGGCCCACTGTCACCCTCATTTTCCTGCCTGTGGTCCCAGACATCGACCAGCTGGCCCAACTAGTGTCTGTTGTTGGCATGTAGACGCCAAGGGGAGGAGGCCGCTTGGCATCACGTTGGCGGGCAGACTACAAAGCAGGGGGTGTGATTAGCTGACATCCATGACCCCTGCCTTGTATTACTTCTGTCGCTGCCCACCACACTGAGGACCACAGCCAGAGGTAGGCTATGGCAGCGACAGTGCAGGCCACCAGTGAGGGATCAGGGCCATTGACCACCATCAGCTGCATGTAGAGCATGACC
The DNA here is from genome assembly GCA_026780845.1 of Petrocephalus sullivani. Lineage (NCBI taxonomy): Eukaryota > Metazoa > Chordata > Actinopteri > Osteoglossiformes > Mormyridae > Petrocephalus > Petrocephalus sullivani. The sequence goes on along the minus strand of JAODKM010000088.1, from coordinate 14,382,764 downwards.
CGGAGCTGGCCAGAGTCAGCAGTTAGCTGCAGGTGGGGAGGTGGCCTGGCTGCAGCCAGAATGCCGCACTGTTTGTGCACTGCTGCGATGCGTTCACTACCCTGAAGGGCCAAAGTCAGTCGCACCCCCCTGTGCAACTATACCAGGTGAGGACATCTCTGGAGAGGCATACGTGGCTCCTGACCAAAGTGTAGCAACTACAGCCAAGAAGCTCTTGGAGGAGTTCTTCTGCTGCTTCGCCGAGCCGAAGGAACTGTACAGTGACTTGGGGTGGAACTTAGAGGTGCAGGTGTTTGGTACGTTTTGCAAGTGGCTAGGCATTGCTAAGTCCTGTATCACCCCCTCCACCCCCAAAGTGATGGGCTGGTGAAGTGGTTTAATCACATACTCACTGTGCATCTCACCATCCTGGTCACTGATCACCAGGCAGTGGTACAGTATAGCACTAACTATGCTGATGTTTGGGAGGGAGCTGCACACATTGGTAGAATGGCTGTTTGGGTCACCCCCATTCCCAAGAAGAGGTGGACACGCAGTCACAGAAGGGAGCCGAGGGAGATCCTTGGGCACCGATCTGACGTTTTTTATTGTCGTCTATAAAAATCTGCCTTGCCTGACCTGATTTCCCCCCCACGACAGCTGAGGACAGGGTGGGCTCGTACTTGGGGGTTGTGAATTTGTGATTCATTGACCTCAATGATAACTCTAGCTTCCAACTGTGTTTTTGGGACTTTGAGGTGGACTTACCTGGGGACAGATGACCCCAAAGGTGGGTGCAGTTTGACGCCACAGGGCCAGCTAGTAAGCTTTTATTTGTCGGCTTATTTCCTGGCATGCTTTGTAGTGCGTCGCAAAGCGGCATAAGAGTGACTTGAGTGTACAGTGGGGAACATAAGTATTTGATACACTGCAGATTTTTCCAGCTTTCCCACTTACAAAGAATGGAGAGATCTGTAATTTTCATAATAGGTACACCTCAACTCTGAGAGAATCTTAAAAAAAAAACCCAGAAAATCATATTGTATGATTTTTAAATAATTAATTTGTATTTTATTGCATGAAATAAGTATTTGATCACCTACCAACCAGCTAGAATTCTGGCTCTCACTGTTAGTTCGTCTTTAAGAAGCCCTCCTATCCTCCACTCATTACCAGCATTAATTGCACCTGATTAAACTCGTTGGCTATATAGAAGACCCCTGTCCACACAATCAATCAGACTCCAACCTCTCCACTATGGGCAAGACCAAAGAGCTGTCTAAGGACACCAGGGGCAAAATTGTTGACCTGCACAAGGCTGGGATGAGCTACAGGACAATAGGCAAACAGCTTGGTGCAGTTATTAGAAAATGGCAAAAACTCAAGAAGACTGTCAATCTCCCTCAGACTGGGGCTCCATGCAAGATCTCACCTCATGGAGTATCAATAATCATGAGAAAGGTGAGGGATCAGCCCAGAACTACACAGGAGGACCTGGTCAATGGCCTGAAGAGCGCTGAGACCACAGTCTCAAAGATTACCGTTAATAACACACTATGCCATCATGGATTAAAATCCTGCAGCACACAAGGTCCCCCTACTCATGCCAGCACATGTCCAGGCCCGCTTCTGAAGTGTTCCAAAGACCATCGGGATGATCCAGAGGAAGCATGGGAGTAGGTCATGTGGTCAGATGAGACCGAAATAGAACTTTTTGGTATAAACTCCACTCGCCATGTTTGGAGGAAGAAGAAGGATGAGTACAATCCCAAGAACACCATCCCAATCGTGAAGCATCGGGGTGGAAACATCATGCTTTGGGGATGCTTTTCTGCAAAGTGGACAGATGACTGCACCATATTGAGGAGAGGATGGATGGGGCCATGTATCATGAGATTTTGGGCAAGAACCTCCTTCCCTAAGAGTATTGAAGGTGGGTCGTGGCTGGGTCTTCCAGCATGACAATGACCCAAAACACACAACCAGGGCAACTAAGGTGTGGCTCTGTAAGAAGAATTTCAAGGTCCTGGACTCCAGGTCTCCAGACCTGAACCCAATAGCAAATCTATGGAGGGAGCTGAAACTCTGTGTTGCCCAGCAACAGCCCTGAAACCTGATAGATCTGGAGAAGATCTGTATGTAGGAGTGGGCCAAAATCCCTGCTGCAGTGTGTGCAAACCTGGTCAAGAACTACAGGAAACAACCTCTGTAATTGCCAGAATTCTTGCTGGTTGATAGGTGATCAAATACTTATTTCATGCCATAAAATGCAAATTTATTATTTAAAAATGTCAACACAGGAAGCATGTGTTTTTTAGTGCCTAACCCTAAGTGTGGGAGTCACAAATTGTTGACTGTGTGCCTGCTGCTGCTAGTTTGTGCTGGCAGTAAGCTGTCAATACAAGTGGCATTTACAAAATGAATAGAACAATTTCTCTGTCTTGATGTGATATTTCTTTATAATGACCCAAAGGCTCACCACATATTTCATGCATCTAAAATGGATCTAAAACATACAGGAAAATATTGTTTTGAGAGCTTATATAGTAGGTACATAGTGATAGGATGAGATGTCTCCTTTGTTTTGGGAAATCCAAATAACTGAAAATGTATCTTGGAATTCTTCCACAGTTTACTTCTTAAAAATCTCCTGTAGAAACAGCCCTGTAATATAATTAATGACCTTTTTGGAAAACTTCTATTAGTAAAATACTGATAGCCCATACTGAAATATTCACATAAATATGTGTGCACCAAAACCAAGGTTTTGAAAAGCCTGAACTGGCATACCTTCTTTGTGCTTTTCTAGAATGGATCTTAACATGGTGCTTACAATGCATTCTTAGTATTTTTTAATGCAAAGCTTTCTGGTGATTCAGGAGCCTTTTGTATTCTCAATGGTTTAAAACTTCAGGATATTCAGGAAGGAAGATTTGGTTTGCCTCACAAAATAAAATAGGATTTCAGGGATTGCTGAGTGCTTAGTTGATGCTTGTACTGATGGTGGTTGCTTTATGGATCAGAACCTGACCCACACCAATGTGAGCACAGAAGGAGAACTGCAGGCTAATTAAAAAAGCCAGCCTCTCAAAAGCTTTGATGAGATGTGAAGTGGAAGCAAGCGCTAGGGAACCCATAAGAGAGCAGGAAAGCCCTTTCTTTAGAACGGGGACCACAAAGGATGCCCTCCAGAGCTGGGGCACCTTCTGCAGACTCGGCAAGAGGCAGAACCGGTACTGTAGGGCCCCCAGCACCCTGGGTCTGACTCCATCATGCCCGCAGCCTTTCCTGTGCAAGTTTCTCCAGTTCTTTCCTCACCTGGTCAGTGGAGACACACAGACTGGGACGCAGAGTGGGGGTGGAGGCTTGGGATTAGTGTCTTTGATGGGGAAGTCACAGAGATTATAGAGGGGGGAGGAGCAGTGCAGGATCTGGAAGGTTATACTTTTGTGCTGAATATAGGGAACCCATTAGCTGCATACCCTAAACATCAGCCTGTACTTACATTTTGGGGAGGTGCACGTCAGGCATGCCTGTGCTGTTCCAATGGCCTGGTTCAATCCCTCGTCATCTCACGCCTCAACTGCTGTAACTCACTCCTAGCGGGTCGGCCGCTGAGCGCCATTCATCCTCTCCAACTGGTTCAGAATGCAGCTGCTCGACTCATTTTCAACCTTCCCAAGTTCTCCCACACCACTCCATTGTTACAGTATGCTCCCTCCACTAGCTTCCTGTAGCTGCCCGCATCAGATTCTAAACACTGATTCTCGCCTACAAAGCCAAAAATGGTCCAGCACCTAAAAGATCTCATCACACCCTGCGCTGCACCACAATCTCACCTGCTTGACTGGTGCCACCATCTCTCAAGGCACAAGGAAGACATGCATCTAGGCTCTTCTCTGTTCTGCCACCTATGTGGTGGAAGGAACTCCGCCTAGATGTCTGATCAGCTGAGTCATGGGCATCTTAAAATGGCGACTAAGGACCTGCCTCTTTCAGAAATACTTGGGTTGGCACTTCCGGTATTATATTCTTTTAAATAAAAAATAAAAATTAAAAAACCCTGTATTTTCCCCAATAGAGTACTGGACAGTATTTTATTGGACCGGTATCATTAAGTATTCACTAATGGAGTCTTAAAGCACTTATGTAAGTCGCTCTTGCTATAAATGTAAATGTAAATGCATGGATTGTGCGCAGAGGTATTAATGAGCCTTTAGCCGGCACACTGGGGCTGGTGGCTTTGGAGGATCACAGAACTTCCCTCACACTCTTCTGCTCTTCTCTTGGCTCATGCTCCAGCTCCTCCCTGTAATGGTTTTTCCCCTGGCCGAGCTGAATCTTCAGTTCCAGCACCCACTTGTCCCCCTTATCTCCAGACCTGAAGGCCCTTTTTCGTTTATTAAGAAGGTCCTTCTGCTTTGTTGCTCGGAAAACGGCACGATCCTTGTGTTCCCTGCCGACACTGTAATGCACAAAAATGGCAACTCTACCCCCCCCCTCCTCTTTGCTGACCTGCACAGTAACCTATAAGCTTGCTCTTAACTGCATATATGTCTGTGAGTGTCCTGGAGAGCAAGATGTATTAGGCAAATAGAAGCATTCCAATGTACCTGTATCCTTGTACTATTGCAAATGGCAAATATAAAGGATCATCATTTTGTCACTTTCGCTTCTGTTAAAGCGGGCGATTGTAACCGGAGCGGGGGGGTCTGGCTCTCAGCCTGCTTCCCATGAAGCACGGGGGGCTGCCGTTTGTACTCCCCATGGCTTCTGCTCAGCGCTGGCACCTCGTCCATCTTGTTAAAAATGGGAAGTTAATTGCCCTTGACCTACAAAATATATGTTGTCCTTAAAAAAGAATAGTGTGGATTTACTGCACAAGGCGAGTTTCTCGTACTTTATTAACTTTTACACGACAAAGAAACTAAAATAGCGTATGTAGTGGGCACGTGCACTTCTATCACGGAGGCCGATGCAAAACACAACTCTATGCATTGCTAATGATCTGATACATGAAAGCTACACATGAAACGATGACTAGCGTGATACAATACGATTCACCCCTACTGCGATGCGGTGCGATTTGATGCAATTTGATTTAAGAGAATGCGATTAAAAGAGATGCAATGTGATGCATTTCCAGACACAGAAACTTGTGCAAGACTTTTACCAAAGTGAAGATGCCAGAAACCATGCATTCCAAGTTCACCCCAAATTTTTAAATAGGGCAATCGCATCGTGAACTGTTATTCTAGTACACCGATGTAAATCAGGGTGTCTTATCATTCCTAATATACACTATTCAGCTGGTGAAATATGTTCGATTCCTAGGGTGCATTCATGAAGCATGATAAACTGCTATGAATATTTATTAAAAGGCAGAACACATACTGTACAGTGGTGGCCAAAATTATTAGAACACTTGGCATATTTAAAAGGTTTCAGTTGTTTTCTTGAATTTGCAATTAAAATACCCATAAAACAAATGAAATATCTACAAAGTGGTCATTATGCTCTATAAACAATAGAATAGAGCTTTCATAAGGAGAAGTCCAGACCTCAACCCCATCAATCACATTTGTGACGAGTTGGAAAATAAACTGGACAGATCTATAGTACATTTAAAAGAATGCCTATGGCTTGAGTTGCAGAAGGCATGGGATACCATTAGTGTTGAAGTACTGTATATTGACACTATGCCAGAGAGAGTTGTGCTGCTGTAATTGCTGCAAAAGGTGGACATACTAAATACTAAAGTTAAACGTGGATAAAAACAGTAGGTCTCACTTCATCTGATATTTGTTGTGTGCAACCATCTGCATATTTCATGAACATTATGAAATGAAATCATGTTTTGGAGCCAAAATGTTCAGATCTCTCAGGTGTTATAATAATTTTGGCCACCCTTGTATGTAACATAAGGCACACTCTTTATGAAGCATTACTCTTTATGAAGCATTACTCTTTATGAAGGTGAAGCGTGCAAGTTAATCACACAAGCAGTGCTGCTTCTCGAGCAAATGAATAAAAAGAGGACCGCAAGCAGATCAGGGAGGCTGGGGGGGGGGAAATAAAAACAAGTGTTTGTTTATGTATGTGTTTATTTTCGTGTTCCGGTGGAGTGTGCGGCATATCCCGCAGGGGGGCGGCAGATAAGGATGCCGTCGCTCATCAGCCATGCTAAAATGTCTTCCACTGGTCCTCTCAGGAGCAGAGTATGTGCTACGACAGCCAGGGATAAAGATTGATTCAAAACTGTTCAAATTTGCAAATCACTGCAAACAAAGGCCTTTGTTGGCTGCAGATCCCATTCGTGATTCCAGACTCGCTGTGCCTGGGGTCTCACAGATCAAACTGAAGGCCGGGAGGCGAGGGACGCTCGTTTCCTGGATATACTCTCCCATACTTCCTGTGTTGACATGCCCCCTTTCTAATTTCCCTCCAGTTACTGATGCCTGGAAGCCATGGTCACATTTTTTTTCTTTTAGGAAAAAAATAATTGGTAAAGAAAGAAATACTCAATGATTTTAATTGTACCTGCCCTGGTTCATCAAACAAAATTTTCAGATATGAAAGTTTCTATGATAATTTTGAGGACATCCAATAATGTTTCTAATTAATTACTACTTGCAGTTGTCCTATTTTCAGTAAATATTCACTCTAAAGTATCAACAGTATAGAAAACACTCAAATTTAATTCAATTTTATTTGTATAGTGTATGTTTGCAAAATTACATTGTCTCAAAGCGTTTTACATTATCTCTGCCCAGGGCCCCCAGCCAGCAAGCCAGAGGTGACTTAACTATTAACTTCTGTGTGTCTGTTCCAATCTTCCTTTGCATGTGTTCCTCATTATTTTGATTTCTCTTTAGCTGATCCTATCAATTATCACATGCCATGCTGAGCTTGCGGCTGAATTTGGCCGTCGTTCCCCTGTCTCGTCGTCAGGTGTTTCTAATGCTGCAGAAGACAGCTAGTGCATATGCGATGCAGGTCCTTCAGCTTGCAGCCCATACCTCCATGGAGAATGTCTCGTTGGCTGGTATCTCATGAGCTCTGGGGCTTTTTAATGTTTTTCTGACATTACAACTCCAGCGATGAACATCGGCAAAGGGCTGCATCCCACTGCTTCACGGCAGCCTCTGACATGCGTGGCCTTTGTACATGCGCTCGCTCCTAGCCGATGTCTGGCCTTTCCCACCTCCTCTGTCTCATTCTGCCCATCAAAACTCTTGGTTTTAATGGAAGAAAAGCAGCCTAAATACATTTAACCCCCCTTCTTAAGAAGCACTGCCTTCATACTCATCCTAAATGATCATAGGTCAATGGTGATTAATTGCTGATTAATTAATTGCCTAATGGCTGTGACCTTGTCACGGAGGAGTAACAGGTTTGACCATTACTTGCCCGTTAATTACATTAAAATTTAAATATGTCACCAATGAAGTATCTGAGTGTGTCATTCTTTTAAAGATTGGAGAAACACAAGTATTTTTTGTTGATTTTCATAACCCGTGTTATGGGATTTTGTCTTTTTATTTCACAGTGCCGGAGTAATGCATTTGTAAATAATGTAGACGAAAAGCTATTTAAATATTCTCAGGATTCTCTGATCGTTTGCTAAAAGTGAAAAAAAGTGTGACATTTAATTTAGACTGACAAGCAAAATACAAAAGTATAAATGTTGCGCCTGTCCTTGGTAAGTTGGCCATGACTAGATATCATAAAATGTACCCATCGAAGCATGTATATTTATATATAGGCCATTTGTCGTCCTACAAAATGTTTCCTCATGGATAGAAGAGCTGCAAATGCTGACAGGTGAATGCGTTGGTTCCCCGGTTTTATTACCTGAATATTCCTTGGAGATGGCACCTGCAGACAAACAAAATGCAAACAGGCTTTGCTGCGGTTAGAGCTGGCAGGAAGCCTTTCCCACCACGGAGCTGTTCTCATTAAAAACCTCATGTTATGAATCAATAAGAAGGACTGCGGCGAAAAACTAAATCAGCAATCAGCAAAGCCGCCCCGTGGGGCACTACTACACGTCTGCCGAGGGTCAGTACACCTGTGAGAGCGGCGTCGCCAACTAGCTGGTGCCACAACATGTGCATTGAGAGATGGGCCCAGGCGGTCATGTGGCATCCTGTATTTACCAAGCTTTGGTATCTAGGAGCACTGCTTGCTGTCCTTGCTCACAGACGGAATATTAAGGTCTATCCTAAGAGCAAAACCAGCAGCATTCATATTATAGGCCCTTTTCACTAATTGCAATACTATCTACTATTCATGCTGATTCTATTTTCGCTCCTCTTAAGGAATACTCAGGAGCTGTCATCTGTGCCCTCTTCTGAGCATTCCCCGCTAAATGCCCTTAATGTAATACGCTGCAGCCGTGACAGAGGAGTCCTGCCTGATTATTTCATATTTCTCCCGCTTTGAAGTAGGGGATGTTAATTAGGTGGAAAGCTATGAGGCAGCCCCGTACCTTTCTCCGTCTGACTAGAATGACATAATTAATGGTCGTGCAGGGCTTCAAGGGCGAATGAACATAAACAGGAGCCAGCGCTCCAGGACAAGGCGCGAGCTGCAGGGGGAGTGCTGGGCTGCGCTGCGGCTCAATCGCTCAGATCGGGCTGCTCTGTGACCTGGGGTCCAGTCCTCATTAAACTGACATCCCTCCTCTTAGACATTACTGTCACCCAGCCATCCGCCACTAAGTCCTCGCTATTCCTCTCATCGTGGGCCCCAGAAATCTGCAGGGAACGTCATTCGAAGCCGGAAAGGTGGACCGGAGCTGCCCTCCAGCCGCAGTGCCTTCAGTGCAAGTGCTTCCAACACAATCGACGGCTGCCTGTTCTGAATTTAAAAAAAGAAAAGTTCCGGCTGGAAGATTCACATTTCTAGCTGTTCTGATAGGTGTAAAATTCACAGTGTCACAAGGTTTATTTCGGCTTGTATGTTACGGACGAAGATATACTCGGCGGGGTCGATTTTCAGTCGTTCTTTTGACTTAATTTCCATGAGAAAAGATTTTGCTAGGATCAGCCTCAGAAGTGATGAAAGAGTGAAGCAATCGCACGGGAGGCCCTTTGTGCTCCCACATTGTCACTTATTAATCCTCGCAGGTTGTGGGTGGAAGCTATGGAGGACTAGTTCATTACTTCCATGCTAATCCTGCTCAGTACTGATACCCTGCATCATCCCCCCACCCCCTTAGTAACAGGTTAATATTAATGGTTTGCCGGCATTTAATTTTCAAATTCTGGAAAAGAGTCTTTTACGGTCATTTTGGCAGCGGCAAAGGCAAGTTCAGCAGAAGGAGAAATCATGGAAAAAGAGGCAGGAAAAGAGAGACCCAGCAGCGATGTAAGGGTCCTGAAATGCAGCAGTAATTGGGAAAGGAGTGTGTTCTAATGAACAGAGGAATAATTAGAACTGGAAGTGTCATTTCAAAGCTGTACACAGGCTTATTATGTTAATGAGCATTGAATGATTAAGGTCTTTATTTCGACAAAAACCAACAGTAATAGATGTGGTGCAGCACTCAAAATGGTCACTCAAAAAGAGAAAAATAAAAATGTGTCAAGTAAAAAATAATAAGTGTCATAGACCTACATAGTCCCAGCAACTACATGTGTAAAGAGGGTGCAATCTTGTTATCTGAACATATATTATGTCTTAAAGGATATTCTTCTGTATACACTGCTTCCAGTGTAGTGTACCTATGTCTTATGTACTCATGACAGGTTGAGTATATTAGAAATTTATTTGCACTCTTATATTTGTGAAGTATTGTATGTCTTCCCACCATATGAGGTGTTTAGGACCTTCTCTGTTGGTTGACATCCGTTTGTTTTGTGCTGTATCTCCATTTCACTGTAGCCATGTAACCAGTTGTGAGTATTTTGTAGATCGTTGCTGCTTAACTATGCATTATGCTAATCCCAAAGAGGCAGTGGTAAGGAGGTTAATGGCCTGTGACAAGTTTGCAGAAAGCGTGCTTTATTGTTAATTAATTTGTTCAGGTGGTACGCGCATCTAAAACTAAATGAGGCACTTTCTCTGTAGAGATAGGTGGGGATTAATAATTCATGGTTTGCGAGTGTTGACCCAAAATTTAGACTTGTACTATTTCTCCTTACATGGGTTTGTTCTTGTCCTAAGGCATAAAATCTTCACAGGTGACATGCCTTGTGGATCAGCAGATGTGCAGTGTATAAGTATGAGGGGTAAAAGTAATTTAAAAAGGTTACACATTTACATGCGACGCACCCATATATCGGTGTTTCTCCACCCAAAGTGTTTATCTAGCATAAACACACATAAACCCCACAGTAAGTTGATGGGAGAAGACACTTACCAGCATGGGTGAATTAACCCCTGGGTGACAACCTTGGACATACAGGAGGGACTCACAGTAGAGCCTCTGTTCCTTCTAATTGAAAGGAGCCAGCTGAACTAATTTGGGAATCAATCTAGGATGCCTCCCTGGGGCTTCAACCAGCCGAAGACCCCGGGGCATACCCAAAACACGCTGGAAAGATTATATCTCTTGACTGACCTGGGAACACCTTGGCATTCTCCCGGAGGAGTGGGCAGAGGTGGCTGGGCAGAAAGAGCTCTGGGCATCTCTGCTCAGCCTGCTGCCCCTGAGACCCAGGCCTGGATAAGTGGTGGATGGATGGATGGATGGATGGATGGATGGATCCTTTTCCCTTAATGTTTTCACTTGATATCACTTAATGTTGCAACTGACTTGGAATGAAACATCTACACTTTCAAAACATTGACACCTGCATCCAAGATCTGAATTTTGTATCAGATGCTGGAGATATTATTTAACTCAATTGGGATGCTTTTCGGAAATGAAGGGGTGTAAACTGTGTGCAGTGACGTAGGAGAGAGTCTGATATTGGAGGGACACAACTTAACAATTTAAATACATATGTGTGTATACTGGGGGGGTGAATGAGCCAAACTGTGTGATGAGAGCTAAAAGTGGGGACCATTCTGCACTTTCTCTTTGACTAATTTCCCACCTGACATCTGGCTTGGTTTTGACATAAAACTTTAGTTTGAAGGAAATTATCCCTTGAGTCAGAATGGTTAATCACTTAGTCAGTGAGGGGATGTAAGGCAAAACTAGAAAAAGTAATATTAGAAATATAAGGAGAAGCCTTTTATTGTCATTATACCATGTATAACCCCATCCGATGCAACTAAGGACAAACATTCAAACATTTACACACTGACTATAGAAGTACTAAATATAAATACTTCTGAATAAAAAATATGAATATGTGGACATAATATGAATTGAATTTTTTTTCTGAATAAATTGCATATTTATGAATATAAACTGCATTATAATAATCCGTTTAATTTTTAATGGGTGTCTTAATGATTCTTGTTTATTCCTTTTCATAAATTTTTTTTTATTTTGTTATACAGCACTTGGAGACTACATGTCTGTGAAAGGCACATTATAAATAAATATTGCTTACTAAACATTACTTACTAAATTATTCAGTGAATCAGTTTTATGATTAGATACATACATTCACACATACATATTCTGATGAGCCAAAACATCATTACCACCCCCACATGACAGGAATAATGTTTGACTTGTTAAAAAAGGCACATGTCATGCTCTGGGATATATTAGATGGTAGATGGTATATGTCAAATATAAAGATTTCTGAATTTATTAATGTCTTAAGTATTGCAAGAAAATATAGAGCGATATAAATTAAATAAATTAAATGTAATATCTTTCAATATACTCTTTTACTTATGTTATATTTTCATGCGTCCAGCATTAATAGCTGGAAAATTGCGAAAAAGAGAACTATAATTAGTACAGGTAACTCATGTCATTCTAGAAAGAAATCACAAAGTTACCAAAGTTCGTTTTCAATACTGACAGACTAGTATATAATGATGGCATTGGTTTCTTTGCAGTTCTCATCTCTCTCTTTCTCCTGTCTCTCTCCTCTCTCTAGCCAACAGAAGAATTGGTATCGGGACGAATCAAGTTTTTTTCGGGTTGATTTTTCATCTGTATTTCATGCAATTTCCCTAAAGTGTTTAACCGCTTTACAGTGTATTATAACAGTAATTTAATTGAACAGATATTTCAGTGGTTTTGATATAATGTGTTAGATTAATTTTGTGTTTTGTACAGTATTATTATGCATCGGCAGTGCTTTGAGTGACATAACTGGGGGAATTGTGTCTGTGTGCACGTGTGTGTCACCACCACCCGCTCGGGGTGACATGACTGGGGGAATTGTGTC
>JAODKM010000088.1:14319845-14345016 GCA_026780845.1 Petrocephalus sullivani | reverse complement strand
AAAATTATTTTCTTCTTCCAAAACAAAAAAGACACCATTCCCCACAATTAAACAATGCAACCCCCCCCCCCCCCCCCCCCCCCACACACACACACACACACACACACACACACACAGTTTGAATATCTCTGGTCAGGGCAAACCCCTAATCCCAGTTGTGACACCATTAGTGGCCAAACAAAATACAAGACCTATGGAGGGAAACCGGGTGAGTTGTACCCGGGTTTAGTTGTCCCTCAGGGAGGGCCCAAAAGATCCTTCTGATCACCCTAAAACCAAGTGTAAACCAGGCCTTAGATACCCAGAGCAAATGACAGGGCTGTTCAGGGAATACAATGGTGTCATTTCCAACAATACCAAATCTATAGTAAAAATTGAGAAGCAATTACAAGAAAGGTAAACTTATATAAAGGGTAATATTTTCAATTCAACACATTAACACGAAAAATAATAAGCTGAGATCCATACGAGGTACCTAGCAAAATGGCCAGAGTGGTGAACAAGCGAGAGCTCCACAGAACATTCTCAACTTCCTAAATTTAGAATTTCAGATTTTAAAGCACAGTTGTGACAAAAAGTTTGCGAATGAATCATCTTATAAATTTTGTCCTGGTCTTCTAAATCTCAATCCTAAACAAACACAGTCACAGGTAGGCATCAGTAGTGAGCATATTGTTTACATTTCCATCATATTTGGAGTATATAACCGTCCTTGGTCACAGACAATATTTTTTAAATAATAAATTAGACTATAAGTTCAAGGTTCTTCACTAATCATACCGCACTTGACTTTAAATGTGTGTTTCGAGAATTTCTGCTGATTTTGTATTTCCATGGAAGTAGTTTTCATTATTCATTGTTCTCAGATACAATGCACAGGACATTTCTTTGTGAAAGCATACACACTTACAAAACACACACTTATCTAGACTTACAGAGAAAAATTTCCAGAATCCCTTCGTGTTATTTTACTGTGTATTTGTCAATTTTAAATGACAGAGGCATAAGGACATGCACGGGTGGACGAGCAAAACTGCCTACTTCTTTTTCTGTAATCAAATTTTAAAACTAGCTACTTCATATTTACATAGATCATGTTACGCATGGTAGCAAGACAATAAAAATGGGAGGTGAAGGAAAAATAGATGTTGTTTAGAGCAAGTGGACAGAAGAAGACATTTTGCACAATCCTGACTCCTGTGCTGTCCCAGAGAAGGAAGCCTACCCTGTCTTCTCACGACTCACTTACTAACATACCAAGTTTCAAAGTGTGCCCCCATTAACAATTATAAGTAGAAAACATGTAATAAGAAAATAACAAAGATAAAACGCCAGTTTTAAAACACTACAGCATTTCAAACTTAAGAGCTTGTTGCACTGCATCTGATGAAGTATCAGAATATCTTATGTCCTAAACCCAAGGTATACAGTTTAAGTTCTCTGTGTGGACCCTGGAAAGGTGGCTTATTAATATTTATCTTTTTGACCATTAGTGCAATTGACTTAACCGATAGACATACAATGTTTAAAACCGAATATTTTATATCCCCTTGGTAAAAGCTATCAAGTAAATAAATATTAATAAATGTATCATAATTATTGTAAGTTATGTGGATATATCACACTGAAAGGATAAATGTTGCTACTAATGGCTATACAGTTCATTTCCCCAATGAATTTCTTAGTTGGTTTTACCTTGTTTTGTACTCATAGATATTAATATGTGGAAGTAAAGTCCTACACATAGGACTACCACAAATACAGGCTTTCAATTTGATGACCACCCATGCGCTGTTGCTGCTTAAAGTAGCTCTACACTGCCCCCTTGTGTAAAAATGAAGAAGCCAGGTGTGTAATCCACAGTCATTCTGCGTGAATGAGTTTGGGAATCCAAACAGTGCTGTACTGTATGGACATTAACCAAAGGCACATACATGGTGAGACACACCAGCCAACTAACAAATCATTGTTCAGTTCTTAAAACAAATAACCACCGATTTTAACAGCCAACACTATGCTTAACTTTTTAAATCAAAATCTTTCAGAGTAAACTAAAAAAAAGATCAATACTCGTTTCCATGTAATGGTAAGGACCGTATTTTATGTAATGTTTTAAGTAATACTACGGCTTTGAAGTAATGGAAAAATAAGATGGATGTTCTTAAAAGACGCAATATATGCTGTTGTATACGAGCAAAATATTAATGTTCGTGTTGGATAGCGTCTTAATGTAAAGTGTCATCAGTTTATTTTGGATGCACTGTAATTGTATGACAGAGAGCAAGCTAAAAGCCCCGCATCGTGCTGACCACACGCTGCTCCCGTGCTTAGGGGGCGCGCCGGAGCGCCTCGAGCCCACCGGGGACGCGCGGCTCGCTGATTCGGCGTCGGGAATCACGTGACGGGGGCCAATCGCTGAGCCCGGAAGCGGCCTGCGCGAAAAGCGCGAGGCCGAAGCGCGGCTCTTCTGCGCTGGGCGGTGGATGAAATAAATACCGAAGACTGAAAAATAATAGCGTAACAGTTTATTATTACGATTCTTACTGTACGTCTGTTGTTAGCATAAGCATAATTTATCAGCTGAAAAATAAGAGTTCCGGTGCATTCTATTCGATTTTGGTGTCCTTCGCTTCAAAATACATAAGATTCAGTGCTGGCGACTGAAGGATTAAAAGAGTTCATGTCCCCCTCGCTCACGCTGCCTCCTCCGGCCCCGAGTTCCCGGAATAGGCAGGGAGTGCATACAGCCTTTCCCGGTAACCCCGCTACTCGGATGACTCACGCAGCAAATCGGACGCGCAAAGTTCCAGTTCCAGCGTCCAGCAGCATCACTGATGGGAGATTACCGTATTCCCCCTGAATTTTCCCGTGGCGCATCTTTTAATGCGCTGGCAGTACAGTTTCGGCACGGCAGCAGTCTCAGTGCATTCTAAGCAATGTAGTTATTCATTATAAAACAGGATACCATGCGGTAAATACAGCCGCCCCGGCGCTTCCAGTCCTTAGCCTCTATTACACGGTCTGGCAGCAGCGCGGCGCACGCAGCGCGTAAGGGGGCCGCCGCAGCCCTGCCCGTGTCACCGCGCACACGTCATCGGCTGCTCGGCTACGGCGGCCCAAGTGCGCAGCTCCCCTCCGCGGGGCCCTCGGCGTCTGCGCTGCCCGGCCCGCGGAGCCCGCGTCCCGCCCCAGGGCGCCCGGTAGCCGGCGAGCGCGGTCACAGGTAGGCTGTGCGTCCTGCCGCCATCGCTCCGCAGTTTACCGCCGGGATATTTATTACTGCGTCCGGGCCGGAGAGGGGAGGGAAAGCCGCGCTGCGGACGGCTCGGCTCGGCTCCATAAGTGCGCGGCGAGCGCAGACACGCCCCCTCGGAGCGGAGCCCGGGCGCCCGGTGCGGGACGGCGTCGCTGGCGGCGGAGGACGGCCAGGTGCGCGCCCCGCGAACACGCGTAAATAGCCCGCTCCCCTGCCAGGTTCCTCCAACGGGATGGGGCTGGGCTCGGCGCCGCGCCGCCCCTCAGCGCCCGGAGGCCGAGCGCCTCCTGCCTGCTTACGGACTCGCAGTGCGCAGGGTGCCCGCGGAGGCGACGCCAGAGCGCTGCCGCACCAGCATCTGCACTTTCCTGCTTAAGCTTAGTACCGCTAAGATCGGCGAGTCGGCGGGTCGTTTTAAAGTAGAGTGGCGCTGCTATTTAAGGTATTACGACGCAGGGATACGATGTTATTGTGCTACAATGTTTCAGAGAATTATATGCGATCCTTATATCCATATGCACCTGTTTTCTGCTGTGACATGTTTTCCACCGGTATGCCGCTATTTTCCACTCAGTTAAACCCATATTTTTTGTGTGTTTTATGTGAACCTGTGCCTATTTATCTTGTCTATTTATTTATTTATTTATTTGGCTGTGATGTTAAAATGTACAACATATGTAACTTTGTTACATATGAATGTAACAAAGAATGTAAAATTCTCCTCTTGCCAAAGGCTGTGCACTAGGGTGTTTGTAGTCCATAGTATATGTATTGTTTTATGTTGGCATGTTGTTTCATGCTGAGTATATTAACTGTTAAGTTATCTTTGTGGCATTTCTCTGTTATTTAGCTAGAGCATACCGCTGCTGGCTTTGCTTTGTTTGTGTTCACGTGTCCATGTGGTTTTTGAGCATAAATGTGAATTTTACTCCGCAGTAGCGTGTGCGAATGGAGGAGAGTCTAGGTCCCCCCCCAAGCAAACCTCCTCATGGCTTGATGGAGTGGAGGAAGAGGGTCAGGTCGGAGTACATGAGACTGCGGCAACTGAAACGTATCCGCAAAGCAGAGGAGGTCAAGGTACTGCGAGCCGTCAGTCATCGTCGTCTCTCTCTGTGCCTGCCTGACTGCCTGTCGCCCAACCCAGCTGCCCAAGTAGATTTTAATACAGGTGTAACTGTTCCAGATAATTCCATCCATCCATCCATCCATGCATGCATGTTCGTTCCAGTTGGCTGTCCAGTACTGGATCACAAGGAGCCTAGGGCACATGTAGGGTGATCACTTAATCCATGTCAGGAGGGACACAATAAGCTACTCCATCTTTAGAACTGACAGGCTCCTTTGCTTGGCTGAATAGTTCAGTTCATCTTGTGCTTTGGCTGGTTTGTTTCCTTGATTTTAAAAGACCCATCCAGCTGTTTTACAGTAACATTAGTTATTAGCATTAGCAACATTAGCATGAGGATATAGACACCCTGGATGGAATGTTGACCCATCATGGGGGGCACAATTGCAAATTCTGGGCAGTTCAGAGGTTGCTTAATCACGTGTTTTTGGACTGCGGGAGGAAACCGGAAGAAACATGGACAGAACAAGCAAACTAAATTGTAACCCAAGGACGGGGTTAGAGTGACCAACTGGAGGTGCTGTAAGGGCATACAGATGGAACTGCTGAGCGGTCAAATGTGTGAGACCTTGTAGACATCTGTTGTGGTAGATACAAACGTACTGTAGACATCTGTTGTGATTGGTTGATTTACAACTTTATAACTTCTGTTAGTTGACTGCTTTAAAAACCACCGGTGACATTCTGTTTTGACTGAATTACAGTGTTTGCCTGACATTCACCATTTGCAGTGATAACGCATGCCCTGTCCAGCTTTGAATTTTACTGTGGAGCTACACCCCTCATAACAGCCTGCACCCACTGAGAAACAGCATACACAGAAGAGACCAATTCTCAACTGTTGGCAGCCTTTCATCTAAACACAGTGTTGACATGCAATTACAAGATGGAATTAAATATTTTTTCAATCTGTTCCACATAAACAGCTCTTGGAACATTGTGGTTAATCCATTTCATTTAATGGAATGTGGTTCTTGAACATCTAAATTGGATACATTTTATTTTTTCTAACCATGTTCTAACCAATTATCCTGGTCAGGGACACGTGGGGATTGTCCCAGGGAACAGAAGGCACGGTACTGGGTGTATTTTTGATGGGATTCCAGTCAATAATGGCACATACATACTTGCTGTCATATTTTACAGGCAGTGTAGAGACGCTAATTAACGTAATTGCATTCCTTTGAACTGCGGGAGCAAATATCATGACATAGGGAGACCATGCAAATTCCACACACAATGCAGAGATTGGATTGAAAGGCCAAGCTGATTAACCCTGTGATGACTGGGGACTTGGGTTGTAAGGTGAATCCGCAAAGTATGGTCGGATATTTAATAGAGGATTTTGTACCTGGACTAGTGTGATTAAAACTACTGTCTGGCTAGACCTGTTGAAAGTATTAGTGGTACGAAGAGCATATTATAGTTTAAAAAGATATGACAACACATGTAATCTTAATGCTGTATTTTTCCCCCAGCTGGAAATTGTGCTTGAAGGTCATTACTTCTTTTGGATGTGTGTGGGCATGTAAGATATTCACCATTCTGAAGGCCAATCCTTTCTTTCTTTAGTCTCTTTTCATGTCCAATCGCAGGAAGATCAAGGAGAGAACTGACCTTCTAAACGACCAATGGCTGAAGCTCAGAATTCAGCCAGTGCCACTGGCTTCTTCAGCAGGATCTATGCCCAACAACAAGGTAGGTATATAATTTGCAAGTGGCAAAAGCATAATCATTTTGAATTGGGGGGGTGGTTTGGGGGCGGGGCTGCAGACCACAATACAAAGATGGTGACTTCAACTTATTATTCTGTTCTGTTACTCTGTTATTACATCTTTTCGATGTCTGCATGTGTAGCTTTTGCAGTATTCTGGCGACCCGCGTTGTCGGGGTCGTCCAGCCTTTTATGTGCGACACTTTTTCAAATGGCACTTCTGCTCCTGGGAGTATTAGCCCAAAATGCTCTCCTCTTTTGGGAAGGAACAGGACTTGAGTTGGAGATAAGAAAATCAGATTTTTAAAATGGCTTCTCCAGTCAATTGGAGACTCAGCTGTCCTACATATTTAAAAAGCTTTATATAGCCACAGACAGTGTTTTCACCACATCTTTTACATATTTAACATGGTACCAAATTACCTCTTTCTTTCTGTATAAATGTGTTCTGCAGCTCCATTTATTCATTTTTTTAATCTGTCCCCATCCATTGCCAGCAATGTGGTAAAAAAGACATCAAGGAAGTGGTGCAAGCTAGCAGACTTGATGTTGAAAGTGTACTGCAAATGTGGCCTGTGTTTGTGGCAAGACATAACTGTGGGATCTCAAACATTAGGTTTTCACTTTTTCCATTTTTTTTCCTTCTACCATCTAATTGCAGTACTGCGTTGTGGACTCTGCATTCCCGACATTTAAGAAGCAGGCTGTGATAATGAAGACCTTGAATACAGTAGCAGGAATCCCTTTCATGTACTCGTGGTCACCTTTGCAACACAACTTCATGGTAATTCAAAATGGCTGCCTTCCCTCAACTGCAGACTGTTGTATGGCCAGTAATGGTATCGTTGCAATGCATGGTAAATTCAATATTTCCTGTCTTTAAAAAGGTGACTGTTTTGAAAATCGTGTAATGTAAGTTGAAAGCTAGCCAAAACCAAATATCTGCAACGTTAGCAGAAAAGTCTGGGAGGTTTAATCACTCAGGAGTTCAGCTCTTCAACAGCACGTTGCTTGCAGGTGGAGGATGAGACGTTTCTGCATAACATCCCGTACATGGGGGACGAGGTGCTGGAACAGGACGAGGCCTTCTTGGAGGAGCTCATTGATAACTATGATGGTGTGCATGGAGATGGAGGTGAGACTCTCTGGCTGATTGTTCTCCTCCATTCATAGGAGCTCCATGCATACAGGGGCACTTACTGTGACCTAAATGCCGCTGTAAGGTGTCCTGGATCATTCATATGGAGACATATCATCACTGTCCAGTGAAAAACATGTAACTCCAAAAATCTACTCTTTCAGTAGCACGAAAAACACATTTTCTCAGAAACCACTAAAATAAACTTACATAATGAGACACCCTTAGCACCATAAATCTTTACTCAGCCACCAGTGCACGGTTTAATGTTTTAAATGGATTTACACTATGTGGACAAAAGTATTGGGGCACCTGGCCAGAGGCGGACATTTCAGGTCCAGAAAGTAAAAATTCAGACCAGGATTTTGTTTCAACCAACCAGCTGAGTACTATGTGACTGGGATTATTTATGCTCAACTAGTAGGTTGAAACAAAATCCTGGTCTGGATTTTTACTTTCTGGACCTGAAATGTCCGCTTCTGCACCTGGCCGTTACACATACAGCAGCCTTTAAAATATCCCATTCTAAATCCATAGGCATCAATATGGAGTTGGTCCCCCCTTTGCAGCTATAACTGCTGCTCTTCTGGGAAGGATTTCCATAAGATCTTTGAATGTGTCTATGGCAGGGGTGGGCAGTCTTATCCGCAAAGGGCCAGTGTGTGTGCAGGTTTTCGGGATAACCCTAAGGTCAGCTGTTCAAACCCATGTGTGAGAATTTTTCAGCCAATCAGTCCTCTAATTAGTGATCTAATTAGGGAGTTGCAAGGAGAACCTGCATATACACCGGCCCTTTGCGGATAAGATTGCCCACCCCTGGTCTATGGGAACTTTTCCCCATTCATCCTGAAGAGCATTTGTGAGGTCAGGCACTGATGTTGGACATGAAGGTTTGATGAGGTTGAGATCAGGGCTCTGTGTGGACCAGTTAAGTTCCTTCACACCAAACTCACCCAACCATGTTTTTATGGACCTTGCCTTGTGCACTGGGGCACAGTCATGCTGGAACAGAAAAGGGCCTTCCCCAAATTCTTCCCACAAACTAGGAAGCATAGAATTGTCCAAAATGTCTTGGTATGCTGAAGCATTAAGAGCTCCTTTCACTGGAACTAAGGGGCCTAGTCCAACCTCTGAAAACCAGCCCCATACCATTATCCGCCCTCCACCAAACTTTACAACTGGCACAATGCAGGCAGGCAGGTAATGCTCTCCTGGCTTCCGCCAAACCCAGACTCGTCCATCAGGCTGCCAGACAGAGAAGCGTGATTCGTCATTCCACATAATACATCTCCACCGCTCCAGAGTCCAGTGGCGGTGTGCTTTACACCTCTCCGTCCGATGCTTGGCATGACACTTGGTTTTGTGCTGGGCTTAATGCTAGAGGAAGTGTGGGACTCTGCAGTTGTTGAGTTAACAGAGCACTGGTGACTTTTACACACCATGTGCCTCAGCACTCAGTCACCCTGCTCTCTGACTTTATGTGGTCTATCATTTCATGCCTGAATTTCTGTTGTTCCTAAAAGCTTCCACTTTGCAATAATACCACTTACAGTTGACCATGGATCACGAATACAAATGCTAACCAGTACAAACATACATCGTTAAGTTATCGTTATGACTTCATAATGCATCTTCTCAGTGGTTAATTAGATGTCATTATAGACAGAGGAGAATGGGTGTGTTCCATCTATAGCAACTCAGCTGGCAGAAAGCGGTCATGTTCTGTGTATATCTGACCATTTTACTGAGGCTGTGTAACGATGCATACAAGCATCTAGCATGTTTCACATTACATTAGGCTGGACATAAAGTGCAGATACAGTATATATGGGTCTACCCCGTGACACTGTCCAGAATAATTGAATAGAATATGGCTGGATTGATGTAATTGTGCATATAGTTCATATAGAGACCAATGAATGCCACTCTTAGTAATGGTCACTTTCTTGAGTGTTTTTCCTTTTAAATCTTGAGGCAGTGCCATTCTCCAAAAAGTAGCCTGTTCTGATAGTATCTGCTTAGAAGCTGGAGCTGTCTGAAAGAATGAATGAATGTATATCACTGTTGTCACTGCACAAGTACAGCTTAGCTGATGTGTCTGCGTCTCATACTGTAGCTGTCTGAGTGCTCTGTTGGATTGCTGGTGTTTTCAGAAGGGGGCTTCATCAGCGATGACATTTTCAAAGAGTTAGTCGAGGCGCTCAGCCAGTACTCTGACCAAGAGGAAGATGGTGAGGCCGGGGAAGAGAACACGAAGAAGGAGGAAGGGGAAGGGTCAGGAAGGAGCTTGGATGAGGGTGCGGAGGATCCCAAGGCGGGGTCTCCACCTGTCTTCAAGAGGAGGAGGAGGAGTATCACAGAGGGTAACGAGATGCCTGAAACCGAACAAAAATCTTCTGTAGAATTTGCTTCTGTAAACTAGTGCATTTAACTGGCTGGTGGCTTTTTGCATCGTAGTAGCAGCCATAAGAGAACCACATGGCATTTAATTAGCAGAGGGTCTGTCCAAAGCAGTGTACCATTGAGAGAACAGGGGCAGCCAGTCCCCGGAACAATTTGGGGTGTAGGGCCTGGCTCTAGGGCCCAATGGTGGAGATACTCTGCCAAACCTGGGAGTTGAACGAGCAACCTTAAAATCACAGGCACAGAGTCAACATCACTATACGCCAGAGGAATCACCATAACATATGGAAACATTCATTATTTTACTTTGTCAACCTAAACTTGATGTATTTGGGATGAATTGGAATAAAAAGTCAATTCTTTATTAGGGCAGATTACTAATACTTTAACAACACGGTGTAGCAGGGAGATTTCAGCAGGACGAATCGCTAAAAAACGTAGCGATCCTAAAGAGCATAAAATGTGATTTAAGGAAGACCTCCCATTACTGTTAGGGTGTTTTGTTTAAAGAATATGAACAAACAAACCCATTGTTATTGTTTTTTTAAGATGCTGGATGGTCTTACTGCACTCTCTACGCCCTGTTAACCAACCAGAGAACACACCAGAGAAATAAAACTAAAGTTTTTGTCCCATTACACACCAGGAGGAAGCCCAAGGATGTAGCTCTAGTTTGTTTTTGTCACTAACTAAAGAGGCCGCAAATGTTACCTTGGGCACCATCCAAGATGCTGCGTGTTCACAGCAACAATGAATCTGATTGTGTTAAGACCGTAACGACGCCCATGTGTTGGGTGTGCCAGGGATTAGGAGGGCGTACAAGGCAGGAAAGATAATTAGAATGTAAAGAATATCAGGTGTCCTATACTAAAAATACTTATATAATCATACAGGCTTTGGGCCATTTTTTATTAAGCATCTGGGGCCCGGTTTGGGTTGAGTTTTGGGTTTGGTCAGTTAAGAGCTGCTGAGATGATGTGGAAAAAAAATGGTGGCGCGTCTTAGCCGTTAGCAGAAGGTTGTCTCTGTAAGACTATGCCAGCTTTCACAAAGTCACTCTCCTGGCTTTCGGCCACAGACATCCTCCACCAAATTACCGGAATGACAAACTTGGATTCATGAATGACCAGTAATTTACATGAAAGTGCTCCAAAGCATTTGTGACAGAATTCAAATAACTGTGTATGAGGCTTCAGAGGAGTTCACAGAAAACATTAATATTCCTACAAAATTCTTTTACCACCGAACTAAAAATAAATTGCCTTAGATTCTCAATGAATGCTCTTATTTAGTTGTTCTGTGAATAGTATAGTGAGACATTATTAGATTTAGGCTTTGGTCAGTCATGCTGCAGCTGAAAAACCGCTCATTGATGGATGCATCTTCCCAACGTAAGGAGTATATTGAAGTGAACATTATTCTGTTTGTGATCTAGGTCTCTCTAATTATGAATATGCCCCAACCAATATGGAAAATGTCCCTTATGGTAATTCCTGGGGAGTCCTAATATCTTAACAATGTAGTATTTCCCATGTTCCAGCTAAAGATCTACCAACCAGTAAGAAGATCCCCCACGACGAAATATTCAAGGCAATCGCTTCATTGTTTCCATATAAGGGAACGACGGAGCAGCTGAAGGAAAAGTGAGGAAATGTTTGTTACTCAAGTTTCCTGGGTCTAAAAGTAAAGCTTAGTAATCAGGTTCAGTGACTGAGTCCGATTGGCCTGTGACTGCATGTGTTCTCCTTTCCGCATCACCCTCTTCCAGGTATAAGGGCCTTCTGGAGCCTCCCAGCCAAGCCAAGCTGCCCCCCCAGTGCACCCTGAGTATCGACGGGCCCCTCGCCAAGTCTGTGCAGCGCGAGCAGTCCCTTCACTCCTTCCATACACTCTTCTGCAGGCGCTGCTTCAAATATGACTGCTTCCTCCACCGTAATCTCACTTGAGTTTGTCTTCCTCCTCTGCCCCTTCTCCCTTGCTCCCCTCTTCCTCCTTTTTGAGTTTGTCTTCCTCCTCTGCCCCTTCTACCTTGCCCCCCACTCTTATTCTCTCTCTCTTATAAATCAGCAATGGTTGCCTCTGGCACACCATGTCATGTGATTGGTGTGACCCTGTCCAGTTGGTCTGCAGTGATGGTTTTGTTTTGTACGCAGCTTTTCACACCACTCCCAACGTGTACAAGAGGAAGAACAAGGAGGTCCGGGTGGAGTCGGAGCCCTGCGGACTGGATTGCTTTCTGCTGCAGGTGGGTGGAGCCTTTCAGTCACGGCTTAAACAGTCTTAGGTCACTTACACCCAGCCAGAGCAGTCAGTGATAGTCAAAGACAGAAACTAAAAACAGTTTCTGCACTGCCCCCTAATGGCAGCCAGTCACAGCGCACTCTTACATCTCAGGCCTTGCTGGGTTGGGGGGGGTTAATGGGTACACCTGACCACATGTTTGCACGGTGATCAGGGTAGGGTAATAGGGTGAAACCTTAGCTCTAGATCAAAGCAGCATAACAGCACTGCAGTATGCTTTATAGGATACTGATTTTTTAAAACGCTGTAAATTATTTTTAAATTACTGTGTAATAATATTCATATTATTCACTGGTGTAGGTTCTGACAGCACAACCAGCATCACAGGAGAGCACGGTGTGCATTTATGCAGCTTTTGTGCCCGTGACCACTTCCTCTCCCTCTTCTCCATCTCTCTGAAGAAAGGAGCGAGGGAGTTTGCGGATCAGAACATGCTGAAGTCCCAGCGGGCCCGACGCCGCCGGAGGCCAGTACGGCTTCCTAACTCCGCCGGTGCCCGGCCATCCGTCTCCACCGCAGAGGTTAAGGACGGAGAAAGTGACCACGAGACCACCAGTTCCTCAGGTGAGCCGGAGGTTAGAATCCTCAGCGCTGCCCCTCACTGGTAAGGCACTCGAGGGAAACCGAAACCCAGCCGTAAGTACATCTCATTGCTCAGAAAGCACGTTACGGTGCTTAGAACACACCGCCTGGAATCCGGCCTCTCCGAGCAGACGCGCGGCTGATTGGTCATGTCCTCGCAGGCAGCGTGGCATTATAAAAACAGGAACATGTCCTCCCAGGTGTTCCATGTCTGGTTTTCTTTCTGACTAAAATATCAAGGGAGCTCCTTAGAGCAGCCCACCTTCCAAAAAAACAGATGCGCAATAATACGCAAATTTGCTGAGATAAAATTTACGGTAAAGGACGACTGGGAAAATGTAAAGCAGCACTTGCAAAGGGCGAGTCTACAATGAAAACATCTGTGTCCTGTCTTCCTACGGACAAAAGCATAATGTTCCATCACACTTTGATAAAAGGAAAAATATCACCCCACCCCCCCACCCCAAAATTTCAAAAAAGTTTAAAAAAGCAGTGAGAGGTATCGGCATATCAGCTTCTGCTGACAGTTTGTGTTTTTTCCCCCTTTAGAGAGAAACATTGGGGAACCAGGAGTGAGTGGGTGGGGGGGTTTGGCCTGTATCTGAGGCAGTATGTCGAAAAACAGATGGGGGGGGGGGATTTGCAAACCCTTGGTGTTGCACAATCATGACGGAACAGACACTCTGGGGGCAAACCCCAAGTGACGGTGCACTGCCTGAGCCGCGGGCTTGGCCTCAGTTCTGTAACGAAACCCAAGCGAGCCAACCTCTCGACGTCAACAGCGAGGGCCCAAGTTCAGCTTCTCAGCGTGAGAGTTCGGTTTGTTGTGACTCCAACCCCAACCCCCCCCCCCCCCTTGCCCATGTCAAACATCATTATAAAGCCAAGCCCAGGGTCAAGCACAGCCAGTTAAGTTTCTGTCTTCTAGACCCTCGACAGGATGTCGCCATCTGGTGGTGACTGGGGGTATGCTCAGTATTTGCCCAGGCTCTCAGGTGACCTGCCTCTCTTGCAGAGGGGAACTCTCGGTGCCAGACTCCCATCAAGATGCGGCCCCCCGGGGAAGCGGGAGACGACGGGGAGGCGGCGGTCCAGTGGAGCGGTGCAGAGGAGTCCCTCTTCCGGGTTCTGCACGGCACCTACTTTAACAACTTCTGTTCCATCTCCCGGCTCATCGGCACGAAGACCTGTAAGCAGGTAGGCGTGGTGCTACCGGTACCCCCCTATGTAAATCTGTCCCCTGTCCGCTCACTGGATGCCACCTACAGTAGAGGGATCTGCTCTCCTTGGTCCTGCCAGTTGCTCACTTAAATACTGTATGTAGGCCAGTCTCCCAGGTCGCGCTCAACCACAGCGCTTGTTCGCATCCTTTTGCATTGGGGAAGTTCGCACACATCATCTGTTTAGAGATTTCAATTTCTCAGTTTACTACTGGTGGAGGCACAAAGCTGCTGTAAGCCAGCCACTTGGCAGGGAAAAGAAATTACCCAATCGGCTGTAAGGAAAAAAAACACACAATGTTCCTGTACAGTGTCACTTAATACCCTGCTTACGTCCGTGCTCCCCACTCCTGCTCTGCCTGTGGTTTCTGTGACTGGAAATGCAGAAACAAACTCCAGTACAATGTCCATCCTCCCCCCCGCCCCTTTTTAATGGGAGCGTGCCAGATCCTTACTTGGCAGGCAGAGGTTAATGGGGCAGTAGCAGGGGGAGCAGTCGGGGCTGGGGGCCCCGTAATAGGCTGTAACGTGCAGCTGTGTCTGACTGCCTTAGAGCGACACCCCATGGCAAGTCCTGCAACTCCTCATCTGCCTGGGTCCCCTGCAGCAAATTTATGGTAAACCAGCTGCCCATCTGCCATGGACCAGTGCACTGTCGCACAGGGACAGCCGCTATAGGACAGCTGCTACAGGACAGCTAGAAACTTCTGGGAACTTCTGATGGGTCCGAGTCTATCACTAGTGGTCAGATGTCTCCATGTACTAGGGAAATGTGCGCAGTCACAGCCAAGCTAGCAGTTTCATTGGCTTGGCAAAGCCTGTCATTCCATAATAAGTATGAACTCTCCCCTCCCCTGCAACCCTGGCACAAGAATTTCACTCTTTTCCTCCGAATAAATGTAACAATAAAAACTTGAAACATCCATAAGCTCTCAAATGGAGCCTTTGGGTCTCATTCATTTCAAAAAGTTTAAGATTCACCCGACCATTGATGCAAAGACGTATAACTGGGGTGTGTATTTCTCTGTATATAGCATAGCACTTAGCCGAAGATACAAATCATTTTCTTCCAGGAACTGTTTTCACTCTATTGTGAATAATAGCACATTTAGGATTTTGTCTTTATACAAAGAAAAAGTGCCCTGTTGGCTCATCCTTGCTGGGTGTGATGCCATAGTTTTTTCTAGTTCCAAGTTCTATTAAGAGTCTGTGTCAGAGAATAGCATCATTGACCAATTATACTGCTTAATTTGTAGTCTAATATGTCCTAATTACTACTGGAAACCTGCTGTGCCTAGAAGACGATAAGTGACTCACCTGAACCATTGAATTAGTTTGGACGTTGTGCAGACGCACCACTGCCCATGCACTCATGCTTCAGCCATCCTTCATACGCACACTGTCTTTCTAAGCAGAAAAACGTGGCTTTATCGTGTCGGAAAGATCAGTAAGCGGCCTTATTCAGCTGCGACATATACAGCAAATCCCCGTCCATTGGGAAGCCGATGAAACAACATCAGCTTCAGATGTAAACTTCTCTCTGTTTACGGGTCACTCATTGTCACTTTGTACAAATAATTGCCTTTGTAGGATAGCTAAAGGACTCCAAGTGCCTGATGGGACAATAAATAAATGATACAAATAACGCATCGTGCTGTTCTGCATTGGTCTTTGGATTGCACTCCTGCATTTTGTTGTACCATTTAAACAGTTGCCGAGTTCTCTGAACATGTACAGTACATGTTCTCCACTCTGGATCAGCTAACAGCAGGAAATGCTCACATGCCGGGCCAACGGAGGCTCACCGATCGTCTTCCCTGAGTAGCTAGCAGTTCTTCATGGGCAGGACTCCTCCGGTCATGTGGTCCATCTCTCTTTCCCAGGTGTACGACTTTGCTGTGAAGGAGGTTCTCATTCACCGAGTGCCCCTGGAGGAAGGTGCCGTTTCCCCTCACAAGAAGAAAAGGAAGCACAGGCAAGCAGAAAATGGCGGGCTGGAGTGTCTGACTTTCCGATAAAGACAGCTAGCTAAAACGGGAGTGTTTGCCCTGCACAGCCAAGCGGTTAGACATTGGCGGGCTGGAGTGTCTGACTTTCCGATAAAAACAGCTAGCTAAAACGGGAGTGTTGCCCTGCACAGGCAAGCGGTTAGACATTGGTGGGCTGGAGTGTCTGACTTTCCGATAAAGACAGCTAGCTAAAACGGGAGTGTTGCCCTGCACAGGCAAGCGGTTAGACATTGGTGGGCTGGAGTGTCTGACTTTCCGATAAAGACAGCTAGCTAAAACGGGAGTGTTGCCCTGCACAGTCTCTTGTGCTTCCACTCAGAATCGAATACATTTGCTGGTTGACCTTCTGTGTTTTAGTTATTACAAAAGCATTAACATTGATAATTGGAGGAGTAGAGTATAATGAAATAAACATAATTCAGTAAATGTTTTGATTTTTTTTTTAGGCTGTGGGCAAAGATTCAACTAAAAAAAGGTATGTTGATAAATAAAATGTATTATTACAATTACAATGAGTAGATATTATTGTATTATTATATATTATATTATATATTATATATTATTACTAAGTCCTGGCGGGACCAGTATTCAGTCTTCAGTCTTCCAGTACGTTTCCATATTCTATTCTAGTATTCTAAGTTTGTGCTAAATTTATCTTCTTCTGTTCTTTGATTTTTTAATTTTTTTTGTCTTGCTGCATGCATCCTTCTGCCTTCAGATAATTCATCCAGTCAGGTCTACAACTACCAGCCGTGCGACCACCCTGAGCACCCATGTGACAGTTCCTGTCCCTGTGTGATGACTCAGAATTTCTGTGAGAAGTTCTGCCAGTGTGATCATGAGTGTAAGTCTCCTCCTATCCCCTTACTGGTTCCCATTAACTTTCCCCCCCACCCTTTCCACTTGTGGGGGCGCCAGTACATTTAATACTCTGCTGCGTACTGGCGTACCGTTTCTGACCTTGTTCCTTGCGGTTTCTAAATGTCTTGGCCGTTTACTTTTAGCTCCTTAATGATTTAATAATTTCAGTTGAAATCCATCTTTACTCTGATTATGCACCAAAATCTCTTATTCCACCTAGAAGAAGAAACTAGAAGCATTTAAATAATTCTGTGGAGCAGAAGGTCCTATTTAGTATGCAACAGGTAAACCTGGTTCAGTGTCACACATTTACAGTTATGTACATGTGTTTATTTAGCAGACACTTTTGCTAAACACATACATAGAGAGGCAGGTAGTTCCCAAGCAAGGAGCCAGCATAGGTATAAAAGCTGGTCTGTTACCTTTCCCATGCGTTACACTTAAGTACAGGATAATCATAGGAAGAGAATCTACAAAAAAGAGCCAATGTCTGTTGCATGGGTTTCTTCTTGTTACTTCTTGCAGTACTTAGGAGGACCATCTAGACATGTTTGCTGTTTATGTACGTGTGTGTGTGTGTGTGTGTGTGTGTGTGTCACTTGCGAGAAGTTGTACTGGCGCCACTCTGTGGTCAGAATATGAACATCACAAATAAATGTTGGTTATTAACCAGTTATACCGATATAGACTTTTCTTACTGGTTCTTCTTTTATTCAGATTTTTTGAATATTTTAATATAATATATAAACTGGTTTTTCAGTACAAGAGTCACAGTGAACTTGTCATATTCTGCACTTTTTTTGAACAGTAAAAATGGACTTGGTTACATAATACTGCTGCTGCTGAACGGCTGTGTTTCTGCTCACATCAGAATGATGGCTGCTCTCAAGGCCAGCATGCAGAAAAGCGCGATGGCCCCGAATAGGCTGTGTACATTTCCGTCATTACATGCATTGGTCCTACAGCATTCCTGTAATGTTTAAGCCAAACTTGTCAAATACTTGTGGCTTATGCTTGCTGGGAATTTGTTTGCTGATGGCAAAATTTATATTTTAAGTATTGAAAATATTGAAATGTTCAGACATACCTGGATTGCATTGTGATGACATCACAGAACCAACATTTTAAAGCTTTTTTCAAAGGTTTGTCTGCATTTTTCCTGGAAGATGTTTGTTGTCCAATTTATGCGTCCAAGCCAATATGATTCTCTTACTGTATTTTTGAAATCTTAAGCTCATGATGAAATGGTTTTAATTTTTATTTATGGATAACAACGAAAAACAGTGGGGCTTTTTAAAACTGCTGTAGTGGAATCAGGACACGTGTCCTGTGATTGGCTGGCATCCCAATATGGTCTTACCCCTGCCTTATGCTCTTATAGGCTCCAGACCCACTCCAACCCTAAGTACAATAGATGGCTGGACAATGGGTGCACCCTGTGTCCAGTACGCTTGTTAGATGAAAACCATTACTGTTGTAGTACAAATGGGGCAGTAATATGATAAGAGACTTTAATCCTGAATCTGTCATCACCATATGAATCAGCCTTTATGTGCCACAATTAGCTGCTAACTCATCGGGAGAAATGTTGCAGGAATTTCCATTTGCAAGTAAGCAGGCTTTTCAGCAAATACAGTAGCTTAATATTGTTCGCTTTTTAGAACAGTCTGTTTATGTGCCCACTTAGCTGTATTTACATGGTTATATTTGTCAGTGTAACACTCCTAACACTGTGGTCCAATGCAGGCCAGAACCGCTTCCCTGGCTGTCGGTGCAAGACCCAGTGCAACACCAAGCAATGCCCCTGCTACTTGGCAGTGCGGGAGTGTGACCCGGACCTGTGCATGACCTGTGGCGCCTCAGAGCACTGGGACACCAAGACCGTGTCCTGCAAGAACTGCAGCATCCAGAGGGGTCTGAAGAAGGTAAGGGGCCCACAGTGAGAGTCTGTTAGTGCTCAGTCAGGTGGCTGGGGGACTGAGTACCGATGTCATTTCTCAATGGACACACCTTGAGTTGTGTTATACTTCAATTCAGGAAACCTGTAAACAAGTAGAAATTTAGGGTGAAATTGACAATGATGCTGGCCATTAGCTGCTGTAAATGACTGAGAAGCATCTGGATTTTTTATGTTCTTCTGTCCTTTGGTTGCGTAGTCACGAGGGCGCGTCTTTGGAATGTGTCTCTCGTCCCCATTTTTGCTGCGGGCAGGTCCGTCCACACTTGCTTTGGTATGGGCAGCATCCTTTAGCAGTATTACTGAAGGCACAAGTGCATAAACATGTCAAGAAGAGCGGGAATTCTTTCAGCAAACGGTAGCAGAGAGAGGGGGCATGCCGTGTCCAGTGCTGGGTAGCAGAGAGAGGGGGCATGCCGTGTCCAGTGCTGGGTAGCTGAGAGAGGGGGCATGCCGTGTCCAGTGCTGGGTAGCTGAGAGAGAGAGGGCATGCCGTGTCCAGTGCTGGGTAGCTTGAGAGGACCGCACGGAGGCGGCAGGGGTAACGTAGATGAGTAATGCATAGCAGTAATTCATAAGTCGTTTTACTATTGCCCTAGAATAATTTGCGCCGCAGTTATGTAAATCACATATTACATCACCCAAGGTGTGTCTATACATCTGTATCAACACATCATTCTGATGTATTACATCACGTTTGTTGTATATGCAAATGCCTTTCGTAACAACCTACCCTCTGCCGGCCTGGAAATGCAGACAGGCTGTAATCTTTGCAGCCTCATTCCCAATGTCCTCTGTACCCTTTCGCCAGCACCTCCTGCTGGCTCCCTCAGACGTCGCGGGCTGGGGCACTTTCATCAAGGAGGCTGTGCAGAAGAACGAGTTCATCTCTGAATACTGCGGAGAGGCAAGTCTAACCCCCTGGGGCTCCATTTCCTCCTAGCTGGTCCTCAGCTGGTCAGCAAATTGTAGTCTCTGTCCCCCCCTGTGTTAAACACTAGCCTTCAGCATCATTTTACTGATATGGCTATTGGCATCAAGAGCAACATTGCTGTTTCCCCAGTGTTAAACATTCCAGTTTCACCAGGTCAGTTCATACTTCAGCTTTCCCTGTGAGCTGTCATTTCATGTAGGGGAAAGTGAGATAAATGTCATCATCAGGGGTTTACGCTGGACAGTGCACGTGTAGCCCACGTGCTGTGGGCCAGCTCCGCAGATCTGCCTGGAAGCCTAACCTCAGTTTGTCTTCCTGCAGCTCATTTCACAAGATGAGGCAGACCGGAGAGGTCGCATTTATGACAAATACATGTCCAGCTTCCTGTTCAACTTGAACAATGGTACTCACCCCACTTTCCTGTTCATTCAAAATAAATGAAACAGTGTTCTCCGTTTGACTTTAAAACGGTTTATAAATTCTGCGTAGTTATTTCTTATATTTTGTTCAGCCACGTGATGGCGATCGGTATCGTTTTTTTTTTTTTTTTCTTCAGATCATAAGCTGCTACTTTCGTTTTTTCTCATCATCCATTTCTAGAGCAAGAAACGGTACAGGTTTATTTAAAGCACTTAGAGTATGTTCTCATGTTCTCTACATGTTACCAACATGTATGTATTTTCTGGCACCTTTATCTGATCTTTTTTTGTCAGCAGCTAAAATAATATAAAATTGCTCTGCCCAATAGATTTTGTTGTTGATGCCACCAGGAAAGGAAATAAAATCCGCTTTGCGAATCACTCCGTGAACCCGAACTGCTATGCCAAAGGTACGGTGAGGACCTGCTTGCTGCCGTTCGTGTAGTGCTCAGGAATACCACGCCTGGTGTTTTCCCATGCTTTGGTGCTGATGCGGCAGCATGGCACTGTACTTGCAGTGGTGATGGTGAATGGAGACCACCGCATCGGCATTTTCGCCAAAAGGGCTATCCAGCAAGGAGAGGAACTTTTCTTTGATTACAGGTGAGAGGATTTTGTATTGAATCTGAGTCCTACATTATAAAGCAGGGTTCCTCAACCTTTCCAACCTCACAGGCCACTATGCCTCATTTATCATCTCTACCACACGAGGGGGGTGGTTCCCCTTGGTAAACTATACCAACCGGGGGGGGGGGGGCTGAGCGATATGGCAAAACATCACCGCTATGCATCGATATTTCTTTACTTCATCGTCCCATTTTTGCTAAAACTTCCCTTAAAATTACAGGAACATGAGAAATTGTATGGACTGCAAACTGAAATCTAATTTTAATAAATACATCATACAAGAGTAATCTTTTTTGTTGTAGGGTGTAACATTGTAAAGTTCAGAAAGTGCGGCTTGTTGTTGGGTTTTTCCTCTGACTGCCTCGCTGCTTGTTCCAGGGGGTGGTTTTGACTGGTAGAGCTGTAACTCGAAACGAAAATAACAAAAAATAAAATGCTGTGTCCCATTTTTAACCAAGATGTGATGCAGTTTGTCCTGTATTTCTTTAGGTTGAAAGTGGAAGCCCTAATTGCCAGTGTTTGTGACTGTAAGCAGTAGCATTCTGTATGTTCTTCTGGCAGTGCTTCAAATGCTGAAATAAGCTCACAGTATTTCCAGTTTTAGTTCGCACAAATTTTCGGCTATTTACTGCTAAAAGTGCAAAAAATACTGGCACACCACCAACATCTTTTAACTTATTCGACCACATTATCTTCTTTCTAAAAGACTGTGTGGCAACTAAGCTGTCACCTTCATCACCAACACTTGAAATTTCCTCTGAGGAGCACATATCTCTTCCATGATATTACCAAACAGGTGCATAAGGCGCGCTCCCCTAAATCAAACAGACTTGTTATGTGTTTGTTGGGCGTATGATTGGTTGGTAGGGTTGGGTACCGTTTGGGTTTCATTCGATACCGGTGCCAAATCGATGCTTTTAAAACGGTGCCGGTTCCTAAACGGTACTTAAAACGGTACACAGCAGATGTTTCCTTACCTTATTAATGTATATTTAGATCCATGGCTTTATCAATTATAACTGACATTTTATTCGATTTAATCACATGTACATTAGATTTGATTTTACTACATTATTGATGTATATTAAGGTTTTGATACATATTCAGGTTTTTACCGATATGTTTCAACTTCAACTGATGGCTACTGCTTCAGTCTGCGCTTGAAAATGTAAATTACCTGATATATAAGACGGCAATTAAATGCATATCAGTGAAGTAAAATTCCTAATATTGTATACTGTAATATTGTAATATCTCAAGGTAATAATTATTCAGTTCATGTTGGCTCAGCAAACATTTTGCTATGGAGCTAAATACGTTATTTGTATACGTATTTTATATACGTTATAAAACATGTCGCTTTCAATATAAATATACATCAATGATCTCATAAAACGTGTTGGTTATAATGGATAAAACACATCGCTGATGAGTTAAATATACGTTATCTAATGAAACATGTCTATTGTGCTATCAAGCTAAATGTAAACGATTTCTCAATAATAATGGATGAAAACACACTTTAAAAACGCGGGTTTCCGCGCCTGCGTTGTGCCGTATGTGTCGCAGGCGCTGGTAACGGTGACCACCACATATGTCAGTGGCACCGAAACTCACGGTGTCATTCACCGTTCACGTTGGCACCGGTTATACACTGGAACCGAATTTCAGTACCCAACCCTAATCTTACTACTGCTGTAAATGTCATTGGAGGGCCGAGAACTTGATTAATTTAATTTAAATCTTTCACCCAGTTCCGTATGTTCCGCGTGTTACGCCCTGCCCATCTGCCCCTCCTGTGTGCCACGCCCCCCTCGTTACCCTCGTGGGAATCCTCATGTTACCAGCCGTTTCCTGTTTGCTGTTAGTGCTTCGGTGTATTTAGTCTGTCTGAGTCCAGTCTCCCCTGTCGGTCATTGTAGATGTTGCTGCATGTCTATGCTCGCTGTTACGTTTGCTCTCGTGTTTACCCCGTGCTTGTTAATAAACGCCCTTTGGAAGGGCTGTACCCCGCCGCAATCGTAACACCGCACAGCTCGTGCGCACCGCCGCTGATGAGCGCGCGAAAGTACTGACATTTTTGGTACCGTTTGATTTGATACGAAGCGATAGCCAGTAGTAGCGACATCATTGGGTCGGTACTTCGGTACCTAACCATATTGGTTGGAATCACGTTTGTTTCTGTGATGTGATGGGCTGCTGTTTGCCATCAAGGAATGCTCCTTTTTTTGAAGTTGCAAATTTTTTTAATGTTCAGACTTGATACAATAACAACTTGATATCATTTCGCCCAGCTCTATCCCCTCAGTACAGTTCCACCAGGGGACTTTCCCATAGTTACTGGCTTCCCATCCATGCAGTGCCCATTTACGGACTGAACCATGGTTTCCTGCCACAGTTCAGCAGCTCATTAGGGGCCACTTGCACCAGTGGTTGAGAAACACTGTCATAAAGGACACCAGTCATTCACCACGGCCATTTCACCCCCCCCCCTCCCCCACAGTTATCAGGTGGTACTATATAACCAAAGAAACACCCAGACTTCAAGTTTAAGGGACAGTTTGTCTTTCTTGGCAAATGTGAATCACGCTGTAATATTACTTCTATTGTTACAGTCTGACATATTGATACCTTAATCCTTGATTTGTTTCATTATTCCACATATATATAAACAGTGGTATTATTATTCTGTAAACAATGGTATTATTGGTCATTTATTTTTGTTATTTATTGCTGTTTTTATATCATCTTTAGCAGCAATAGGATGCACACAAGTAAGAACTCCATGTACATTAAAAAACACCTTGCAAAAAACCCTAAAAACTTTAAACTTCGCTTGAAATGGCGTACATTTTGAATTGAATTTCACCTTTAAAACAGGGTTTCTAATAGGTTTTAAGTTTAGTGCATGGGGCCTAAAGCCTCCACTGTAGTGAGAGACACAGCAGAGCGTTTCACAAACATTTCACAAACAGATGCACACAGTTATGTTCTAACCGTTCTCGCAACTTGCTTTTATACGTTTTTGAGGTTTTCCTGCTTTGTCATCCAGGTACAGCCAGGCAGATGCCCTGAAATATGTGGGAATTGAGCGGGAGATCGACATCATGTAGCGAAGCGAGCTGGCACGTCTCCTGTCCACGTCTCTCGGCTACCTTCCGGCACCTTGCTGCCAGGCACCCTAACCTGCAGTCCATCCTGTGTGTCGCTTTAGGTCCAGGTCACATGAGTTTACGGCAGCAGCTGAGATGCTAACAATATTAGCGGCGCTATAGTAATATAATCATGCTGAATCGTCTACGTTCTTGGGACAGCAGAGCAGTGTTTGGCCAGTGGGTTGATCTGAGAAGCTTTGTGTTAGGTGACTCAGATAAGCCATATATATACACACACTAAATCTGTAACGGCACGAGAAACGTCAACATTAATACAAGACTATCAGTGAGTGTCATTTGAATGTACATACTGATCCTCACAACTGCAGATGCGCCTAGTAACAGAAATATGTCAGTGAAGTCGTTTTGTTTCCGTCTCTGCAACATCCAGACAGTAGGGTTACATTGTTGCTGTGGCTTCTGGCTGAGTCTATAGAGCAGGGTCAAAGGGACCATCTCTTCACTGCAGTGTCCTTCGTCTGCCCCTGCCGCCTGACCCGTGTGAACACCGTCACTGTCCCATAACACGCAGCAGTGCGAAAACGACCAAGTGAATGTGAGTTCAGCACAAACGACAGATATGCTAGGCTAATGTGTCAGGCGGCCATATGCGGGGGTTGGCATAAGCGGTACAAAAGCACACATACGTGAGATAGAAGACGTTTCCGTGCTAGCGTACCACTTATGTCAAACCCCAGGCCATATGCATTAAATCACTGGCATGGAGACTTCATGTGTTGAGTTACTTTTTAAAAATCCCACGTGAAGCCAGTAGTTGCATGGGACATTATTACCATTCATCTTCTTCAAGTTGTCCTCCAGACTGCCATATTCTTTGTGCAATACCAAGGATTTCACATAGTATAAATAGATCCCTGCAGGTACGAACTCATTATTGAGAACTGAGAATTTACAGTAATGCAGTCAGTTAAGTCAGAAATGTTAGGTTTGAGTGACAGAGCTATGGAGCTAGGAAAGCTCAAAGACCTTTATCTCCTGTTTTCGAGAGTGTCCTCTTGTAATGGCCAATCACATCAAGTGTAAATGATCAGGGCATCCCTTTGGCAGGACATGTCATTATGGCTGCTGATGGGAATGAGGCACACGTGTGGGTGAATGAAGATTGGGCTGCTAATCCCACAGAGGGGCCCCAGATGAAGGTCTCTGGCCCTCCAGTATGCTCAGCGTCACAGATACCTACAGTTGAAACCAAAAGTTTACATACACTGTATAAAAAGACACACAACTTTTTTTTTCTTTACTGTCTGATATTAAATCATGCAAAACCCTTTCATTTTTGGGCCCGTTCGGATTCCCAAAATCATTTCTATTTGCTAAATAATGTGTGAAAGAATTTTTTAGAGATTTTTTTTTTTATTACTTTCTTCAAAGTCAAAAGTTTACATACATTTGCTTAGTATTTGGTAGAATTGCCTTTAAACTGAATGACTTGACGCAAACGCTTTGGG
>JAODKM010000088.1:14303653-14319745 GCA_026780845.1 Petrocephalus sullivani | reverse complement strand
AATGATTTTGGGAATCCGAACAGGCCTAAAACTGAAAGGGTTTTGTATGATTTAATATCAGACAGTAAGAAAAAAAAGTTATGTCTTTTTATACAGTGTATGTAAACTTTTGGTTTCAACTGTAGTGTTTTAATTTCTGAGACTTTAACAATAAGATACATACAAGCAAAAAAAAAAAAAAAAACGATTTTGTTGCCACTTCATAGTCTTCTTCAGCGTGTTTTCAAACTATTTTAGGTCTTGATTATTTTTAAATGCAGGATCTGCAAAGATGTTTATTTAATGTAATTTCATTTTAACCAAAGTGTATTTTATTTTAAATTTTAGTCAGAAACTATGAATAAATTTACATTGAAATGCATTATTTGAAAGTATGCAATCTGAAAACTTCAGTCAAACTGATAATTGCAGTTGAATACTTTTATTTATAGGTGATGAAATGCTGCATTTCACAATAGCTTCTTTGGTTATTTGAGTGTTGTGTATAATCATCCAGACATTATCCAATATATTCTGAGAATTTAGTAGACCGACTGTCCAGTGTACCAGAAAATAAATTGGATGGTGCATTTTTTTCTGAATTATCCCTTCACCTAACCAATTCTTTTGCTCCTGAAAGGTAGATAAAAATGTGGTACATTGAGCATTATGGGGGATGACTG
The DNA here is from genome assembly GCA_026780845.1 of Petrocephalus sullivani. Lineage (NCBI taxonomy): Eukaryota > Metazoa > Chordata > Actinopteri > Osteoglossiformes > Mormyridae > Petrocephalus > Petrocephalus sullivani. The sequence goes on along the minus strand of JAODKM010000088.1, from coordinate 14,319,083 downwards.
ACATGTAAGCATATCCAAAAATTTGTGCTTGAATCCATTTTCTGGTACAGCCCGTTTCTATAGGCTTTTATGAAACTATTGTAAGAAAGGGCTTAGGTTGTGAAATATAACCTTTAAGTCTTCTGTTAGGAGAAGCAGGAAGCTCCGCGTTAGATGCACTATATAATCCAAAGCAAGAGCTCGTGTTTATATTTGTAATCCCGCTCTAAGAGCAAAGCATTCTTTTGGTTAATTTTAGTGCATTTATTTTTCATGACTTTGTTTTCCTTCCAAATCCATGCCATGTGAAGACCAACGCTTCTCCAGCCTCGGCTGGTCTTTGTGACAGCAGCTTGTGGTAAGTCGTGTCTCTGGCGTGCTGTTCGGTAGAGTTCCTCACACGGCTTGTACCGCTTGCTTATATGCCTGCCTCCTTGGCCACTGTTGGAATAATGCAAGGCACCTGTAACTGTTGTTTACTATAACTTATTTGGAAATTCTTCTATCCATTAAAATGAAAGCATTTAATTGTGTGTGTGTGTGTGTGGTTTTCTTATTGAAAGGCGAAACGCAGAGAGATACTCCGGTTCCCTTTTGCTTGCATAATATTTAAATTACTAGAGAATGTGAGAGATGTGATCAGATCATTCTGTTCAGCAACTTTTACTGGGTCGAGTTTCGAGTGGTATCTGTACTCTCAGGAGTGCGTTTCATTTTAGTAGACTGATAAGATGTGCGGTATTGTTCTGTAACTGGGACTGTTACAGTACATAGAATATGAGGTAAGTTATGACATTTACAAAGTCCTGTAAGGGACGAACATTTTCATCCTGACTGGTAAGAAGCAGTGATGGTGCCCAGGGTTGAGGGAAAAGCCCATCACCCACCTGCAAGCATATGATTCTTAAGTGGCACCAATTGGTTAATTGTTAATTATTTGTGATCATTCATCAAGAATTAGGGAGCAGTGTGTTTTAGGTTCCTTCCTCCCTGCTGCTGAAAAAAAATGCATTTATGATCATTTAAATGCATGATGAAGTTTCAGACTTTAGTGGTGTTTCAAAGCTTTAATTTCATTAAATGCATTGTGATTGAATCCCCACGTGTCCATTTAGTGGGACTGCTGTATTTTGGTCATAATGGTACCCCTTGAAAGTAAGGAAATGCAAAAACTTTTTTCATTAAGAATATCTGTGCGTGTGAATATCTAGGATTTCAACCATTTTCTGTCTGCAGTCATGTTTAGAACATACATCTCCTTTAATTTTCTTTATTGAAGAGTGTTTTTTATATTCAGGTCTACAAGCCATATTCCACTTACTTATGGTTACTTACAATGGATGCATTATGGAACTAAGACGGAACATAAACGACATACTAAGTCTGAGTGCAGTAATAGACAGAAGGGTGGCCCTGTCGCACTGGTCAGCCAGAACATTAAAAAATGCCATAATTCTCTATCGTTTCAACAGTGATGTGATAACAGAATTTGGTAACAATATTCACAATGTTTTCTGAATTCTACATTTTAGGATAAGTTAGGATTAAAAAAAGGATGCATTTTTACAAGTGATACTCTGTTAAATGCATGTTGTGTTTCATATAACGCTCTCTATTCATTGGCCTCACAGAGTCATAAAAAAATAAATAACAAAAATAGTTCTCTTAAGTAAACCATCTTACCATGAGAAGGACAACTTGGGCCACCCACTATAGCTATAGGAAAACTGGATAGTGGAGAACTTAGCTGAGAAATACTCACTACATACTACCAGGCCACTGATGTCAATGCACATTCCAGACACGACACGACGGACCTCCACCACTCGCACACATGTGGATCACACGCAAACAGCTCCAACGGGCAGCAGCGGTGGGCTGGTGGCTCTACAGCGCAGACATGGCAGGAAGCAAGCTCTCTGGCACAGACAAACACATGCTTTCAAACAGGAAATGGGAAGTTGGTGCCCACCGACATCCGGCACACATGTCAATGCACTATGTGCAGGTGTACATGCACACGCACGCCCACAAGACTCTGCTATGGTGGGCTTCCATAAACATGAGAATAACAGACTTTGCTGTAAGCAGTCATTGTCACGGCAATGGCAGTGAAAAGTACAATAGATTTCTCTTTTTGCTCTTTTATAGAAATGAGTACCATAAAAACATGAAATATATATTTTCTAGTGCCATATGTGTACAATACCTTATGACTCGCCCATTACAACAAAGCTGACGTTTAATGCTGGAAGCAGCTCACTGATTGGAAAGTGCTTTTTTTTTGGCATGCTGTGCTATGCAAAGCTTGACTTTACATTGCGCTGACATCAAAGTTGCTATCGCATGGCAAGCAGCTAGGCAGCAATATGGCAAATCTATGCTATCAGTCTAGTAAGCCAAATGTACAGATTGTGCAGATGTTAACATCACGGCGGTCCTTCATGTGGGTGTGTGTATGTAGATAGTTTTTTTTTTTTTATTATTTAACTGATGTGTGTGCACAACTGTGTTTGAGTGGTTGCCTAAACATTTTGAAGACTCCATCAGCATAGTGGATTGGGTTCTCCTGACTGTAGAACGTTTAGACTTCCCAAAGCAGCTCCTATGTCATTATGCAGAATAGATGGGGCTTGGAAAGAGCACCGACTTATCGGCTGTGTCTGTAAACAGCTAAAGAGTTTCACTCCAATAACTCCAATCCAATGCATCAAACACATTCCCCCACTATCACATTTAACCACTTTCAAAATGGTCATTTAGCCTTTGCAAGCCTGTCTAATCCACTCCGAAACGCATCCTTTTAGCTAGTTAAAAATAAAAACTATATAACACACCAGTCCTTTGTTCCACACACATTTTTGTCAGTATAGCCTCCTGATGTTTATACTGCGGTTGTTTTTCACTTCTGTAAATCCATACTGTGTAAACGTTAAAGTAGAGATCTTGTCTGTTTAGGGGGGTGTTCCACGAAGCAGGATTTCTTGCTTGCCAGATAATTTGTTGGATTTAAGGTAGTCTGGGCTAAATGGACTTCATCTTCGTTAACTTACATTTAGCTCAGACTACATTAAATCCAACAAGTTATCTGGCTAAGTAAGAAATCCTGCTTCGTGGAACATCCCCCAGGTTTCTGTCTTTGCATCAAGCCTCCAGACTGCTTCCCCTGCTGAGGATTGTGGGCGCAGCAGGCCGTGTGGCTCAGACCAGACCTCTCCTTCAATGGCCTCAGACTCAAGCTCCACCTTTATACCTAGTTTAGACTCGTTTGCCCGCTTATTACTGCCTTTACGAACATGCAAACAAAAACATTATAAATGAAGTCCTGAAGAGTGGACAGTTTTGGTTTAAAAAAGAGCACCTGAAAAGTATACAATTAATTAATGTGTATTAAATAAATATAGTATGTGATCGTTTCATTACATAAATCCTTCAAAATACACTCCTAACCACGACTTCATTTTTAGTCGGCATGCTGTCATTCGTTTTTTCCCCTTTATTCTTCTATATTTCATTTTTTTAAAGATTAACATAACTTTGCAACTAGTATGTTTCCCCCTTATTTCAAAATGAGAACGGAAAACCATGGGAGGATTAAAATGATTCCAGGCACTTTGCTTGGTCACTCGTGTGATGTGGTGTGAGGCTATGAGCTGTAATCTGTAGATAGAGTACACTGTGTGCATCATATCCTGTAACACCTTTGTGTCTGATGTGATTAAAAAAGGACAAAGGGGGATGTACATAAAGGTGACACATGAACAGGGAGAGTAAGTACACAGGTCTGAGGGTGGGTGTGAAATGGCTACTCCCCTAATCTCATTTCATTCACTGGCCAGCTCTTCCTGAATCTTAGGCAGGCTCTTCTCTTTCGACTTCCTGCGTGGAGGCTCTGTTTCTGTGAGCGGCTTCGCGCTGCTGGGCGACTCCACTATCTTGGGCTCGTTGGTGCTGTAGCTCCCCTTGTAGCGGTACAGGTAGCCGTACAAGGCGTAGAGCGCGCCGAATACCACCAGCAGGGCAATGAAGACAAAGACTGGGGGAAAGGAACAAGCTGTTTTAGCCAAGGACAAGGATAGACAGGAACAGTTTAAATTAAACCGTCATTACAATGAATCCGTATTAGCAGCTTTATATTGGTGACATTTACAAGAAATAAAATTTCTTAAAGACACTACAGCAAGTACAATAATCATGCATGCTCAGAAATCATAACAGTGACATTTTAGAACATTTAGATGATCAGATGTTTATTAAAGACATCCAGCGCCTATTTTCTAGGGGCATTCGATATGGAATTAAGATCGTCATTAGCAATTATATTAATAATTGAGAAATCCATCAATTACTTTTTAGAATGACTCATTCATATACAGCTCTGGGAAAAATTAAGAGACTCTTATCATCAATTTATGGGTAAGCTTCTGTGTAAAATATAGGTCCAGCCTGGCTCTTCTCTGCTTACTGATGAAGGACTTATGCCTTGCTGTCAGGGACTTCAGTCCTGCTTATAGGGGCCTGTTATGAACTATCCTAGCAGTGCACTTCACACCACTTAATGTTTCCCATTCATTTTGAAGGTCACTTGAGGTCATCCTCCGATTCATGAGGCACTGTTGGATTAGTTGATGGTTATATCTGGCATTAGAAAGTCACTTCTGCCCTCGACCTGGCTGGTTTTTGGTCATTCCCAGTGTCTCCTGCTTCACCTTGTTCTTGTGTACTGCTGCTTGAGTGGTCTCAATTTTAGTTAATGTTTAGTTCTTGTACATGTATATAGGCCAAGCCATTGTCATGAGGCAGGAACCAACCCCGGACGTGGTTCCAGGACATCACAGGATGTATACACACATACTTACTCATACAGGGACATGAGAACCCGGGGGGACCCCTTCCCCCAATATTTGATTTGGCTTCACATCCCCCCATAAACAGTCTGTTGTTTGAATAATTAAATTGCCCCCTCCAATCTCAAACCTTTTCATAGGCTATTGCACTCATGCACGGGTTATGTGGGGTGTAAAGTGACATGCAGTTGTCACATCAGATGATCCGCAATAATAAGCTGGATTAAGTCACTAAGTCATACTAAAATATTTGTTATAGGAAACAAAACTTAGTAAGCTCTGCAATTTAAATGATGTTGCTTTTCAAGATTAGATCAGTCTAAAGTTTACTGCAGTCACTTTTGCATGAGTTCTGCATCATAATCAGTACAAGCATAATCATCCTTGCTGCTAGACTCACTCATAGACCATGTATGGCATTTATGAGAAATGTAACAAAATGAGTGAGTAGGAGAAAAGCAAACAAGAGATGGCTCACCAAAAGTAATTCATCTTTTGTTCTACGGAAATATTTGGTCAGCACTTTGAGACAGTCAAGGAACCGGGACCTAACCACGTCCTGAACTGCAGCCCATTGCCATTCAGAGCAATGCTATCCATGCAGCCATCATTCTGTTCAACCATCAGACAGGCTTTGCAGTAACCTTTGCATTGTATGCGATGTGAACATTTGCATGAGGGACTTGTAAACAATGAGCTCAAGACAGTTAAGTTAGTGTTGCTTTTTATGCTGGGAGAATGGCATTTGTGTACGTGCCGCAGTAGTGTGAACATCAATGAATAACCGATAAATACATACAATAAAAGTGCTGTGAACACTGTGTGCCACTCTTGCCTCTTCTTCTCTGCTGTCCTGTAAAATCCTTGAAAATGAAGAGGATTTGCACCCAGACGGCAGTGAACTGTTCGTACGCTTCAAGAGATTTGTAGTTTTTAAACTTCAAAAGTGTACGCACTAATGCCAAAAACGAGGTAGTCGCCATAAGAGAGCCGAGGTAGCGCCTCGGGATCCTTTGTCCATGTGTTCCCTGGCATCTCGTAAGGGTCGATGTTGTTGATCGCCAATACTTCTGCAAATACATTTTCTTGACATAGCACTTCCGTTTCTCGCGGTATGGAATCTTCTCACTGTTCTTCACTGTTCTCCATCTTCGTGTTTCTTCCAGTGTGAAGATCTGGGGTGCGTTTCCCAAAAGCATACTGTAGTTGCTAACTACGATAGCATCTTACATGGTTAGGACCAGGTAACTGAACGAGTCAAACTATGTTAATTGCTAATGGGAGCTTTTGGGAAGCGCACCCCTGGTTATTTGCATTCCTCTGAATATGGTGCCGATATCAAGTTATTCAATGCGATAGTGATGTAACTCCACGGGCCCGATCCAGGAGATAGTAACTAGGGCTTATTTTTGGAGTAGGGCGTATATTACAAACATCTTGGGGGGAAAATCATGCTAGGGCTTATTTTCCAGAAAACATGGTATATATGCACTATATATTGTTTTCAGTTAATATGGTCTTTTTTATTGTATTTCTCCTAATTTTACTTTTTTAGCAGACAACTTGTATGAGGGGTGAAACTCAAAAATGAAATGATAAAAATGGAAGCAATAAAAATGCATGTGAACTGAAACATAGCGGGGTAAAAAATTATGTGTTATGAAAAATAAACAGGTAAATTATCAAGTGAGTTGATTAATTTCAAGCCAATTTGATTAAAACGCTTGTGATTTCATGAAAATAAAGTAATGTTTTATCATTCTGTGGATTTAACAAAAAATAAATTGATAAAATGGAGGTGATGAATATGTGATTGAACTGAAAATAGAGTGATGAATTGTCGATTGATTGGTTGTATTTGTAACACACACACACATATCATGTGACGTAACTTACGAGCTATCATTGGTGGACTTGATAAGTCATCATGGATGTAGTAGAACACTGCAATGACAAACAAACGGGCATCAGATACAGACACAAGGCACCCCCCACTCTTAACATGAACTCCATTAGCACTGTACAAATGGCATCTGCTGTCAGAAATCGCTCATATCCAGCACTATTATTTATCTTTGTGGGCAGATTTCAGAGCTCATAATATCATGTGACAGGTGAGCAATGATAACTGGACATATAATGGCATTTTGGGAACTGAAGTCTCACCTAATCCGGTGAACCATGGGTCAGCTGAAAGAGGCACCAGACCCAGCACAGGGGGGAAGACCCCACAGTTGGACTCCGCAACAAAACCCTGCACCGTAACAGGTGGGTGCGTTTCATTGGGGCGGAAGTAAGTCTTGAGCGGGGCATAGATGTTGTACCGCACTCCTGATATGCAGCCAATCAGGCCTGGGGAGTTATGCCTCTGGATCTCATAGTCAATGTCCCCCACCTCTGTGTAAGGTGTAAAAAAAATATTACTGGGGAATACGACAGCAAGGCTACAAAAGCACTATAGCTCATACCTCGCCCATAGTCTTCCATTGAGCTATATGGGATGGAATATATGCTCCTGAGTCTCTGGGGTAACTGAGAACAACACAGGGATGGGAACCGACCCCGTAAAGCAGTACTGCTGGATGCCGTTATTAACAGGGTTTGTCCATCACAACAGTTTTTATTAGGCACTCATGAACTGTACCTAAACAAGCATTATAATTTTAATGAAAGAATTTCTTTAGGCTATATATGCCTTTTACTTGACATAAAATGTATTTATGGACATTCTCTGTCATTTCTGCAATAATCGCCTTGTTAGACAGTGACAGGTGCCCACAGCAGTTTACGGCAGGGTCAAGCCAAGCCAAAAGAGACAATTTTCTCTTTAGATTTTTATTTACATGAATAACAAATTCACTGACTGCATGCATAACAGAACACGTATCATATATGTTAGGTACAGTGTGAAGTCTAGAAGACAACTTACCCATGACTCGGCCGAGAAACATTGACTTGGGAGAGTCAAACCTAATGTCTATGGCTGCCAAATGTTCTTTGATAGTCTCTGTATAGTCCACCTGTGAAAAAATCAGGATATGGGATCATAGAACTAAACTCTTTCAGGCCATATCATAAACATCACGCCTAGTTTTGAAACTCAGGATTTGCCCAAGCTCCTTGAGATCAGCTGGCAAGTTAGCTCTGCCCAGATGGTGCAAGCGTAACAAAGCAGAACAGGGCACCTGTACTCGCAAGGTTCTGTTCTGCCTGGTAATGTTGATGTAGTGGGGGTACCCGTCTGCCAGGTTCCTGGAGGACACTTGAAATTTGTGAGTGATCAAGCCCAAGCGATACCTCAGTGCTACGTTACCTAGAAGGACAGGAAAATTAAAAACCCGAATAAAAATACAGTAGTAAGTTTAAAATAGTGAATTGCACCTAAAATAAGCATAGAATCCATCCATCCATCTTCAAACCATTTACCTTAGTCAGGGTCATTGGGATATTCACATTAATTCAAACAGAAAACTCTATTAAATTTTACTTTGCTACCAAGACCACAAAAAATTCGACCTTTTTGTAAAAAAGATGAAATAGCATAACATAATGAAGGTGGAAAGGTGTTTTTGCCCCTGCTCTGTGCTGACGAAGCCCTGTCGGACCGTACCATCGCGTTTGAGGAGGACGGCGATGTAGTCTCTGACGAACGAGCTGATATAGAGCAGCACAGCCGGGGTCTGGGTGGTGCTGAAGCTGAACTCAATGTTGTCACTGGTCTGGTTGTAGCCCAAGCTGAAATTATGGGGGTCCAGCCAGTAGGCCCACTGAGTCTCATCAGAAATGGCCTCGTTCCGAATGTTGTAGCGCATCCACGCCCCTGCCTCAAAATAAGCTCCAATGTCTTAGGAAAATAAGAAACAATAAGGCTTATTGTTTTCATTTTAGTCATGAGTCTCTGCTAAACCTCACACGACTAAACACTACTATGTAAAAATCCTTGTGGAAATTCATGTTACAACCAGCCAATCAGCAGTATTTCCTAAACCATTAAGCTTTTGCTGATCTATGCAATTTATATTTATGACATCTGTATTTATTGGATTTTTGGCTCTTTTAAATATAGGAAAACAGACATAAATGTATTCTCTTTCAGATGCATTCAACCACTGACTGAACTATAAGGTATTTCATCCTTTGCATGCACCTTTTGATTGGACTGTAAGGTCTATGGTATTTTGCATGCAGCTTTTGATTGGACTATAAAGTCTTTGGTCCTTTGCATGGTACCTTTGTGGCAATAATAGCCCTCGAAGGCAGTGTTGTTGCAGTCGCAGAAATAGGAGGCATAGGCTTCCATGCATCGGCCACCGTTCCGACAGGGTATGGTGGCATTCAGGCACTGGCCTGTGCAGTTCAGCCGGACCCCTTCTGCCTCATTGATTTTTCCTGCCAGGTCGACAGGCACGCCATTCATCCGCAGTCCCCGCATGCAGCCCAGGAACGCCCTCAGCCTCGATTTGGCTGAGCCTGATAGAAGCGGACAGGAAGGTGTGATGCTTTCAGAAAGTGCATGATAACTGGTTCTTTCACAGTCACATAGGTTACTTAATGCCATTTTAATGCCAGGCATGAGCTTCATACATTTACACACGCACAAAACGATTCAAACGGCTCCCCCAAGTACCAAACCCAGCGCATATTTCAAGTATAGGTTCAAAGCCATAGTGATTTTTGTGAATTTTGTGAACTAGTGAATCGGGGAGAAATGCAGGGGTCAAGTTTGGGTGAAAGCTTATAAAACTTCTAAAATACTAAACATTTTGGTATCTGAAAAAGTCACCTTTACTAGAAATCGCATTTTGATTTAAAAGACATTAGGCAACATTAGGTAAATGATGACTACAGCTTACCTCATGAGAGTCATTCGAACCACAGCTACCAGAGAAGCATTTCCCTCACTTAGCTTTAGCATTGTAAAAGCCATTATTTGATTATGTAGGATATTTTATTTTTTTTTTAAGACAAAATATATTGTTCAAAGTGACTAAAAATAAAACAATAAATTCATGCGACCAGCCTCTTAGCATCCTACTGACATGATTTAGTACTGTGGAAGAGGGGTTAATTAAATATTAGGTACCACATGTAAAAAGAAAGAAGGACTGAAACCTTGCATATCTTAGTACCTTGATTTAAGTTTCAATTGACCTGTTTTTAATCTGAAAAATTTAACGAACAGCTGCAAAACGCGAGGCAACGCACCCACAAGGAGGGGCTGGGTGAACTTCATTCTGACAGTGGTCTGCCCAGGAAAGCGCCGCACTGCCCAGGGCATGTAGTCCACCTTGAGCCTGGCACCCTTCACGTTGATCTCCGCCTGGACAAAGTGCCACTCGTCGTCGTTGAGGGGCAGTGGTGAGCGATGGGTCACGTTGATGATGCCATCACCCACCATGAAGACAAAGAGCACGTTCCTGGTGGCTGGGAGACAGGAGACCATGAGGACCTTGAGGCTATTCTCCAACAGGCCAATCATCTCAGAGATCCCTACATTTCAACAATCTCACGCCAGACAGGCTGAGCCCTCCTTCATCTATACACGGCTTACTGTTGAGTTCCACTCGGATGAAGTTTCGGTGGCGGTCGTCAGAGTTCTCCAGGAAGACGCCGTAGTCAGCAGTGGTTTTGAAATGGAAGGAGATGTCAGCACTCGTGCCCGGTTTGAAAGTGGGAAACTTCAAGTGGGTCGGCTTGGTGAAGGAAATGGTGTTCCAGGTGTTTCCTGTGACCAGATATGGCGCAACACTCAGGCGGACTACACTCAGGAAGTTAGGTCTTTAACTATAGTGATAGCATTTCACTGGATCCTGGGCTCACCTCATTAGATCTTTATTTATTATCCTTTAGCAAATTCTGTGATTTGTTGCAGAAGAAAATGCTTTGCACCAAGTATGCGTAAAAGCATGTCTACTCACGATCACCGTGACAGCGCAGAGCTCCAACGTAAAACTGGGCCTCTGAACCCGTGCGGTTTGTGTCACCAACCACAACTCTGCGGACCGGCAGATGGTCTCTGAAGTTCAGCCAGCCTTTGTCTGAATACCTGTTTTCCATGAAAAGATGCACATTTGCATCAATATTTTAAAATGCATGCAAAATGTCACTTCTTACAGTAATAACGCTTTACACATCTATTGTCCGAGTTGGAGGGTATGAGGTAGAAAGCATGGTATATCTTGGGTGGGACAGTTCAAGGCACACACTTTCATACAACCACATTTCTAATTTTTTTTTAATTATTTTATGACAAATAAATGCTTAATTTAAATTTGAAACCAGCAACACATTTCAAACAAGTTGGGACAGGGGCAACAAAAGTTGAGTAATTCAAACACAAAACACCTCGTTGAATAAACCGCAATTAATTTGGTTAATTGGCAACAGATCAGTAAGATTGGAATTTCATTATCTATGGTGTGTAATATCTTAAAAAGACTGAGAGAATCTGGAGAAATCTCTGTACACAAGGGACAAGGCCGAAAACCAATACTGGATATCCATGATCTTTGGGTCCTCAGGCAGCACCATGTTAAAAACAGACATGATTCTATAGTAGGCTTGGGTGATATGTCAATATTATCGTGGCGATGTTGGCAGCCTTCACTAACGATGTCAAATTTCACTTTGAAACAATAACCATCAAACACGTGTTATACCCGCACTGAAGAAAGCAAAGATGGCTGACCTGCTCGTTAAGAAAAATACTAGATGGTTTTCTTGTTTATTATCAGACCTTGTAGTTTCTAGCTGCTTGTAGTTACAGCCATGTTCATACATGAACTCCGGACATTTTCCGGAGGATCGTAGAGCATACAGCAGACAGGATATTACACATGAATATATCTTTCTGCAATGACCTCTGTTTTAGCTTTGATATTAATTTTACATTTATTTAGTCATACCTGCAATATCAGAAAAATAATGGAAAGCCATATATTACGGAACCGTATTGTATTCGTCTGGGAAAAAAAATCAGTTTTCTTTTTCCAAATTAATGACATGCCATCCAATGTCATCCTGTTTGATAAACTAATAATTCCTTCTGCACTACTTAGAAACATTAATGTTTCCCAATGTCTCAAACCAAGATAAAAAATAAAAGCAGACTTTCTGGACTTTGTATTACGGATCTAGCAGGGTAAAGTCTGTTTCGGACATTTCTGTTCACATATACAGCCCCTCTAGGTAATGTCTAAAAAAGTACCGAGTGGCAGTGCATGTCTGAAAGGGGCTTAAGAGCAACACCAGCGAAAATGCCCCTTTGTGGCCAAATCCTACAATTTTTTGTTAACGAGTGACGCTTTTTAAGTAATGTAGCGCCGGGGGTGATTATCATATCCCAACATGCTGTTGAGCAATGTGTACATAGCCCTTTATTCTGTTGTTGATGTACATTGTTGTATTTCCCGATTCTGGGGCGTATGTTACCTGTGTCATATGTGAACCCTGACTGATCCTCCAGTGTCCCTATCTTTGTATAAATCCCCCACCGTGTGTGTACCTGACAGTCCGGCATCTGACTTCCTTGTGTTTCCGACGTTGTAATTGGTTCAGGGCTTGTTCAGTTCCTGAGTAGAGGCTGTTAAGAACTCAATAAAAGAGCTTTGTTTCTAATCATTCGCTACTGTTGTCGGTGCTGCAGTCGTGTGGACAATAATATCGTATATCGCGATATTATTAAAAGACATCGTATCGCGTTTGAAAACTGAATATCGCCCAACCCTATTCTATAGTGGGAATCCCTGCATGGGCTCAGGAACAGCCACTGTCTGTGAACACAGTTGCTGCATCCATAAATATAGGATGAAACTATACCATGCAAAGAAGAAACCATATCTAAACATGATCCAGAAATGCCGCCGACTTCTTGGGGCCGAAGTTCATTTAAGATGGACTGAAGCAAAACAGAAAAGTGCCCTGTGGCCAGATGAATCAAAATTTCAAATTCTCCTGGAGTATGAGTTAACCGGCTCTGGAGCTGCTACGTGTGTGTGTTCTTCTGCATGCTACCAAAAATCATTTCTGTACGGCAAGTAACTATAGTTTCATCCATTCGAATGTTCTAACCTTTACAGCAGGCGGCCATTTTAAACCCGACACACTCCCAGCTCACCATTGTCGATAGTCTGCATCACAGTTGCAGTGGAACCTGGTGTCTGCGCACGTCTGGTTGATGGAGCAGCCACATTTGTGGCTCTCTGAGAAGGACCCGCCCCAATAAACATGGCTCTCGTTATCCCGGCCAATCCAATAACTGAATGGCTGCCCGTCTGTGGAGCGAAGACAGCGGATTATGTCTCAAATGTGTGCTGTACTTAGTATTAATAAATGATGCTCCATGGACAGGATGCCAAGCCATCTAAAGCCATATTCACATATACACTCACACACGTGATTATTCTGAAACACCAGTTAACTGCATGTCTTTGGACTCAAGGAGTATCCTAGGATAGCCAGAGGAAACCCACACTAGATGGGAAGAATATGTAAACATATATAAATCAGGGCTGAGCTCCAAACCCCAAAGGTGGGAGGCAGCAGGGCTTCCCACTCACCCCCCTCAGCAGATTTTTGTGCGAAAATAATAAATGCTCCACATAAAAACACAGATTAAAAACTCCAAATTAAAACTCAATTCTACAATTCTTCCCAAAGGCTATGAGAAATCAGTAGCATCTAAGGAGCTTACTGCCCATTTATTTATGCTATTAAACTGTTTCCCATGAATTAAAACCAATATAGTTTGACAGCAAATCCAATCCACTCACGAGGCGTGTTGAGCAGCCGAGACTTGTAGCAAGAGAAATCGATCCACTGCTCACAGTACGCAGATGTGTTTGCGAGAGCAGAGACCTCAGCCCAGGATGCGTTCATGTACTCCAAGTCGCCAATGTAAGGCTGTATTATTGTGGATCCAGTCACCTTAGTCTTGTCTATCCGATTATGCCTGACCACTGTCCAGCCTTTGTAAGCTAGGGGTGGACAGAAAGGGCAGGTCATCCCAGTGTTTCATAAAGCTCTGAAAACACGACTATACAGCCGTGAATACAATGATCTTTCTGATGTCCTCTCTGAATTAGACGATCATCTTCATTTAATATTTAACACTTAATAATGGTAAACACATTCCTTTCCTTTGGTCTTTCACTAGTGAGAGGTGTCTTCTATATATGTTTATCTTATTTGACGTTGTTTGCTGTTTGTGTTTGATGCTTAATTTCTTGGCTAGGTGCTTTGTGTCAGCGTGAGTTATGTGAAATGTACTCTACAAATAAAGGTGACTTACCCTTGATAGTAACACTTTACTCAATAGGGCACAAATAATATAGTATTGTGCTGTTATTTACTTATTAATTAACCACACACTGTCTTAGTTACATACTGATCTCATGTTAATTCATTATTAATGAATTATGATGCAAGTGTTATCTCAAACAGTTACTATATTTGTTACATTTGTACATTTGTTATATTTGTTATTTGTACTATATCTGTTAGTTCTACAAACCTTTGTGAACTACTGAAATCTCATGTTTGTTCATCATTAATGAATCATTGCACATCTTTTATCTCAAGCAGTGACTATATTTGGTCATGGTTTGAACCTCAGCAGTAATTGAGTTATTACTAAGTATTTGTGGCCCGCCAAGTAAAGTCTTACCGACTTTGTTGGAAGAATCAGCTTTGTTTTTGTGTTGTTTGTCAATTGCTAAGACATTATGTCTATAAATGACAAAGTTTGCAACACATTTATTGCAAGTGTTCTTAGCAATAAATCATCTGTAGAGTAATACGCATGTCTTACAAATGCAAGTACATGGTATACATGGTATACAGTGCAACATATTCACATTATTGAATGTATGATTATCTCAGCTTCCTACCTCCCATACTGCAGTAGACTGAAAACGGCTTCAGAGGGCCACTTAGGTCGGGGTCGATGGTATAGTTGCCCGAATAGAACTTGCCATTGAGCCGATAGGCCTCACAAGACTCCTTGTATACCGCTGCCATGGCATGACAATAAAAAATGCCATTTTTATAGCTGCTTACAGCAAGCAGTCATAACTCACTGCTTACATACATAATACATAAATGTACTGATTTTAACACTGAGGTTACATGCAACAGATCAGAGCCGCGGCTCCTGACACTTACACATGTGGCACACCTCCCCCTGGTAGCCAGTGTTCTCACACCGGCATATGAAGTCGTCCCAGGACTGGATACAGCGGCCTTCGTGTTCGCACGGGTTCGGCGTGCACCTAGGGGCCATAACAGTGAAGTGAAGGAGAGCCGCTGGGGAGGGCCAAAGCGGAAAGGCGCTGGAGGCAGGGATAATGCACCATGTTCTCCAACAAACCATTATCTGCCAGGCCTAAGGACGCACATCTAATTGCCAGGATGGGGGGGGCAGAGAGATGATGATGGGGTTCCCTGTACAGGACTGCTGCTCTAAGCATCAGTTAATATGTGTTAAAAGTCATCTACAAACTGCCAGAAGCTAAAACCTGCACTTAGAGGGCGCAGAGCTGCGCAGAGCTGCGCAGAGGGCAAGCCTCTAGTGGGTGCGTGCAGGAGCAGCGCAGGAAAAACGCAGG
>JAODKM010000088.1:14276708-14303553 GCA_026780845.1 Petrocephalus sullivani | reverse complement strand
GCGCAGAGCTGCGCAGAGCTGCGCAGAGGGCAAGCCTCTAGTGGGTGCGTGCAGGAGCAGCGCAGGAAAAACGCAGGAGCATATCACAGTGTTGCGGAGCCTCGCAGTCTGGCTTTTGCTTCTTTCAGTATCATTCCTGTTTCACTTGATCACAGTAAAGAACAGTCATAATAATCACCCATCATTCAATAGCAAAAAACCTCGAAACCTATGATTCAGCGTTGAATCATCGGTTCTCATGGTCATATTCCAGTCATGACAGAGAGCTACGGGCCAACGTCCCGGCCAGCCAGCCAGGGTGGCCCCCGCCAGCCGTGCCCCCACCTGTCAGTGATGCCGCAGGTGCCCAGCAGCAGCTCGGAATAGCGCCCCCACCGCCAGAGCAGTACCATGTCGATGTCCACCGGCTCGTCGTCGATGAAGATCTGCTGCATGCAGCCGTGGAACTTGTTCAGATTGGTCTGACACCTGTCGGTGTTGTTGGTCTGGGGACATCCTGGGCCAAGCCAAAGGGCATTCATTAACAGGCCTAATTAATTGTGCCTGGCAATGCACAGACAGTAAAGGAGACGCCTTGTGACACCTCCGTGATGGCATATTATGCTAAAACAGGCGATAGCTAAATAAATTTCTGCATTGCCACTAAGAATATGAGGCTTCATTTTTTGAATGAAGCCTGTATGCAGAGCTTCAGCCAATAAGGATAATTTGACTGCGCCCAGTTGTTCCAGCTTGCGCGACGACTCACCTCCAAAGTAGTAATGGTTTCCAGTGCGAACCGTAAAGACATTGGTGATTTTCAGCGGGGACCCCTCGTCGTCATCGATGGTCACAGTCGCAAAGTTGTCTCTGGCCACAATTTCCACAGTGTGCCAGAAACCATCATTCAGTCGATAGCCTGCAGTTGAAAATGTGCCATGATCAGCCTGAACATTTCAGGCTTACTCATCCTTTTTTGTGAGCAAAGCAGAGACCGGACCCACTTATTATTAATTCATTATTGTTAAGTTTAATTAATGTTATCTACACTGGCATGAAAGAGAGTGAGCTAAATGTAAATAAAACCAAGTGAAATCAACGCTAGGTGGTACAGTAGGTTTCACTGGGTTTCACATTACATTTGCATATTTAGCAGACTCATTTGGCCAAAGTGACGTACAAGCAAAGACTGAAGAGTTGGATCAGATGAATAGATCATCTGGGCCATTAGCACTGTGTGAACTGGTGATTCTAAAGGGTCTGATTCTGCATTTGTGCTCTGTTCTGGACTGGGTGACCTCTATTCTACCCCCAATCTTCATGGATGGATAAATACAAAATGGAAGTAGAGAGCTTAGTATGACCCAATCTGGAGCTCACCTGCACCAAACTGAAGCTTCTTCTTGCCAGGCTGCATAAGGGAGACGTTGACCTGGCCCTCGCTCAGGCCCAGCTCCAGGGAGCCGAGGTCATCGGCAAAGCGGGTGAACATCAACAGCCCGGTGTAGTCCCAAGAGCGAAACTTGAATCTGACAGCCATCCTCGACCTGCGATACACCCCCGGCAATTGCAGGAAGTTGTTTGGCCCGGCGAAGGTCATGGGCTTTAGCATCAAGTCATGGCAAAAGTATCGCCGCGTTTTCTGGGACAAAGACGAACATCTCATGTTAAACAGCTACTGTACCAAACCTGCCTCATAGATAATGAACCGTGAAGATCGCTTTGCCTCAATACCTACCTGAAATACCTACACAATTATTATGTTGCCGGCATTCATAAAACTACAAAGTGAATCTATAGAATAAGTCTGCAGACAATTCAATAAAAAGCTTCTAAAACTATTTACATTATTTGATTACTTAAGGAACATGGCTGTATGGATAGTTAGCTCCAGTTAAACACTTTGCTGATTCCTACTACTGCTTTACATGCAAAAATGTACAAAAGCCACACAAGGTGATTCAATGAAACTTTTATTAGCCCAAACAATACTTCATAAAGGTGGTGTGGCTTTTAGACACTAGAAAATGAAAGCTGAAGACAGCATATGCCCCCAAGGAGCAGCGTGAAGGGCAACTGACTCTAGAGATATTTCCTGCAGATGAAAGCACTAAATTTTATATGAGGTAGGCAAGTATCGTTTCCTGTAATGATATAGCGATACATCAGAGAGACGTGGCAAGCTAGATTACTGCTGAGTGATCCTTGTCATACCTGCCCAGGTGGAAAATAGATCTGAGGGTCTCCATACTGGGCCATGTCGATGATGTTGATCCCATTGTAAAAAATATTTTCCAGGCATCCACGGAAGTTGGCTTTCTTGGGAAGGTGAGGCATGTTAGACTCAAGCACTCCTCCTACATAAACCTGCGGGGAGAGCAATGCCCGCAGCAGAACGGCCACACTTTCGTCATGGAACCACATGACATGTGATGTACAATGCGCGATATTATTATGACTTAGTCGCATCAATCTTAATAGCTAATCACATATTTTGGATAGGCTGATAATTATCTTAAAAACAATCCCAATATTATTATTTCTCTTACCCCATAACCAGTCAGCATTCCACTACCCTTAGGACCACACCAACCCCAAGAAATTGCAAAAGAATTCCAGGGCCATTCCAGAGTCATTTAACTTCCTGGAACGGATTTGCAATGTAGGAATTTCTATTAAAGGTTTTCTGATCCCTCTCTCTTTACCCTAACCCCACAGCCACACATGCCCCCCCCAGCCCCCACCTGAGTGTCCAGGTCCAGATGAGTGAAGTCGCCATTACAGATGATGCTCTCGGTGTGGCTGTCCACCGTCAGGTTGACCTGCCGGCCGTAGCGCTTGATGGTGACATAGTGCCAGTGTTGGTCGTCCAGCAGGTTGCCCACCGTGACGGTGGTGAGACCGACTACTTCATGGACGGTGCTGCTCCCTGAGAGAATGAGTCATTGCAAACAAATGAGAAGTTAACAACAGTAATCATCTCCTGAGATCCTGCGGACTGCAGACAAACTTTTGATTCGGTCCATGGTCGTCTGTCGGAATCGGCAAAAATGGGGGTCGTAAGTCTGTACCCACCGAGGCTGATGTGCAGGTAGAGGCGAGCATTCTTCAGCTCCAGAGTGAGGACGTCCCCTTGCAGGCCTTCGCTGTGCAACAGGACGCCATCCCGCTCCAGCGTCTTGAAGTTCAGGGCGATGTGGTCGTTCAGTGTACGGTACCTCTGCCGCGGGAACCGATAGGCCAACAAGTCATTGCCGTCGTTTGACATGACGTAGGAGTCTTAAGGAGACAGGAGAACAGGACAGCAGGGCTAATCAATGCCAACGTCTGCGACATCACCAGCACATACAAGCAGCATACTCAAGCCCTGAAACGCAGAGTCTCCAAACTAACAAAGGCACACGTTTTCTGAAACATCTATTTCATGCTAGTGTGATCTTAGCATGCACTTAAATTCTGATACAACCTATTTTTAGACAGCACTCAAAGTGACTGAAGAGCATTTTCAGTAAGAAATCATAACATGAATTAAACTGATCTTCTGATTGTTATTTATTGATATAAATGTTGGCTTCCATTTGCTTTCACGGGAAAGGTCATTTGTCTCCGGACTGACATTTTTTTCTCCGGACTGACATGACCAGAATAGCTTCCTTTTTCCCGTATTCTCTTGGGAAGTAGCTTTCTGCATGCATATGATTTACGTGAGGAAAGGCAGCAAAGAAATATAAATGAAGGTTACTTTGTCACAGAGGTTTAAATCTCAGTGTACAGCTGGGTTTATTCTAAGCCCCAAACAATATCACAGGCATACTAGATGTGGCACTGCTCACGTCTATCCATCCGCAGTGTGAGGCAGTTTCTTTTCAATTTTGTATCTCGTTACCATGGCAATAGACCCTCACCATAGGGGCAGCCATATATCTCCAGGCGGACTCCAATCTTCCCGCCCCATTTCGTGTTCCACCCCAAGGGTAGGAAGCGAAGGTGTTTGGCCGTGAAGGCATAGTGGAAATTATGCCTCTTCACCTGGTAGTAGTTCCAGTTCCCTGACAGAGTCTGAAAAAGGAATATCCAAGTAAAAAAAATGACAAAGGTATAGAATATAGTTTATGATACAAACTCATTTATAGCACAATCCGAAAAGATGAAGTCATTTTCATTACTATATAGATTTCTATATTACTATATTTGAAAAACATTTTTAAATGTTTAAATGTTTCTGTGTATCTAGTTACATAAATAATTGTATTTCTTTTAGGCTACAAAGAAATGTAGCCTATTTAGCTTATAAACTGCTACTGGAATACATATCCAGAACGAAATGTGTCACATCCCTCATTTCCACCTTCTCCATACCGAGTTGCCCCCCCTCTGGATGTAAGGGGTCCAGGAGTCAGGCCGGTCTCCATACAGCAAAGTGTACTTGGTGACCCAGTCATAGGAGTTGAAGGTGCCCTGCGTGGAGATGGCCACTATGCGGTACTTCCTGTGCAGGTTAATCTGGAGCCACGGCTGCCGGTCCCCAGGAGCTGGTGACCACCCACTGCTCCCTGAGGGGAACATACAGATTCATCACACACCGCCAGCCATATCCATAGACACTGGTGTACACTGTTACTGGGAGTCCACTGCGAACCAGCAGGGGGCGATCACTGCCACACTGGCAGCTAGTAGTAACAGCTTCCTCACAGCTGGTGCAGAAACCACCCACGAGGAATGTTAACTAGGTGCTGCTGGCAGCCACCGAGCACCAACGAGGGCAGCGGGACGCAGCTTTAAGCCCATGCTGAGGAGAGGTCAGGAAAAGCCAGCTGCCCTCTCTGCCCCTTTCAACAGTCTGCTCTGAGGACAAGTGCCCTTAAAAGACTGCCACCTCCCGACTGACCTCGACTGCACCTCTGTGGCAGAAGAGTTTCTTCCCCCCAAATACTGCCACAGCCCTTCATTACCACAACGTTTTTGTGTACTTTTCATGTACATATCCCCAAGGGGTATTTACCTGCACCCCCATCTCCCTACCAACACCCACATCTATTATACAGTTTACAGCACATACACAAACACACACCCCAAGACCACATGCCACTGCACAAACACGCAACGCCGATGCACATACGGCACTGACTTTCATAACTGACAGCATCCACCACAATTCGGCTCATGGCACGTACCCTTAGAGGCTGGCACCAACATCCAAACTGGCTAAATGGCTGGATGGTATCAGAATAGAACCATTATGGGCAAAGGTGAACCATTAAGCATCTTCACTGCATTACTCTGTGCATTTTTAAAATCTTCATGCATATCATGTTGCCCTCATATTGTAATTATATCAGTATCTGCACTGTTTCCTCGGGGAAACCTGAGGCTTACCGTACAGTCTGGCGAAGTTGGCAGAATACAAAAAGTTATATCTGGAGGAGGCCAAGAAAGAGGATGCATACAGAGAAGGTGTCAAGGGATCAAGACAGGGTCCTGGAACAGGAGAAACAGAAAAAATCATCAGGGCTGGAGAACATCCCATTCCTAGCTAGACCAATTCGGTACCACAGTGCATCATATTGCATAATGGCTAAGGTGACACTGCAACTTCACGACAAACCGGGAGAACGAATCGCGGCAACATCAGTGCTACGCGGCAGAAGGAAGTGCTCACACTCATCTTGAAACAAAATACACGTGCTAGCAAAGTGGTATTCAGGAACTTTAGCAATTACTGGGATGATTGTTGGATAGGCTGATAATTATCTACTAAATGACTAAATGGGGTATTTTAAGAGGGAACAATGTCCCCCCAGTGCTCAGAAAGACAATCTCATTACAATGCCTGCATAAGAGCACAGCATGCTGCATACCGGTATATATATACTGCCATTTTTTAAATATTAACAATTCAGAAGAGTGTTTAGAAATGAAATTCATTTTATATAAGGACTATGCAAGGGACGTGACATGCCAAAATTCAGGGTGTAAACACATGATGCTGCTTAATCTAGATTTCTGTGGCATTTTGTAAAAACATCAATTTCAATATAGTTTCTTAAATAAAACTTACATATTTCCCCCAAAGATGATTCATTGCATTAATAATACTTGGCAAATGGGTGACAGCACATTGTTTGCAGTAATGACAGCCCTGTGGCCCAGATACATTAATAACCACCCTTGCAAAGCATGTGACAGCGGCAGTGTTAAAGGAAAATTACTAATAAGCTCTTATATAAAACTTTGACCTTGGTCATTAAGCATTTCCAGAATATTGGAAATGAATGAGTGCCCTTTTTTCTGACCGCAAATTTCTATGCTCAACAGTGGAACAGCGGGGACCTCATTCATTAAAGTTGAGTATGCACAAAATATTTTTTACGCAATATCCTAGATTTATCAAATAAAACTTCACAGTAAAAAATACGTATATTTACAGAAACTCAGGAGGATCTGTAGGCAACTCTTAGGACAAATTGAGAAAAGGCAACACCCATTGTAAAGCAGGGAACTGCAGGTAAAACAGCAAAATGACCGCACGCATAATCCATACCATTAAGCTATACCTTCATGTGAAAAACAGTACCCTAAATGTAAAATTATGAACTGGGGTGCATTTTATTTGTAACTATTCATTATTATTTTATTAAATTAACTTATTTTATTAAGCCACATAACTGAAATAATCTGTAATTGTCACTATTTGCACTAAATGTTAATTAGGCATGAGACATTTGCATGCATGGATCTTCGTGTAAAAATTATAAGGGAACAAAGGAGCTAATCTAGAAAAGCTTTTTTCGTCTCGAAAAAGACGAGAAACAATCATGCGCATATACACATGCTGGAACTTATGAAGAAAAAGTTATCCTGAAAGAAGTTCTCAGATTTAGGAATGCATCAGAGCAGTCCTACAAATGTTTTATAGGAGACAGAAAAAAGGCGACATTTAAAGTTCCAATATAAATGTGTATCTAAGTTACATTTACAGTTAGTTGTAGCGCTTGATTAAATGTGCGTTAATAAATACAGAAACATTTTCATTATACCTGATGTGCATCTAACATTAAGCATTTATTTTATAGTTTTGAATGAATGAAGTTTTATATACCAAATATATTTATTGTGTAAAAAGGTTGAGGTGTGCATACTCAAAAGAAACCGTAAGTATGTCACATGCATATCATCATGGCATATTGATCTTCGTGAGAGAACATTGCATGCGGCCAAATATGAAGGGAGCGAGTATTTAGAGATCACAATAACTATTTCTTTAATGATGATTTGTGAACAATTCTGATGGTATTGTGTGAAGAGCTGGCCACAGCTCTTGAACGACCAACATTACAAAATCATCCTGTTCCTGTCCATCTTTAAGTACTGACAACGTGATGACAGAAACATACCAACAGGATCAGGGAAATCCCCGTCCACATTGAGTTCCATTTAGCCATGGCCAAAAGAAACTTCATGAACCATTTGCTGTATTTTATGACTCCAGTACATGGTGCTCTCAGGTAATAAAAGCTCAAAGCATTCGCAAAAGCATAATCTATTTGGGTCGAGGAAAACAGCAAATGCTTCATGAAGATTAATTTGCCCATCACTAGTTCCATTATTCCTTACGTTGTGGCTGGTACGGTACTAACTCTATTAACTGACTGTCAAGACAGTATAGTAAGTTTCCCTAGTGTGGATATACAGGAAAACATTACAATGCGGTTTACAGCAAGTGCAGATTTCCTAATTTTGATATAAGATATAAGACACAGACATTGCAGTAAAAGCATCATCAGCGACTGATGATATATACACACCAATAAAGTTTTCCCTTGACTAATATGTAAATGCACTACTCACAGGTGGCAGTGGTAAGCCACCCACGTGCTGCCTATAACCCCATTTCACCAACCACACAGAGCAGAGGAACACTGCTTTAGTGGCTTTTCAATCCTTCTGTTTTTTTTATTATTCTGTTTTATTTCTTTCACTGTCCAGATTGTTGTGCTGAACGCATTAACAGTGGCAGTAACATGCTACCATTCAATGTTTTTTTTTTTTTGTCACACTGGCAAAATAGTGCAAAAGTGCAGAAACAGCTTTAGAATTTAGAATTTTTTTAATTTTTGTGTACGTATTTTTTTTTCTTTTTGTGTGTTTAACTGAACATGTATGCAAAGACTGATAAACGAAGCCCAGGTCTGTGTGGGCCTGCACGTACATTATTATATTTGATGAAAACTTTTTATCCAAAGCAAAACACATTTCTTTTTAAGAACGCATGGTCTGTCAGTCCCTGGAGCAACTGGGATTAAGGGCTGCAAGAGCATTCTTTTGACTTTTTATGTGAACAGCGACCAATCACAGGTACAGAGCCACAGGTCAGTGCCAGTCAGTGCGAGCTGCTCACCATGAGAAAAGTAAAAAGTGGGTACTAATTAATACAGGTTATGTATGACCCTCCCCATAGTCACATGAAAACTACCAATAGTATATGCCATCTTGCTTATACATTGAGGTATAACATGAAAGAAGGTTACAGACAGTAATGCACAGGGTGAGAAGGCCCGACCATGGGCCAGATTAACTGCTCATGCAGCCCCGAGCTGATTAGGTGTAATTTCCTCAGGTGTCAGGATGCCACATTCAGTTTAAAAGGGAAATGTGAGCTGCCGTTCAGCGGCTGCTGTAACCGACATCCCTTCTGAGTAAAACCAAACACGCTAAATAAAGAAACATGAACCTGAATTTCTTCTACAAGTGACTAAAAGACGGAGGGTATCAGAAGGTGAGAATGGCCATTCTCTATGACATGGAGCCTTCTACTCGAAAGCTCCCACAAGTCAGAAAAGATGCAAACTGATGGATCAAGCAAAAATTACCAGGAAAAAAAAAAAACAGATACAGCATGTACTGTTGCCACAATGGCAACAAAATGAACTTCTGCTCGGCTCTGACTTATAAGACTGAATTGTCCCGCACTCTGGGTACTTCCGGTGGTTCCAGCAGATCTCTTTACAAGCGTGCGAGGCTTCAGAGCAGTTAGACGCTTCAGTTTTGAGTTCACAGAGACGGTGAGTGTGCTTCTCCTGCATTTTCAAGTTTCTAATTCCCATGTCTCAAGGAGTCAAGGTCTGCTGGTGATTTAAAAGCATTAAAAAGAGCAAAATGCTCGACTGAAGAAAGAAATTAATGGCAATTTCATTAATTCCAGTAAATTAATAAAAATGCCAAATCACATTAATGTCTGTGTACTTTTCATATTTATTTGCATGTTTACTTATCTACACTATGTGTCTATCTTGCATTTCATCTTGATTTGCATTGTATGATTGTCTGCATGTTAAGAAACTGCTACAGTATGCACAAGAATTTCCTACGGAATCATGCCACGAGGCTGGTCAGCAAAGGCTGATTATGCAGGCACACGAAAATTATTATGATTATGCCACACGAAAGCATATCACATTGGACCCTCAACCCAGACCAATTCAATTACGCTCCAATTATTTTGGGATCCACCTTTAGTAGAAACTAAACTGTCATTTAAATTATTATTTATAAATGCCATTTAAAAGATTATTGAAATCATAATTAAACTTGCCATTTAAATTACTATTTAAATGACCCCCCAGCGACCCTGAATAGTGTGAGCAGTTACAGGAAATGGATGGCTAGACGATACCAGTAACCATTAAAATTATCTGTCAAAGTCACTCAAAGTTACACCCTACAGCAACACAATTATTAAAATTATACTTCTGTTTGTAATCCATTCATTTGTGATATTTTTCACATTCTAAATCTGTTTAAGGGCAATTCTAAAGTAATTTTTTAGCAGAAATTGAACCTTGAAATAATTAAATTATATCATGACAATTACCATTCATTATCAACTGATATGAAACGATAATGATAAAATGTTTAGCAATATTGCCCTACCAATTTGTCGGCATGGCTTTTTTATATGGCTTTCTTTTGTATAATGCCATAGTGTATTTTTGGTAATTTTTTCAGTTCCCTTTTTTCATGATATTTGACATTTTTTCAGTATTGTGCAGCACAGGCTCGGACTGGCCATCGGGAAGCTTGGGAATTTTCCCGGTGAGCCAGTCATGTGACGCCTGGGCATTCTTCCCCAACCCCAGCATTAAAGAGCCTATATACTGGGTACCTGACCAGTCCATCCATTGCAGTTCATTTATTTAATTAATGGCCAACCGGTAGATCCCTGGTGGACAGCAAAATACACAATATTCCAGCCCTACATTCCATGCATGAGAAATCTTAAATTTTTTAGCACAATTTGATTCAATTATTTGACATGATGCATGCTGAGTGCATGGATACACTATACACAACACATGACTTTTATCGCTACATCAGACATCAGACCCTCACAAATGTGAAGAGGTTGTTGTATCTTTAAGGAGGATTTTGCTCCAAAAATAGATTATAACTGATTCTAATGTTACAGATCAATGCAGCTGAATCATCATTTTAGTAATTGATTCATCACAATGAATCTTTACATCCCTAATATTTAATAATAGCTATTAAAATCAAATGACATAGCAATAGCCATATATACATACCCCTTTATATCCTGAAAAGCCGTGACCAAATCTCAGTGTTTGTCCGGTTATATAATCAGTTTATTTGCATTACAGCACCCGGTAGGCAAACTGCAAAGGAATGCATAGAAGGATACAGACAATGTTAAAATGTTCATGCTGCTCCTTTAAAGCTGCCAGGCCAGAGGAACGTAGTGCTTTACGTGACACTTCCCCCCCATATGCCCTCCACTGCCACATAATGGCACATGTCGCCACAACACAGCGGCTGAAGTGTGTGTGTGTGTGTGTGTGTGTGTGCAGATCTTTTACCACGAACACTCCTTTCTCCTTGGCAGAACTGCTTACGCAGGCAGGTTATCCATTACAGTGCAGAAACACTAAAACAATGACTAATGGAAATAGCAGGTCTAACACACTGAATCGCGCACGCACACACACACACACACACATATATATAAATAAATGTATGTGTCAGTGACAACAGAAGCATGCAGCCTGTGTAATATGCACTCTCTTCTTAGTGTGTTTGCGAGCATTCTTTCTGCAGTGCTAAGAACAAGCAGTCTACCCATTATATACTTTGCTACTGTACACATGTAAAGCATTGCAGTGGTCCATGCAAAAAAAATGAATCATGAGGTGAGGTAGGTAGGATCACATTCCTGCTCATGTCCCTTAAGTGGAAGAAGGCAGAGTTAATGATATCATCAATGTGAGATTGAAATGTTAAGTCTGAGTCAAGACTGCGGAGCCTGATACCCCAGTCTGCTTTATACCTATTTCTATTCTATACATTGCTAATAAAAAGAATTTCTCTTCTTTATCCATGTAGTGACCATTCCTCCACTAATTATATTAAAAATCACAGGTATCATCAGACACTGCAGATATATAAATTTGCTTTGTCTGCATAATTATGGAAGCTAACCCTATCTTCAATAATAATTTAACATAATGGCAGCCTTTACAAGCAAAGTCAATGCAGCCCAGTGCCAAGCTCTGTTGTATGCTGCAAAAAATATCACATCTGTTCACCTAGATCAACAACAAAACTGCCATACAGTTAAACATGTATCAAACCAGTTTCTTACAGCTCCTGTGAGAACAATCCAGTTCCTGAATCCAGTACTACAAGACCTGAAACATTAGCATTCGAATGCATTCTCAGGTCATTTACGTTTGACTAATGCAGTCTCAGTACAGAAAGTTCAGAGGAGTGATTAAGGCCCACCATGTCAATAGTTCAGTGTACATTCACATATAACTCTTAATTAATGACTGCTTTTAATGTATGATCAAAACACTAACTTGGTCCAACATGCTGGCTAAAATGCAGTACTCTAAAAAGCTTTACCATAGCCTTCAGGTTTGAGGTATTTTCAACATTAAAATCACCAGTCATGAGTGTCTGGTCATAAGAAATAATGCAGAATGCAGTTTGGGCAATAAGGAGGGTTAGAAACTGCATTGACTGTTGACCTTTTAGCACAACAGCCAAGACTCCAGAAGAGCATTTTTGCAGCTCATATATAAAACAGCAGCTATTCCAGTCATCCTCTTACTGTCACGTGCTGTATGGAGGAAGCGGAAATTCTGAGGACAATTTCAGCAAGGGAAGTAACGCCATCTGAACCCAGCGAAGTTTCAACGAGTAAACCTAAGCCTTCCTTCTGATCAGAAGACACTGATAGTTTTTCATTTGTTTACTGCACTGAGGTTAGAAGATTTAATCACATTTGATCATTTCTTCCCTCTTTCTTCTATAATAAGATATATTTGAATAGGCTCATACATACTAAGCTGTTTAGGCCAAGACAGTTCACTCTTATTCTGGAAAATGGGTAACTGTCTATGTCAAAAGAGTTACTCATTCTTACACTTACATTTTCAAGTCACATTTCTGACTGTTCCCAGCTAATATAAAGAGACCTCAACCATTAGGGTGGACACCATCACCTAGATCAACAACAAAACTGCCATACAGTTAAACATGTATCAAACCATTTTCTTACAGCTCCTGTGAGAACAATCCAGTTCCTGAATCCAGTACCACAAGACCTGAAACATTAGCATTCGAATGCATTCTCAGGTCATTTACGTTTGACTAATGCAGTTTCAGTACTGTAGCCTGATGTAGAACTCGACTGTCGTTTCCCTTGAATATCCAAGAAAGTGAATGACATTTAATCATTTAATAGTAACATGCCATTTTTGTCTATTATTTTACAGAGGAATGGTGGGTTGGAGACTGGTGTAAATTTGCTCAAAATAAGTTCTGTTTCTTAAACAAGGGTTTGACTACAGCTGTTTTGAGTTCACCTGTAAATATGCCTGTTTCCATGGAACACTTTATTCTATCTAACACATTATCATTGAGGTTGTTGAAAATGTCTTGTAAGAAGCTGTTGGAATTGGATCTAAAATGCAGCTGGAACATCGGAGCGGCAAAGCAATTTCAAAAAGCTACTTTTTACCAATTTTTCTAAAAACATCTATAGTGTCTTGTGGGAGAGTAAACACGGAATTCATTCTTGTGCCTGCAGGAAATACTGTATAAAAAAAATCATGATTTTTTTATTGAAAAACAATGCACATTCCAGACACTTTGTAAAAGAAGCCACATTGATCATTTACTGTAATTTATCATCCTGACAAAACGAGTTGTGCTTTTCTGTATGTACTGCTTTGTTATAGAGTATACTATATGTTTTTTTTAAGAATTAAATTAGATACAAATGACATTTAACCTGAACTCCAGTTCTCTCAATAACCTTTAAGAGTGCTCTTAACTGCGCAATTTTAGTTTTGGTTAGTGATATCCTTTTCAGTTTTTCAGGTCCAACTAAATCCATTAGTAGGAGTTATATCCCTTAGTCTATCAAGAACTGTCAACTAGTCTATTACCTCAAGCATTAATGAAAACAATAACATAAAATACATAAAAGTAGTGCATTTTCATAACATTTGATTCTCTAACATTTTTATCAACAAAGGTAACAATATAGAAAGATACAGAGGAGTGATTAAGGCCCACCATGTCAATAGTTCAGTGTACATTCACATATAACTCTTAATTAATGACTGCTTTTAATGTATGATCAAAACACTAACTTGGTCCAACATGCTGGCTAAAATGCAGTACTCTAAAAAGCTTTACCATAGCCTTCAGGTTTGAGGTATTTTCAACATTAAAATCACCAGTCATGAGTGTCTGGTCATAAGAAATAATGCAGAATGCAGTTTGGGCAATAAGGAGGGTTAGAAACTGCATTGACTGTTGACCTTTTAGCACAACAGCCAAGACTCCAGAAGAGCATTTTTGCAGCTCATATATAAAACAGCAGCTATTCCAGTCATCCTCTTACTGTCACGTGCTGTATGGAGGAAGCGGAAATTCTGAGGACAATTTCAGCAAGGGAAGTAACGCCATCTGAACCCAGCGAAGTTTCAACGAGTAAACCTAAGCCTTCCTTCTGATCAGAAGACACTGATAGTTTTTCATTTGTTTACTGCACTGAGGTTAGAAGATTTAATCACATTTGATCATTTCTTCCCTCTTTCTTCTATAATAAGATATATTTGAATAGGCTCATACATACTAAGCTGTTTAGGCCAAGACAGTTCACTCTTATTCTGGAAAATGGGTAACTGTCTATGTCAAAAGAGTTACTCATTCTTACACTTACATTTTCAAGTCACATTTCTGACTGTTCCCAGCTAATATAAAGAGACCTCAACCATTAGGGTGGACACCTTTATCAGGCCTTTATCAGAATAAAGACACCAGAAATTTATCAATGCATCCAATGCAAAATGCCTACTGAAATAATCACAGCTTCATAAACAGTCCGTTTTCTGTGTAGCTTAGCTGCCCAGCTCATTCAAAATTTGAAACCTTCCTGTAACACCTCAGATTGACAGGCATTATCTCCAGAAATCAGCCCAACAGCAGCCATGCAAGCATGCCATCAAACACTAGAACACCTACACAACTGATTTCAGCCACACCTATATTTAAAGTCCTAATAGTAGAATCACCAACTAATGAGGTGTGGCTGGACTTCGGGTTTGCAATGTCACTGGTGCTACTACTGCTCCCTGTAGACGGGCAGAAAAGGGGATTTGATCACAAATGTGCCCAGATTCAGATTAAAATCGGTTCAAAAGACCCTTATAATGCCATGCTTTATGAATAATTAAAATCGGAACGCAATTCGTTTAGAATTTCATTATGCTTGTGCCTAAAAGTGAGCACATTAAAAAATAGCAAAAACTAATACCTTTATATATTTTATGTATAATTTATGTTTGAATTCTCAATGACGTCACACAAAAATGTATTCGGCGTCTCGAGTGAGTACGCCTTAAAATATTTTCGTTTATTTCTACAAGATTAACACCGCATGTTTAACGCTATTATCTCGATATTATAACAGCCAACCATACATAAAGGTCGCGATTTCGTCTACCGCATTATAGGGTGGTCCCGCTTAAGATCGAAATTCAGAAACCTTTTCCAAACGTGAAGGTATATAGCCGTAACTTTACAAAATTGCGGTGTTGTGTTTTTCAGACACTGCATTTCTTTTTCAGCTGCATTAGACAGTGCGATCCCCGAGCCGCTTGTAGGCGTGCAGGGATGTATTTCCCCATGCACGGACCGGGAAGCTGCAGAAAGCACTGCAATGCAGAAGAGTTCTCACACAGCGCGTCGGCTGTGGGCTGAGGCAAGATTTGACGCACACATTGATGCCATAACAGCTAACACAACGTTTCCAACTGTTTTTTTTTCTTATATAATATTACGTTGAAAGTAAGTTTAACATCGTGGGCGCATAAGTCATAACACGTTATGTTACCCCTAAAACGTCCTCTCCCTTAACCTTGAAATTCACCATGAAAGGCCCATCTGTTTCTAACAGCTATTTTTAAATGCACAATGTCTGCACAGCAGAGATTTAAAAAACTGAAAACGACTTACCTGATGAACAGTGTTGAAAACCTAGAAAAAATAAGAGACTTGTGAAAAGTGCTTTATAATTCATCCTTCCCTATAGAAACGTGCTTCCCCGGGTGTCTAAGCTGCAAACGGATATTTCTGATGACTATTTCTTCTTTCCATTGGACATAATGTGGAGCCTTTGCCCCTCCATCCAACTTTAACTCGCGCGGCTCCGGGTCTCCTTCCTCGAGGTCGGTCACGAGCACAAGATGCGCGCTCACCCTCCTATAATAAACCGTATCCTTATCACATCAGCAAGCAGCATCGCGATTCTTAATATTTATAGGTTTATGTCGTGGCTGAATACATAGTTGAATCCAGCATACTCCCGTATAGCGTTTAGAATTAAATCCACTGCAGTAATAATTGGTATGATCCAAGTGGAGGAAAAAATGATGGGAGCGAACTTTTAGGAAGATCGGCTCATGTGCAGCAGTTTGCACCTTGATTATACTATATGCAATACAAATGCACTTAAAGACATTTAGCATTTGTGACTGTGTAAAATATATATATCATATTCAAAACTAGATAACGGTATAGCGTAGTGTCCTCCCATCGGCAGCTTGCGGACTGCCAGCATCCCGCTGTCGTCCCAACGCACTACACCTTACTAGGAGGGAGAGAGTCTTCCTTTCGAAACAAAATACAACCGTGTGCTTTATCTTCTTTGCTGTCGCTATGAAACATAATGCAGCACATCGAATGAGAAGTTGTGGAAACATAGTGGTGTGTGGTGCATGATTTAAACAGGCTTAAAAAATAAATAAAATGCTTGGCTAAAGAGCGGAGAATATTTCAGGGATGAGCGGGGCGGGGCTGCCGTAGCACCTGCCCCCACTGCCCCCATTGCCCCCTTTCCAGGTCCCGAGCGCCCTTTTACAAGCGCCGACTTAGCACTCTCGAGCGCCCGCCCCTCAAAAAGGAAGTGATGACTAAATGCGAGAAAAGTATTCCAGTTGTATGAACTTTTGTAGGCACGTCCAGATAAGTGCTCAGATAAGCAAAGGACCAGTCACTTGAGAGTGTCAAATATCACACATAGTTCAGAAGAATTTTTTTCTTTACCACAGCATTTACACAGGAGTTTCACCTCTGAGTCATCCCATGAAAAAAACAGACAAATAATACAACTATACAAAAATAACAGATACCACAAATGTTACCCAGTTTGCATTCATTATTATTATTATTATTATTATCATCATTAATAACAATAATAATATCAATAATCAACATCAATATTGATAATACAAATATTAATAACAATAATAGTAATGATAATAATAATTATTATTATCCACAAATACCAAAACTCATCCTGGTGAGGGTTGCATTTGTGTTCGTGGGGGGGGGGGAAATTAGGAATACACACCATTCAATTGCAAGGCACACGCATGCACCTGGGGCCTCTATCACGAAGGGACATTTGTTGGTTAGCTAGATAACTTGTCAGAATTAAGGTACTGCAGTTTATGGACTGGGACTTCATTCACTTACATTTAGCCCAAATTACCTTAAATCTGACAGGTTTTCTTACTGACCCAAAAACCAATCTTCATGGTACAGGCCCTGCTAACACAATAAGGATGATTTAGAGAAGCCAATGGAGAACGGGCGCCCATGTGAGTAACACATTGCATTGTGGGATTGATCCACCATCACGATGGGATGTCCCTTATTGTTCAGGTAGTGGCACGTCGGTTTGGATAGATAGAGAAACTGGGAATGACACATAACATGGGGAGGACATGCAAAGTCCACACACACAGCGCAGAGGTGAGACTAGGAACCTACGTCCCCGGAGTATGAAGCTAATGATAAATTGCTGAAATCAATCAATCATGGTATAAGACAAATTAATCAGGAACTAACTTGTCAATAATGCATGTAATCACTTATACATCCCTGTTGGCCTAGGGATATTTTAATTAAATGGATATTTTTTTTTACGTTTAAAATAAAATCAAATGAACCAGAAAAAATTTAACCAGGCATGTAGTTAGGCAGTAGAATAACGTGTTTGAATAACCCTCAAAATTCATTTCTGACTACAGGTATGACAATAACATAACAAATCTGCCAACAGCCACCTCAGTGTAACGGGTCTCAGGCATATTAAATTAAAGCAAGATTCTTTTGGGTGTAAGATTCTGGCAGCGTCCATGGTTTAAGATAAGAGTCATGTTCATTTTGATAAATAATGTTGTTTTGCTGTGTTGTCAGTTTGAAAAGGTCAGGCGCAAAGTTACGACCCCGAGGTCATAACAGGCCTAAAGCCACAAAACTCTCCTCCCTGAAAGAAAAGCACATCTCTGCCCATAAACAACTTTTTCTCCGCCCACTGAACTAGTGAACTGTGCCCACTAGAGCAGGTGCTTTTCTTAGGACAGGCCCATCAATATCATTAAAAACCTTAGTTCTGTCCAGCTTTTCTCCTCATTCTAGGAAGAGGCAGAACCAGTTTTCTGATTGGTTATCCTGGTCAGGACTGATGCATTAAACAAATCAATAAACATAAAATAATCTCAGATGGAACTATAGACTTAGATGTCCTGCACTGAATGTGGCTCTGTGCTTTAAAATGTATCCATCATCCATTCATCCACCCAGGGCCAGCTCTACCTTCTTGGGTGTCCTAGGCAATGCTTTATGTAGGAAGCCCCCCTATCAAGAAAACTCTTGATCATTTCACTTCCTTAGCAGTGCAGGTAATTCGGGGGCCCTAAGCAGCTGCCTACTCTGCTTGTAGCTAGGGTCGGCCTTGCATCCATCCAACCATAAATCCACCCATCCATCCATCTGTGACTAACCATTTGAGGTTGATACAGTCTATATGTCCCCGGGACCAAATTCTGGGGTAGATTTTGGGATGACACAGCTATTAGCGACTCTTCTGTTTCTTCATCATTAATCCATATAACATTAGTTCTCATACCTGTGTCTTTGTCCAGCACATAGAGAAAAGAGAAACTGAATTTACAATGTCTTGAAAAATCCATGTCTGGAAAATCGCTGAATTTCAGTGGGCCTTCGTTTTCTCTATTACAATTTATTAAACTCTTTTCCATCCATCCATCCATTTACCATACCTGCTCATTCAACACAGGGTTTTTTTTTTTTTCCTGGAAGCACAGGGCATGAGGTGAGGGACACCCTGGACAGATTGTCTGTCCACTGCAGGGCATACATCTATACACACACAATCACACATTACAGGAAATTAGAAAAAAAAATAAATTACTTCGCCTACCCGCATATTTTTTGTACTGTGAAACAGAAGCATTTTCTTTTTTTTTCCCCATGTACTGTGAAATGTAGCAATATTCACATAAATTATGAAAGGACACACCATGCATATTGTATTGCAGACAGTGTGCCAATTCGTTCTCAAACGTGGCTTAGTTATTTGTCGACTCAAGGTTTCTTTGAAGCTTTGAATTTGCAATGAAGCAGCACTGGCACCATCAAAACATGTTTTTTTCCTTTGGGGCAACGCAAGGGCAGATGGGCTGGCAGCTTTAGAACTTACATATCTTCGGAGTCACAGTGCACCCAGATATACATCATTCTGCACCTATAGTCTGTCCAGTTCTCAGCAACACAGGTATGTGCACCAGTCGATTCATATTTGGACATTTTTGCTAATGACAGGACGCTTTAACCAGTAATGTTAATTTAATTAATGTTAAATTATTGTTAAAGCTAATACGTGCATTTTTTCCTAATTAATGTCATTGGTGTCATTTTTTGAATGTTACTCAGAGTATCTCTCCACATCTCCAAACAATATTTAACAAAATATTGTTGCTTTCTAAAGCATTACAAAATAATGCTTGCTACCTTAAAATGACCATAAATTGCCATAAGCAACATAATTATATAAAAAAAATATTTTTTCAGTAAAATATCGGACTGGCCTTTTACTAATGTTTGATAGAAAAAAAAAATGCATGATAGAGAAAAATCAAACACGCAACCTTGCAAACGCCAGGCAAGAAGCATGCAGACACCATGCAAGAAGCATGCAGACGCCGGTTCTTCTGTAAAAGGGAACTTCTTTAATTTGGCCTTTAAGGAAGCAATCGTAGTGTATCTTGTTTTGAGTATATTGGTCAAAAACTGTTAATTAAACTGTCAATTAGCTCAGCTAACGCAATTCTTTTTTGGCCATACCTATGTTTGACAGTTTATTAAGCTGCTCTTAATCTTTCATTAACAGAAATTAAAGACACACTAACTACTAAATGTGCTATATTTAAAATTTGGGTGGCCAATCTGGTAACTCCTTTTTTCAATCAGTAGTGAAACCTAAAACCATTCTGTGAAATGGTTTATAAAATGTAAACGTATCTATAGCGTTTATTTTTGCAATAAAATAATGCATGTTGCTAGTCATGCTTGCATACATGTGTTTAAGTATTAAGTTACGTACTAAGGTCTGCTGCCAACATATCATCATTTAGGACTTAGTCTTAATGCATAAAATATTATAATTAAAACATCTCTTTTATCCGTTTTTTTTGTCCTCTAATACTTTTGCTTAAGACGTCCTACACAGACTAGCTGAAGCATCAGGAAGGGTAACAGCAGTTGTGTATTTTAAAAAGGCAGATGTGTGACTACATTATATATCCACATATACTCAGATGATGACAACGAAAATGTATATTTACTTAACATTATTTTGTAATAAAAATGCTTTCGTGCTTAATATACCCGCAATGCAACAAATTTACTATCTCGCCATACATCTGACCAGCCCATAAACAATATCTGAGACTTATGCAAACGACTTCTGCATCTGATTGTCTAAAAAGATATCACAGTGTCGAAAAACACAAACACAAATAATTATAATCAAATAAACCAAGTCCACTTAAGTTCAGTTTAACAAACTTTATTTAACAATATGCAACACTAATAACCTGAGGTACTCACCCTACCTGCCGACCTTCCTTTGTAATGTCAACCTTCGCTCTCAACAATGAACTTTGGACAGTTTTGGGCTTTATGTCTTATCCCTCATGTGGTGTGCATCAAATGAGAAATATATAGCCCCGAGTCACAGCTAAAACGGCAGGGTGCGTGCAAAGGATGATTTACACGCCGAGTCGGGCTGCCC
Source organism: Petrocephalus sullivani (assembly GCA_026780845.1). NCBI lineage: Eukaryota > Metazoa > Chordata > Actinopteri > Osteoglossiformes > Mormyridae > Petrocephalus > Petrocephalus sullivani. The sequence goes on along the minus strand of JAODKM010000088.1, from coordinate 14,282,882 downwards.
ACATTTTCCTCTGAGTAACGGACTGAAGGCACTGGCACGCAACGTTAGTTTGGTTTTGATTAAAATGTGGTGGGAATTACTCAAAACCCACAATTTGTGTGACCGCAGCTAATTACTCTCAGTATGGTTTTTATTATTATTATTTTTTAATGTTGGGCATAAAAGGTAGCAGATCTTTTTTCAACGATCCAGTTCTTGCTCAAGGTAGACAAAATAAACCGTTTCATTGAGTTCGTACGGCCAGGCGCACGCGAATGTATTTTTTTTACCTCTAGACAAACCATTTCACAATAAATTTAAATGTTACTTTTAAAACTTAAACACTATATAATGCAGGCTGACCATCGTGTTCTGTTTGTTCAGACCCAAAATGTCTGAAATGTCTAGATTTTTGTTTTGTCTTATAGTTGACATTTGCCCTAAGACCCTGAATAAGAGTTTAAGAAAATGATGGATAGATGTTGACATTTGCTTTCTACAGTCCATGTATGTATTTGCATTGCTTTGATGCCTCTTTTTGCGTCCTCAGTAGGACTAGCAGTTACAGAAAATGGATCGATGGATGGATTTTTTTTTTCCATTTGGCTAGCAATGTTGTCTCTCATTTCCCTGGTTGGAGGTTTGAACCCTGCTCTGGGTATCTGGGGTTTGCAGGCCCTTCGCATATCATGCAGGTTTCCTCTTGGTACTCCGGCCACCTGCACTGGGCCAAAGACATGATACCCAGCATGTACCCCTGCCTTCTGGTAACCTGGAAATAAACAAGATAAACCTTTTCAGTTCTGGGAAAAGGAATCACCCACCAAGAATAAAATTTCCCGAAATTACTCACTATCATTCTACAGCAACTATAAGCTGAGTGTTTTCAGATTCAGACGAACTCAGACTTAATCTATCAAATACCAGCCTTCAGTCCATGTATGGCTAAAATGACGAATTCCTCCTCAAACACATCAGAACAGGAAAATGCGCTTGGTATCACAACAAATGCCAGCTTCTGGAAATACATTTATTTTGACACTTTCGTCTTGACTAGAAATCTAAAAGTCCCCCTCGTTCCCAAAGGACACATCGCTGAAAAAAGAATGAAAATGAGTAACTTAATGAGAGTGTGACCGCAGTGGGCCTGTCGATTATCCGCACGCCATGCTGTGGTGCCCATTGGTCTAAGACCTCTTGGGAGAAATGCACTCTAATTTTTATAGCAGTATTTCAAAGTCGTCCTCTTATTTTACTAATTTATCAATTTAAGCAACTCCACCAGAGTGGAGGTCCGAGGTACAGGTGCAGGAGCATATATCGAGAGTGTACAACTTGGATCAATATTATTCTTTCCATACATTTGTTGTGAAAGGTGATTTTTATTATCCATTCATTCATTAGTCCAAGGAACTGATTCATTACCTTCTGTGTCATAACAGTAATTGGTCACAATTTTCTATCAAGCTCAGCTCATTCCCTGAGATTATATGCCTTACAAAGTCTCGTTAATTTACACCAGTAATGCGCTTTACTTTGCTTTGCGAGCTGATATATGATTGAAAGCACTAAAGTTGTTGCTGTTATCTTTATGCAGGTTTAAACCAAAGCTAGCTTTTCCCGCACATGGCCACCCCAGTGCTTTTTTATAACATGCCCAAGTACGACATGTCCGCCAATGACGACGACTATAACGACACCTATGAGAACAGCACCTACGATAATGGCACCCTTGCGGAGCTGTGCGAAAGCAGCAGGAACCAGAGGCTCTCCATTAAAGTGGTCCAAATGTGCATCTTCTCCTTGGTCTTCCTGCTGGGCTTCCTGGGGAACCTGCTTGTGATCACCACCTTCGCCCTGTACCGCCGGCTGCGCCTGCGTTGCATGACGGACGTCTTCCTCTTAAACCTGGCCGTGTGCGACATGCTGCTGCTGTTAACCGTCCCGCTGCAGGCCGGCGACATACTCCTGGACCACTGGGAGTTTGGCGACATCCTCTGCAAGGTGACGCGCAGCCTGTACGCCATCAACACCTACAGCGGGCTGCTGCTGCTGGCATGCATCAGCGTGGACCGCTACGTGGTGATCGTGCAGACGCAGGCTGCGCAGCGCCTGCGGCGGGGCCAGCTGTGCTGCAGCAAGCTGGTCGTCTTCGGGGTTTGGTCGGTCTCGGTGCTGCTCAGCCTGCCGGAGATCATCTTTGCGAGTGTGGACGAGGGCTACATGCAGTGCGAGCTGCAGTTGACCTGGGAGGTCAGGATGGCCACACGGTCCATCCAGATCGCCGGGTTCTGCCTGCCCTTCCTGGTGATGCTGGTGTGCTACTCCCTGATTGGCCGCACGCTGCTGAGGGGGCAGGGCTGGAGACGACAGCGCACACTGCGGCTCATCCTGCTGCTGCTGCTGGTGTTCGTACTCTTCCAGCTCCCCTACACCGTCGTGCTCTCCCTCAAGCTGGCGGGCCCCCCCGACTCGTGCGCCCAGTGGAATGCCACCCTCATGGCCGAGTACATCACGCAGAGCCTGGCCTACACGCGCTGCAGCTTGAACCCCCTGCTTTACGCCCTGGTGGGCGTCCGCTTCCGTGGTGACGTCCTGAAGCTCCTCAGCAGCATGGGCTGCCAGGCCTGTGCCCTGTACTCCGGTGCCCCAACCTCGCCCCCCGACAGCTGGGCCTCCACCACCCCCACGCTCCCCACAACCAGGTCCTTCTTCTCTTCCTCCTCCACCACCTTCCTCCCCACTCCGCACATCCCCGCTGATCTCGGAAAGCCGCCCTGCGCCTTGCCCATCATGCCTGCTGCCCGCGTGTTGGAGTACATCAGTTCCTCAGGCTATAGCTCTGATCTGCACCATCATGTTTCCTGAGTGGTGCCATTTCCCACGGTTACCAAAAGCCTCCGTATGACAACTCATGAAGTAACCGCAGTGAGCAGTGTATGTGGAACCGTATAACCATAAAATGAAAAGAACAGTTATAACCCATTATAACCTTCATTATGTTGATTTTTTTTGTTATATTGATTTTTACTTTAGTGCATATCAAATGTTGCTTAATGGGCTGGTCTGATGGTGTGTGAAGTAGTATTTTATATTTTCAGATTTTATTTACTGTAGATGCACTGTGTCTGCTGAGTATACAAATAAAGTTGCTTTCAAACTGCGAAGGCGACAATCACTGCTTCATTGAATGTGATATAGACAGTAGACATGTGAGACGCCTGCAGCTGATCCGGGTTCCTCCCACGGCCGTGCTTTTCAGATCAGGGCCTGCTGGCCAATGACACATATTTCTGGTTTTGCACTATGCTTTTAGGGATTATATATATGATCAATGTTACTTGAGTCAAAACCGTGCTTATTGAAAAGGTTGCATTAATTTATGCTTAGTTAAACTGCAACTGCAAAACAAAACTGCTTTTCCATGAATTGCCACAGGATTTCAAGCTTTAATTAACTACTATGTTAAATTTAATAATGGTAATGTCTGACTGCATATGTTGATAGTCCTGAATGTACATCAGAATTTGCAATACCTTTATCTGCCCATTTACTGTTTGACATCAGAACATTTTCCCTGGTGGCAACGTGCAACAAAGACTGAAAAGCCTTTTAATGCCAGAGGCACTGCCCCAGTTTCATCATTAAAAACTTTCAGGATAAGTACACTGCCCCCTTCTGGACAAAATCCTCACGTCAGCTCTCTGGCGACGGCAGTAATGAGCATCACATCCTTCCTGTGGACTTCCTTCCCCCTCTTGAGTTCTCACATAGATTGTCACCATCTCTGACATTAAAGGATTCCCACGCCAAGTGTAGCTACTATAATTCCTAGAATAAGTTACTAGTCAGGACTGTTTGATTTTATTAAATATAAAGTGTGAACCAACCTTCAGCATTTTTTCTGTTTTGTTTGCAGTTTTATGTATTGCATGGGCCAAAGTCATGTTCTCTCATCAATAACAATCTTACTAGACACTAAATAGCAGTACTTAGGTGATTAATTCCAGCTTCTCATTAGTCTCATGGGGGCCCAAATCTGTGTGTGTGGATCTACACAGCCTGGGGTCCATAAATTTTCCATAGCGTGTGAGTGTGTGCCCTGTGTTGGACTGACATCCTGTCCAGGGTGTCCTTTGTCCAAACTACTTGGGATAGGCTTCGCCCCTACTTGACCTTGACCAAGGTACGTGATATAAAAGATAGATGTTGACAGTTGACCTCTTCATTTTGACTCAAAAACATACCATTTGTTTATGTTCCCCTTTTTTATAAAATTCCTTTTATATATGAAAAGTACTTTTTAATGAATTGTCTGCAATTTCAGTTGTCTGGATGTGAAATAGAAACTTTCACATTTCACTAAATTTCACACGCAAATATAACATATTGTGGCTTCTGCTATAGACCTCAAGTGTTGCTCATGATATGAACATGATAAGAATCGATTACATTTACAGCATCTGGCAGACACCCTTAGCATAAAAAAATAACCAAGTAATTGTACATTTTGCAATGATTAATCACAATTCAAACATTTTTCTTCTTAGGACTAAAGTGCTTTTTTCCACAGCTCACCTTACCAAAGCATAGAGCGATGTGCATCACACCCCATCCCGGACTTTCACACATTTTGCCCATGCTACAAACTTATAAAAATAGTGCTGGCAGTCATGATTGTGAGCAACCAGGCCCTTAACACTTCGTGACATACCTGGGAGAGGAAGTGCAAAAACTCGCAATCAGAAAAAAATCTCAAGACAAGATTTTTTAAACTGAAAGCAAACTTTTTTCGTCATGCCTCTCCAAGCGGTCTCTCCACACGAAGCAAAGGAAGCGGTCCTTATTGCACAAATACACACCTGCACCGGTTTCAGTCGCTACTCCGATAAAAACGATGGGTGAACATTATTCTGGAACAGAATGCCGAGTGAAACGCTAGGCTGGGAGCGGAAGCTAACTTTCGAGGTGAATTGGTCTTTCGCAATGACAGACTCATGCTCGGCCTTCTGCTTTCACATGACAGCTCGGGAAAATAGACTCCTTTACTTCCTGCTTTACCAGTAGATACGCCATAAGCTAAATAAGCACAAAAACAGCCGACATATAGGAAGCAAGAGACGGCAGATCTTATCGTTACACTAATCACTGTTCCTGTGTCACGCAGGATTCACAAGATGGTACACAAAGCACACACTATATTGCCAAAAGTATCAGGGCCCCTGCCTTTGCACACACATGAGTTTTAATGACATCCCATTGTTAGAACACGGAGTAATATGGAGTTGGCCCATTCTTTGCAGCTATGAAAGGTGATTAATTGTCATTGCTGACACACCACCACACACAGTGCGCACCAACAAAATGTGTCCTCTGCTTTTAACCCATGTGACATTGTGACACAGCAGGGGGCGGCTACTTGACCACCCGGGGAGCAGTGATTGGGGACAGTACCTTGCTCAGGATCCAATGGCGGTGTGCTTTATACCACTCCATCCAACGCTTTGCATTGCACTTAGTGATGTAAGTGGATGCAGCTGCTTGGCCATGGAAACCCATTCCATGAAGCTCTCTACGCTCTGTTCTTGGGCTAACCTGAAGGCCACAGGAAGTTTGGAGGTCTGTAGCCATTGAAAGTTGGTGACTCCTGCACACTGTGCACCTCAGCATGCGTTGTCCCCAGTCTGTGATTTTATGTGGCCTACCACTTTGTGGCTGAGTTACTGTTGTTCCCAACTGCTTCCAATTTGTTATAATACCACTAACAGTTGACCATAGAATATTTAGTAGTGAGGAAATTTCACAAATGGACACGCAGGTGCATAGGTGGCATTGAATCACTGGAATTTACTGAGCTCCTGAGAGCAACCCATTCTTTCACAAATGTTTGTAGAAGCAATCTGCATGCCTAAGTGCTTGATTTTATACACCTATGGCGATGGAAGCAATTTGAACACCTGAATTCAATGATTTGGAGGGGGCGTCCCAATACTTTTGGCAATATAATGTAAGCTTTGACAGAGACTGGACATAAACATAAGAGCTGGTAAACAGCTCAATTCATAACCTCTGAATACAGATGAGCTAAGCACATCTTAATCAGCTAATTACCAGGTTTAGTATGTGTGTTTCAGCAGGGAAATCTGCAAACTGTGTTGGTCACAAACACAGCATCCTAACCCACTGAACCACACA
>JAODKM010000088.1:14234921-14265254 GCA_026780845.1 Petrocephalus sullivani | reverse complement strand
CATTGTGAAGGGGATGGGGGAAAGCCTTCGGGAGCCCCATCCCTGGAAGAGTCGAAACTGCTGGAGAGCAAATAGGTACAGGCTTGTTGCGGTTTGGAGCTGGCGTGGCGCTGAGGTGTCGCCCGCTGCCCGGCGCAATTTGGGTCCCAACTTGAGGCGGCCCATTCGGGTGGGCACATGGAACGTCTAGTCTCTCCGGCAAGATGACTATCTTTCTCTGCTGTCAGGGAAGCTGCATAAACTCTGCATTTCAGTGCGGCTCTGTCTGAGGTGCGCAGACTGGGGAGTAGCCAGATCTCTGTAGGTGGTTATACCTATTACTAGTCTGGTCACTCTGATGGCTGCCATACTCAGGGAGTAGCTGTTGCTGTGGCGGATTGGCTCCTCCCAGCGGTGTTCGACATTACCCCTTTCAACGAGTGTATCATGAGACTCAGGCTAAGGCACTCGTTGGGTGTCTTGTCTTCTGTCTCAGTGTATGCTCCGACTGCGGTGAGTGATGTCTCGATAAGGGAAACATTCTATTCGCAACTCCAATTAGTTGTTGATGGGTGCCCTCGAGGTGACACCCCTCTGGTCATGGGTGACTTCAATGCGACCACTGGCACTGATAGGGCTGGCTATGAGGATTGTGTCCAGTCAGGTGAAAGTGGCTCCATTTTCCTTGACCTTGCAAAAGGTCAAGGGCTGCGGGTCCCTGGATCCTGGTTCTAGCGCCCTGAGCCGCATCGTTGGACTTGGTATTCCAATACTGGTGGTGCAGCAAAGGAGATCTATCATATCCTTGTGGCCAAATGCTGGAGGCTCCTGCAGAACTGCAAAGTCTACAGAAGTGCCCAGTTTGTGAATTTGGACTACAGGCTTGTTATTGCTACTCTGAAGATTCAGCTTAGATCCAGTAGGTTGCCTCCTACTAGAAGAACAAATCTGGGCTTTGCCAGATTCCAAGATCAAGCTATCTCTGATGAGTTTGCACACAGTTCAGGTATAGAACTAGCAGACTTGGGTTAGGGTTAGGGTTAGGGGTTAGTTGCTGAGGGTTGTGTTGGGGTTGCCGGTGTTCCCAGAAGGAGGTGTTTCACCTCACAGGGCACCCTGGATATTATTGAGAGGAGTCACAGTGCACAGCTTAGTGGCAATTCCGGGTTGTATCGAGAGCTGCGAAGGACAGCTGCTAGGGCTCTGAGGGCAGATAAGGAGGTGTTTGTTAGAGGAATCTGTGAACAGGTCACACATCAGCTGTGGTCTAGCGATCCACATCCTGCTTACAGAGGAATCAAGGCACTACGCACATCTGAATCTGTTCCACGGAGAGTAGCTGTCAGAACAGGTGATGGAACGGACCTTACGGATGGCACTGCAGTTGGTTAAAACTGATCCTCCGGCCAGGAGGATGAACATCTCTGGGTCCACGGTTCTTGACGCTGACTCACCAATCAGCTGTGAACCACCCAATCTCAATGAGATTGCACAGGTGGAAAATCAGCTAGGGGCGGGGAAGGCCCTGGGGATCTGTAGTATCTGGGGTGAACTCCTCCAAGCTGGTGGTAAGGCTGTCCTCCTGGCATTGCAAGCAATCTTTGCTTCCATTTGGGAGACGGGCATCATCCCAACTGACTGGAAAACAGAACTTGTTGTCCCTATCTGGAAAGGGAAGGGTAATCGCCTAGATTGCCGCAATTACATGGGGAAAACACTGCTCTCAGTCCCGGGCAAGGTCCTTGCTAGGGTCATCCTTAATAGGATCCATGATCACTTGTTTGTCTACCAGTGGCTGGAGCAGTCTGGTTTTACGCCTAAGAAATCTACCAGAGCTTCTTTGCAGCTTATATCAATTTTCGTAAAGCATTTAACTCAGTTGATCGAGTTGCCCTGTGGGACATCCTGAGACTTTGCGGGATCCCCCCGAGGTTGTTGGGCATCATGGCCAGCCTGTACACTGGTACTGTGAGTGCTGTGCAGAGTGGAGGGAGAACCTCTGCGTTCTTTCCAGTTAATTCTGGGGTTCGTCAGGGGTGTGTTCTTGCTCTTACTCTTTTCAATGCTTGCATGGACTGGGTGTTGGGCAGGGTTGTGGGGTCCGGTAGCTTTGGGGCTTCAGTTGGTGAGGAAAGATTTACTGATCTTGACTTCGCCGATGATGCCGTGATCTTCACGGAGTCGATGAAGCTCTGACTGGGGCTCTTGAGAGACTGAGTGAGGAGACTTAGTGTCTGGGGTTGCGAGTGTCCTGCGTTGAGAGGTTCACTTACCTCGGCAGCGACATTCATGTCTCTGGTGACTCTTCCTATGAAGTCATTAGATGGATTGGGAAAGCATGGAGGGTCATGAGGTTGCTGGATTGGGGTGTGTGGCACTCCCGATATCTTTGCAAGCGTATGAAGGTCCAAGTCTTTAGAGTCCTGGTGCTTCCTGTCTTGCTTTATGGTTGCGAGACATGGACGTTATCCAGTGACCTGAGACGAAGACTGGACTCCTTTGGTACTGTGTCTCTTCGGAGGATCCTTGGGTACCGTTGGTTTGACTTTGTGTCAAACGATCAGTTGCTCAGGGAATCCCGAGTGAGGCACATTACCTGCATTGTGAGGGAGCGCCAGTTGAGGCACTATGGTCATGTGGCGCGACTCCCTGAGGATGATCCGGCTTGTAGGATCCTCCTTGAAGAGGATCCGAGAGGTTGGACCAGGCTGAGGGGACACCCACGTAACACCTGGCTGCGGCAGATGGATGGCCATTTCCGGAGGGTGGGATTGGACCGCGTGTCTGCATGGGGGGTCGCCAACCGGGATCCTGAGATGTTTCACCGTGTGTTGAGTGCAGCAACGCGCTGCGCCAGTGCATGCTCCCCAACCTGACCTGACTGTTCCTCTTAACTCTGAGCAGGGGGGTATTTATGCTCCGCCTTCTTGTGCTGACATGACAGGAAAATAATGTGGTTCAAATGTTTTACGAAGCGCCTTTTTGGCCATCACTACTGTACTCCCTAAAATGTAGTGATGGCCAAAACAGCACTTTGCAAACCATTTACGGTATTTTTTGACCCCACTGCATAGTGCTCTTGGTTTGCTTTGGGCCATGCTTTGTGCCCTTTGTAGAACAGAGAGCGCTATCTAGTGGGCTCAGAAAATACAGCAAATGGGACATGAAGTGTGGTTTTGGCCATCACTAGATTACAGGTACACTATAGATGCATTACACCATATCGGTATCTACATAGTGTGCATGATGTTCACATATTGTCACTGAATTACCTATTGAACAGAACTTAACCCAAACGCATATAAAAAATATGTTCCACTAGATCTCTCAGCCAGGGGTTAGTTGAGGCTTAGTCCTTTCAGTACTTGAGCGAGAGACTATTTTTTTTATATATGTCCAATGATTTTTTTTCTTTCTTTATGTTACATCTGTTCAGTGTTAAGCGGCAAGGTTTACAGCGCTCACACAGGCATTTATTAGGGTTTAGTTGATTGGTATAAGCGTGGATTAGGAACAGAATGTTCTTTTTAAAGTGAGTTTCTATTCAACGATGTTTATGGTTATACATGTTTATTATAATAATTATAAACACTTATATGTAATATTGGTTTATGACTTTTATAAGCCCAGCAATTGGCAATTGGCTAAATAAATTTATAAGCAATTGGCTTATAAAATTTACAAAGGGGTAAAAGAAGATTCAGACTCAATGAAGGACTAGATGTTACAATCCCTGATGTTTGCTTCCCTTCTAATGGGGGAATCTTGAGGGATGGCTGCTACGAGAGATGGCAGCTAAGAAGCTTTACCAGCGGGACACATCATCAGCTGTGTACCTCAACTTCACAGGGTGTTTTGGCCATTTATCACAAGACGCCCTCTGCTGAGGCAGGCCCACCACAGGTTGATCAAGCCTGGGCATGTTTCTCGCGGTTAGCTGTTCACCTTAGCTGCCCATGTGATGTTGCTTCTCTTCAGCCACAGCCAGTGACTGGTCCTCTCAGCAATGTTGGCCAGTTCTCTAATAGCCTGTCGATGAGCCTGTCCCCTGACTCCAACCTCCCTAAGGAGCTATGGTGTTGTGTGGGCAATGAAGCCCCTACACCCCACCTCCACTGGGCACACCTTGATCTTCCAGCCTCTGTCCTCTGCCTCAGCTGCTAAGTCGGCATACCTCAGCTTCTTACCTTCAAAGGCTTCCTCAATGGCATCCTTCCACAGTACCGTCAACTCGATGGCGTAAGCAAGTTTTTGAGAGTTAGACCTAAGGACGAGGTCTGGTCGCAGAGTAGCTGTTACAATCTCTGGGGGTGCATCTGCCAGTCCCTGGCTACATTCAGTGGAAGCTGCACTACTGTATATCTGCTGAGTCATCATGCCATGCTCTATCATCATCAACATCATTAATATTATTATTATTATTATTATTATTATTGTTGTTGTTGTTGTTGTTGTTGGTAGTGGTGGTGGTGTTACACCTGGCACACACGCCATGTCAGCTACAGACACCATTAATCCATATTTTACACTTTAGCGTTGCTCTTTTTTATAACCGATTCGTGTCTTTACGTGCAGTGTGACGTTGTCACATGTTTACATGGGGGGCATCATTAAATGTACATACTGTAAAATCATGAAGTATTTGCATTATAATATCAGCGGACTGGAATCCCTTGCAGGATATTTCCTGTCCCTGTGTCCTCTGATTCCTGGGATGGGCTCCAGGCTGGCAATGTGACCCTAAACAGGATAAGCAGTTTATGGAAGTTGGATGGGTGACTGGAAAATGGTGCTACTCTGAAAGACAGTAAAAGGTCTCCCAGCAGGAAAAAACATTGATTTTATTTACTCAGTTTGTAATACAGTTTCGACGTACGTGCGCATTTTTGTCGATCTTTATTTTAATTATCAATTTCGAGAAAAACCCTTATTTAATGATTCCATTCATGCATCATTTAAAGAAATTAGTCGCCTAACTTGTTAAAGCAGAGTTTTTTTTTTTTAAGAAAAATAAGATTAAGCATTCAGTTTGAGTACGAGAGTTCTTAGTGTTAAATGACAGAAACAGAAATACCGATCTCCGAAGTAATTAGACACCTGGATTTCCCCTACAGATGCTCAATGACTCCACCCTCAGCACGTCCTCCACAGAGACAGACAAAACAATCGTGCTGACACCCCCATTGCTATAACGAAAACAGGCGGTAAATAAAAGAAGGGGGACTTAGTACCAACTGCATGCACTGGAGGGAGAACAAACTATCATAGATAATCTGGTGAGCAGCCAGGATAGGAGCTGTTCCGGTGATCGGGGCTGGTGGAGCCGGATAAGGGACATGAAAGAGACAGAACAAGGCTTACGTTACAATAAAGCGATACCAGACACTTGTGAAAAAGCGTGCCTTCCTGCGTCTAACCGATAACTTTAAAGACCCGGGGCATACTTGTTTATTATTTTCTATAAGCTTTTATGTTATATTTAATATTCACCATTGTAAATTACTTTTCAGTTCCTATTTAATTCCTGGTTAAATGCAATTACACGGGAGACATCGATATGACGAGAAGTCGTTTTACTGTTAAACTACATCTTACTTTTCAGCATACATTTTCATTAACTAGAGAGTAATACTATACGAACTGAGGATATTTTTATTATTTACATTCCGGAGTCTTTATATACAGCACTATTAAGATTATAATAGTGCATTTTTTCCCATAAAGTGTCATCACTTTAAGAATGTTATATATAATGTCACAAAGTTTTCCTCGTGAAAATTCCATGTCCTTCGCGGTAATAATGTAGACCTATTCCGCCACCTAAACCCAGCCTGAATCTCACGCACTGGCTTGATACCGAAATCCCACTTCTTTTAAAATTGGATTTTCCAATACAGGACTTTTGTGCAATGCTCTTATTAACTATCAGTTAATAAGTTAAGGGCAATTAATGTTCGCTGCCTTTTCTATTCACGGGACAGAAATGAGTCCAAGAAACGTGCTAATGACTGGCGGAGTGCTGAGGACGCGCACCGAGAGCCGCCGGCAGAGGGGGTCCGGCCCCGCTGCGCCTCTCCCTTCGGCGTCACCGCCCGGACGGCCCTCCCCGAAAGCGGTCACGCACGGCCGGGGCCGGCTCTTCCCAGCTGCGCGTCCCGGGCGGCGTGCAGTCCACACGGGGCTCCTGTGCCGACAGAGCGCCAGGCTGCTACTCCCCTACTGAAGGCTGGACTGGGAGGGAGAAGTACGGCCGGGTTCCTGTTAGGGCGCCGCTGAGGTCCCGCACGAAGTTACCGATCCGCACAGTCAGCGCTGGGGGGCGGGGGGGTCCGGGGAAGCCGGAGGGCTGCTGCCGCACGGCGCGTCTGATGCCGGCTTTCTGCGGCTAGATATGCGCGACGTGCCCCGCGCCGCCTCGGCGGATTAGGGCGCCCCGGAGAGCCGGTTTGCAGTCAGACGGTGCCGCTTTGGGTACGGAGCGTCCCGGAGGCGCAGCGCAGAGGTGTCGGCGGATGCCGTCTGTGCGGCGTGGGGGCTGCCAGGGACCCCGAACCACCTCCGCTTGAATGTCTCTGCAAGGATTCGGCTTGCTGTGCTGCAGGTTGGGCTTTCCCGGGGGAGACTATGGGGAGAAAGAGGAGGAAGAATCACTCGAATTGCGAAGCAAGGACGAATCTGCGTGCAACGGCCGGGTATGTCCGCGGATTTCCTATTATAGCCACTATAATGTGTGTCTTTAATGATCTTCAGCATTGCCGATTACATACATTTGCTTTCTTCGGCCCAAACTGTGCGCCCCTGCGAATAAACAGTATATACTTAAAGTCGCAACTACTTGTTACATATTTACTATGAATTCATATACGCCTAGAAAGGCAAATCGGGTGTGTTGTGGGTGATTTATTCTCGTGCCGCTGCCCCCCAGCACATTAAGAGAAGCGGTTATTGTCTGACACGCGATTTAAGATCCGACAAAAAAGAAGTCCGATGTAATCGAATACATCTTGCAGTTTAATGTGGAACAGGTTTGACGGATTTATTCCGCGTTTGTCATTTTCGTGTTCGCTTAATTCCACAAAACGGCGAGCTTAATACTGAAATCTCTAATGCAACTGATGCAACCACATAGTACAGAGGAGCGGGGATCGTTTGGGGGCTCTTGCGAGGTTGATCGGTACTATTGTGCCTGTGGAGTACATGCTACAGGGTATGTGCCTCATTAACTTTAAGTATGTTATGTGTATGATTAAATCCCTGCCCACACTTTCTTACTTTTGGGGATCTTTAGTTCACTTTTTTCCCCAGTGAATACTCGATAAATCAATACTTTCTGAGACCGGTGTCCCCCCCCGGCTTCATTAATTAGCAGTGATGTGCCCGGCTCACCCTTGAGCTGGATCTCTCTGCTGTCAGGGTCCTTAACAAGGTGGGTGTCAGGCAGAGTTTGATCTCCGCAAACATCAAATTGATATAATGAAAAAGCAGATGGCCCCAGCCCCCCTCGCTGCTTCGGAACATTCACTTGACCCACCGAGGGAAGTCAGTCAAATGGTATGTCTTCAGTTTGGCAACCTCCAGAGTGATGGAAGTGGAGCATTTTATTCTCTGTCAGCACAAAATAAAAGTACAGAGTCATTTCAGTGGCTTTCTAGGGAAGTGTATTTCTGCTGTGGCCTGCCAAGGTCATGCTCGGTAAATTGATAACAATTGGTAGTGGAGTTTGGAAATTTTGCAAGGCCGAGTTTCTTGTTGGACCCCACAAAAGTGCCCTGAAGTGTTTTTTTTTTTTAAACTGGGATAATTCTTTAACACAAAGCAGTGCTATTTTTTAAATGTCCATTTTTCATGGTGGTCGAGTAAGCAGCACTATAGCTGTGTACTTACAGAGATGGCATGGTTTTCCCAGAAGTATGCATTGAGGTGGATGGGTTTCTCTAAGCTTTTCTTATTGTGTATGTTCTGTGATGGACTGGTGTCCTACCGAGGGTGCGCCTTGTTCTTTCCGGGATGGGCTCACTGTCACCCACTACTGGGTAAGCTTTATGGAAGACGGATGGATTTCTTTGGTCATGTGGCGTGCCCCGGCATAAATGACTTTATTTGTCCAAATGTGTAAGTCCTTCCATTACATAAGCCAATTTTAGTACAAGCGAAAGCAGTACATTACTGTCAGTTACATTGCTTCCAGCTGTCTGATTGTTTAATAGTTTGATGGTGCAGAGGTGGCGAACAGCTCATTACCGCAGCAGATCGAGGAGGGCCTCCCGCTGGATGTGAGCATATGAAGTCAAGTGGGAGACTTGCAGGCGTGGCCCCAGATGTATAGGACAAATTTGGTGCCAACGGAACAGCATGACCCAGGCTTTCAAAACAACAATATAAACAAGTCGGCTTGCAAGACTTGCACTGTGCTCTGTCCCCTGTGGTATCTCCAAAATAAAAAAAAAAATAGGAGAACCCACAGACCTGGCACACAATGTCTGTGCACCAGCCCTGCTCGCTTCATCTGGCTGTCTCCACCCTCTCCTCTCGCTGGCCCTCTTATCCTTGTCAGTGCTGTTAGGGAGACGAGAACCAGCTGTGTCAAATTCGCACGAGGATGGCTGCAAGTGCTGCTGGTTTTTTTTTCTTTTGGCTGGGCTGTGGAACAGACTTGGTCACACGCACTGCCACAAAAGCACATCATTATTTCATTTTTTTTTTTTTAAACTGCAAGTTCTCTCAGCCAGAATCGCAATACTGTGGTTTAAAAAAGCATGGATTACTGGATCAGTTTCTTCTGAATCTGGCATTCATTGTGATGTCAAAGTAAACTATTCCTAGCCTGCAGAACGGTGGTTTAGGTGTCAACCAGATTTTTTTCCTTCAATTCATCTTGAAAACTTATCTGCTTCTTTTTTGACAGCGTTAGTAGTCCTCGGGCATTTTCTTATGGGTTGGCTGTTTAAAGTTGGGGTAGGACGTTAGCCATGGAAGACGTCCCTAATTCAGGTGACTCACTGCCTACTTTCCTCCAGTGGAACCCCAAATCTCAGTAATCCAATATAAAACTCAAAGGAACTTTTATTTGGGGCAGAGGTAGGAAGCAGTGTTTCATGTTGGGATTTCGTTGTCCATTGGTATACTTGAGTGTTGTGTCATGTTAGTCTCTCCTGGGATTGTCCTTCTCAGAAAGAACACTTGCATTGGCCGGAAATGAAGGCAAGGAGCTTTTTCAGCTTTGGGAGCCTGCAAACTTGGGCTGCCCTTGTCGAAACTGAGGTTCTCCTCGTAAAATGCTTAGTTCCAGTTACTTTCAGTTGCTCTCTCTAGATCATGCGCTGTCTCACTCCCTTTTTGTTAACAAGCAAACCTGGCCATGTTGTAATTCTCTTTTCCTACTCATTGCCAGGCCTGGCCGGATTACGTTACTGCAAGTTTTTTTTTTTCCTCAGACGCAATCTTAAACTTACTGGCTGCAGTCTTTGACATGGGTCTTATGGCCTCAAGCCCAAAGACAACCTGTATAGCATTTCAGTTATACAGGCCAAGCTTATGCAGCCCACTAGTCATGCAGCATTTGCTGATGGTGAGAAAGTGTAGATTAGCAGTGGGCTGGCTTTGAAAACACCGATATTTATCATATTTGTAATTGTAGACTGACATGATTAGTGAATTTTTTTTTCTTCGAAAAAATGACCACACTTTATAGTTACCGTATTCCAGTGCAAAGACCTGGCTGAACTATTTTTGACCTAAAATTTTCACGAGTATTTCCAACCTTGATCTATCTCATAATAAGCAGTGTTTTTTTTATTGTAGTTTTCCTGGAATCACTTAAGTCCGTGATAATCAGTGTTCCATAAAACACAGAAACCTGAATGCAGCAAACTTCAGTGAGGTGACAACAGTGTTATTAAATATAATAAATTTTAAAATGGCACCAAAAAAAGAAATCGTGCCATGTAACAGTTTGGCTATATCTGCTAATTTGTGTTTATTTCATGAGGAGGAATGCTAACCACAATGAGGACTTTGAATTCATAACCTTTTCACCCAAATTGGTTGGTCTGGAAAAAGACGACAGATGCAGAACAAATGGCCTCTGTTTCCCCACTTTTTAGGCATTTTGCATGTGGCCTTTTCCCCAGCAGGTGACCCCTTCGCTATCTTGCGAAAGCAAGTCGACCATTACAGAAAACAGACCTGCCCTACCAACACGAACGCCAACAAAAAATAGCATCGGCTCCTGAGCGGGAAGGGGGAAGTGTTCACTGGTAAAATTTGGTTTGTTTCCAACCAAAGTTGACTTAAAGCATGTCAATGTGTTCCAATATAGCATTGTAAATATATGCAGAATAAAATGCGCAAATATCAAACCCAGGAGAGGATGCGCTTTGGCATTCTGTGCCCATTCTTCGTCGGACACTTCATGCCTTCTGATTGTGTGTCAAGTTTTGTCCCTTCAAAAGAGCCAGGACAGGGCGGTCAGGTCACTGATTAGTATAACTGGCTTCACAGTCATGCCTTCCTGCACCCATGAAAACTTCCTAGTGTCCTGCACCCATGAAACTGAATGCTAGCAACTGAAACAAAGCTTTTGCACTTCAGTGACTGTGTTTTGACCAGCAGATGAATGATAAATCATGATTTTGGTACAAGTAACCAAGTCATGTTAAAACATTGCGATGGAGGTGAGTTCGCTTTGAATTAGACCTACAGTCAAGATATTTGATTTAAAACCCTAATAAGTGCACTTGCGATTGGTTCCGTGGGTTCGTTCATAAGCCACCGAAGACACCCTTTTGGTTACACCCCTCATTCTCGTAGCACAAACTACCTGGCAAGTGCACAGAGATTCCTGTTTTATTGCTTCCAAGGTATTTTTTCCACTCAGACGTCTCGAAGACTTGGTTTGTCTTTGAGAAGTCAAGCCAGTTGTTGTTGACTCATATGTTTGTTGTTCTTACAGTTTTTTTGTATTTAATTCTTTGTCTCCCCGGATGTCAGGGCCCATCGGAGGTGACGGTTTCTCAGCCTGCATCCACAGTCAATGGACTCATTAGGTGAGTTGTAGTGAATCTCCTTCCATTTTGGTGTTTACTAGCTTATCTGTTGTGCTTAATCATGTAGCCATGATTCCGAGCAATGCTCCCGTGACCGACAATTTCAGAGACTGGATAAAGGATTACTGAATTACTCAGACGTTTTGTATCGTACCAAAAAATCCATTAAAGAAATGTAGAATTTAGGTCATTTTGGTTAGGCAGTCTAAATAATAAAGTGTTTCAGTGGTACAAATCTGAAGGGCTTAATTTTTCTGAGAATTTTACAATCTTAATTTTCACACAGGAAATTTGAACCAAAACTAGCCTCACATTGTCCCCTCGAGGTTTTGTCCATCACCATATGCAGTCGGACTGCACATCTATTTAGTTACGATCCATATAAGGTGGTCATTTTTAATATAAAGTAAAATGAATTGAGAAATTGTATGCCTGAAACTTTGGCAGTATACCTCGTTGTTTTACCTTAAATTGTTATATTGACACATTGTTGAGAAATGAAACATTTAAATAGCAGTTCTAATATAAAGTAAAACGCTTTCGTTATGCCCTAAACCCTGAGATCAAAGCATCCTTATACTGCCCTTGGGAAGTAGTTCTCTGCCCAGCCATGTTTTATTCATTCCTATTCCACTCTGTTTTTCATTAAATCCAACTATTACATAACTGCTTAGTCTTTTGCGCAGATCCCTGCCTTTTCTACCTTTTATTGAAGTTCGGTTTGGTGTCATTGCTGTCATGGCTCCACTTTGGTTGGATGTTGGATCTGTGTTTCAATTGGCCACTTTTAGTGAAATTCCATCATTGTGGAAGCAGCTCACTGCCCTCACCCTCAGGCTGTGAAGTTTGCCCTGCTGCACACAAGCATGCCCACTCCGCCCACACTGACATTGATGCCTGTTGGCTCCACCTGGCTAGCTGCCTGTTTGGAGCCCGCGCGATAAGCACACCTTGGGGGGTTGTCATGGCAACATGGTGACCGCCCATTTTGGACAGGCCCGCTGCATTATCAAGCCGCCCGGGAGGCTTATCTCCCCATATCTCCTTGATATCCCATAAACCTACACCGCTCTTCAATTAAAAAGATCCTTGGCGAGAGAGAGTGAGCGATTAAATACAATAATTTATAAAGGAGAACCAGTAGATTGCATAACCAAGTGGCAGCAGAAAGGGAAACTCCAACAGGATGGTGAGATAGAGCCAGGAGGCAGTCGGTGTTTGGAGGGGTGAGGTGAGGACATGGATTGGGGGTTAGGGGGATGGTGGCCTCTGGGCCTCAGGAGTCAGGCGGTAAGTTAAGGGACGGGAGCTGGAAGACGTGAAATGACTCAGTCCCACAAAGTCATCATTGAGAGGGAGTGGCTGAGACCAGCAATTACTAAGGGTGTGAGTCTCATAACTATTCAGACAGAGAGGGGGAAAAAAACACAATGCACAGTGGCGGTGATTTACAGCTCTGGAGGGATGTGTTAAGCGGCGAAGGATCCGTCAGCCGTGTTCCATTCGGGCTGACCAATTGACATGGTGCGTGAGGAAAGTAAATGCCTTGTGGTCCAGCCTCAGTATCTGTTCCTCCTTCAACTGCAGCATTTTTGTAGCTGGGTAAATGCCTGCTGCCTGCTGGCCATTATACAAGAAATAGGATCTCTGTTCCAGAAATGCCGTTTACAGGTGGCATGTGTGGCATCAGGGGCAGCTTACCTTCTGTTAGGTAGCCTCTTCAAGGGCAGTGGGAAGAGGAGCTTCAGGTTCACAGCTCTGGTTCCTCAAACAGACCAGTCAATTAAAAACAACGTCAAGGGTCCAAATATAGACAGCTGGCTGCTATGGTATTTCTTTAATGGAAAACATTAGTTCTAGTTCTGTATTCCAGCTGGGAGAACAGTGGGGCTGTTTTACAGCCCCGTTTCCAAAAAAGCTGGAACGCTGTGTGAAATGTAAATAAAAGCAGAATGCAATGACTTACAAATCTTATAAGATATATTTAATTGAAAATGGAACAAAGACAAGTATCAGATGTTGAAACTGAGAAATTTTGTTTTATTACAAATGTATGCTCAATTTGAATTTGATGCCTGTAACACATTTAAAATAAGCTGGGACAGGGGCATGTTTACCACTGTGCTGCATCACCTCTCCTTTTAACAACACTCTGTAAATGTTTGGGAACTGAGGAGACCAGTTGCTGGAGTTTCGAAGGTGAAATAGTGTCCGATTCTGGCCTGATACAGGATTTCAGCTGCTCCGCAGTTCCTGGTCACCTTTGTCATATTTTCTGTTTTACGATGCATGAAACTGTTTTAGTGGGTGACAGGTCTGGACTGCAGGTGGGTCAGTCTAGCACCCGGACTCTTCTACTGCGGAGCCATGCTGCTGTAATACGCGCAGAATGTGGTTTGGCTTTATCTTGCCGAAACGCACAAGGCCTTCTCTGAAAAAGACGTCGTCTGGATGGCACCTAATGGTACCTTCCCAGATGTGCAAGCTACCCAAGCCATGGGCACTAATACACTCCCATACCATCACAGATGCTGGCTTTTAAACTGTCCGCTGATAAAGGACTGGGTAGTCCCTCCCTCTCATCTTTAGCCCAGCGGACGCAGCATGCATGATTTCCAAAAAGAATTTGAATTTTTGATTTGTCAGGCCACTGGACAGTTTTCCATTCTGCCTCAGTCCAACTTGGATGATGGACTGGGGCAGTCTTAAATGGGCACAGAGAAGTTTCTGGATAATATTTAGATATGGTTTCTTCTTTGCATAGTGGAGATTCATCCTGCATTTGTGGATGCAGCGACAAACTGTGTTCACAGGCAGTGGTTTTCGGAAGTGTTCCTGAGCCCATGCTGGGATTCCCACTATAGAATCATGCCTGTTTGCCTTCGAATATTGGTTTTTGTCCCTTGTGTACAAAGATTTCTCTAGATTCTCTGCCTTTAATGATTTTATGTACTGTGGAGGATGAAATTCCCAAATTCTTTGCAATATTATGATGAGGAACGTTGTGCAAAAAAATTTAGAATAATTTGCCCATGCAGTCGTTCACAGAGCGGTGAACCTCCTCCCATCTGCACTGTGCAGAGACCCTGCCTCTTTAGAAGGCTCTATTTATACCTGGTCATCTTACTGATCTTTTGCCAATTAACCTAATTAATTGTGAGACATTCAAGTTTTGTTTTAGCATGACCCAACTTTTCCAGTCTCTTGTTGCCCTTTTTGTGGCATAAAATTCATATTGAACAATAAATAAAACAATAATATGTTGTTAATAATAAGTAATAGTTATATTTATAATAAGGTTAAATAAGTTTAAATAACAAAAAATTCTCAGTTTCAACAATTGATATGTTGTCTTTGTTCTGATTTCAATTAAATGTGAGTTTATATGATTTGCAGATCATTGCATTCTGTTTTTATTAACTAGAAATGGGGTTGTTTTTTATTTTTTATAGTTTTATTGTGTTTCTTGGGAAGACCGTCATCCCATAGACTGGGAAAGGAATAAGGTGTATTAACTACAGAGAATTCACTTCATTTTCTGAATGAGCTTTGTAACAAGCACAGGCAACAGAGCCCTTCACTTTGTCTTCATTAATCAGTGGAAGTTTTCTCAACATCCATATTGCTTCAGTCTGACATCCACATTATAATTAACACGTTGCCTGTGCTTGTTACCTGTCATGAGCTGTTGCAAAACAGTTCCATGTAAACCGGCTGTAGAACATCGGAAAAGTTCCCTCATAAAATTTAAGTTTAAGGAAGAAGAAAACAAAAAAGCAATTAAGAAAAGTTACATGCATTAAAAATGTTTGAAAATAATTAAAAAGCTAAAATTACAATACAATTACCCAAAAGCACAGTAAAATAGAAATGTCTTAAGCCTAGATTTAAAAATGTCCGTAGAAAGCCACTCGAAAGTGGCTCTAGCTGGAGCAGGTCTCAGCTGGTGGTCGGTTCCGCTTTTCAGCAGCACAGTAGCCCAGCACCACTTTACCCTGCATAGTTCTAGCCTTAGGAACTACCAGTCCCGTGGAACTGAAGGGCCCTGTTGGGTTAGTAGGCTTCAGGAATCTCAGAAATAGATTTTGGGCCAAGACCATGGAGTGATTTATGGACAATTAGCAGTATTTTAAAATGGAGTCTATAGCTGTCTGGAAGCGCCTGTTAAGACCCACGGCCTGGGGTGATGTGCTCTTTTCTCTGATTGTTGGTAAACAATCTTTCACTGGAATGAGGTTGTTTTGCAGGAGTTTGACTAGGTCCCATAATTCCAGTGTAGGGAACTCTTAATGCTTCAGCATACATTTATGACAATTCTATGATTCCTAGTTTGTGGGAAGACTTTGGGGAAGGCCCTTTTCTGTTCCAGCATGACTGTGCCCCAGTGCACAAGGCAAGGTCCATAAAGACATGGTTGGGTGAGTTTGGTGTGGAAGAACTTGACTGGTCCACACAGAGCTCTAACCTCAACCGAACTGAACACCTTTGGAATGAACTAGAACAGAGATTGCAACCTAGGTCTTCACATCCAACATCAGTGCCTGACCTCACAAATACTCTTCTGGATGAATGGGCAAGAATTCCCACAGACACACTCGGAAACCTTGTGGAAAGCCTTCTTAGAAGAGTGGCGGTAGTTATAGCTGCAAAGGGTGAACCCACCTCCATATTGAAGCCTATAGATTTAGAATGGGATGTCATGAAAGGTCCTGTAGGTGTAATGGCCAGGTACCCCAACACTTTTGTGTGTGTGTGTGTGTGTGTGTATGTATATATATATATATAAAAAAAAATAATATTTGGGTGTCATCAGTGTAATTATGATATGCAATATTGCTGGCTTGACCCGAAGGGGGTGTACGAAAGTTAAAGGTGCTAAAATGGGACACATGTAATATAATTATGCAAAGCAACAAAATAAGCCCTGCTTTCTAAATTGGACTTAAACCAGCTAAGGACAGTTCAATCCAACTCAATTTTGCAGTTTATCTAATAAAATTTTGCAATCAACAGTATCAAACACTGCAGTCAAATACCGAAGCAGAAGAGCAGGTATTTTTCAGTATTAAAGCAAATTCAGGACCTTAAGTGCTGTGATATGTTCAAACTTCAGATTGGAAATCGTCATCATAGCAGGCATTACTTTTTTTGAAATTGACTGAAACGTTTGTAATCAGCATTTTCAATAAAGTTGTCTATGGAAGGAAAAATTGAAATAGGTCAGTAATTGTTCAGAAGGGAGGAATTTAGATTGCCTCTGCGTTGGTGTGGAAGTAGAACAGATCAGTGTTTTTCATGGTGGTATTAATGGTTAATCATATATTTTCAGTCAGGAAAAAAGGACACTTCATATTTTTAGCAGATGGGAGCTCATTGACTGGCTGCTCTGCTGGGTTCCTTTATCAACAATGGGGAATAGTATCTGAGTATTGATGTAATGTTAGAAAAAAAGCATGGTCATGCCTAACTGAGTTACGCACTAACCCTCGCCCTCATAAATGTCACCAGGGACCTTCCGTTTTGATTTCCCGGCTTTCTGAGCCCTCTGCATTCCCTTTTGGGACAAACTACTGCTGTGGCAGAGCTCTAACCTTAACAGGTGCAATATAGTCCATAATATTTAGAACATAATAATAATTGATATTTTATTGATCTCCATGGACAAATTCTCTTCCTTGAGAGCAAGCTTGGCCGTGAAGGGCAGCCACCTCATGCAGCACCCAGGAAGCTGGGGGTTAAGGGCCCACGGACGTGCTCACAGACGTGCTCACAGACGTGCTCACAGACGTGCTCACAGACGTGCTCACAGATGTCATGTAATGTAAATGTCACTAAAAGTGTATCCACAGGGTTGGCTGTTGTGGTAGCTTGCTTTTTTAAAACAGAGGATCTTGTTTGATTATCTGCTAAAACCAACATATCGAAGAGAATGCAAAGATGGCCAGAGAATTGGTCCCTAACAAGAATATTCGAGATATTCGCACCCTAACTGATAATCAAGGCCACTGTGCGTCCCTGAATGTGTCTAGGCCCACTAATTTGTTGTATTAGATCAAACATATCAAGAAGGTGCAAGAAACACCTTAGCAATATTATCCTTGGGGTTATCTTTGTGAATATTGAAATCACCAATAATAACCAGTCAGTCAGTCAGTGCATCTCATTGATTAGTTTTATGACAGACACTCCGACGCAGTACGTGGGAGGCCTGTAAACAGAATATAATATGTGGCGCCCCATTCCTCATAGTGTAGAGAAATTCAAATGAGCCAAACTCACAAAACAACATCTGCGTACATGGGAAGGAGTCCACAATGATTGCAGCCACACCCCCACCTTTCCTGCTAGATTGTGAGGTGCTTAAGAAATGAGAGGTAGGAGGCTATGATTCACATGTGAAGCACAGCTCTACCAGGCAGAAACACTTCTCCATATATCCTCTAAAAAGCCAGCCTGCTTCTCCCCTTACTGTCCACTTAAAAAAAAAAAAAAGTCTTGGCAATTGTCTTGTATAAGCAGAGTATTTTTAGATAAGAGATCCTATACTCTTAATTAATCACTAAAGGATAATTTTCCCACAGTCTGAAACAAGCCCTTTTAACCCCTGGGGTATGATGCCAGCGTCAAGAAGCTCTTGTGCGGCATTTGGACACCAGGGCCCTCACGGAACTCAGGGAGACTAGGGGCTCAGGGAGAGCTCAGGAAGAACTCAGGGAGACTAGGGGCTCAGGGAGAGCTCAGGGAGAGCTCAGGGAGAGCTCAGGGAGAGCTCAGGGAGACTAGGGGCTCAGGGAGAACTCAGGGAAACTAGGGGCTCAGGGAGAGCTCAGGGAGAGCTCAGGTAGGGCTCAGGGAGAGCTCAGGAATAGCTCAGGGAGACTAGGGGCTCAGGTAGGGCTCAGGGAGACTAGGGGCTCAGGGAGATCTCAGGGAGACTAGGGGCTCAGGGAGATCTCAGGGAGACTAGGGGCTCAGGGAGATCTCCGGGAGACTAGGGGCTCAGGGAGAGCTCAGGAAGAGCTCAGGGAGACTAGGGGCTCAGGGAGAACTCAGGGAGACTAGGGGCTCAGGGGGAGGGCTCAGGGAGAACTCAGGGAGGGCTCAGGGAGAACTCAGGGAGACTAGGGACTCAGGGAGAACTCAGGGAGACTAGGGGCTCAGGGAGGGCTCAGGAAGAACTCAGGGAGACTAGGGGCTCAGGGAGAACTCAGGGAGACTAGGGGCTCAGGGAGACTAGGGGCTCAGGGAGACTTCTAGGCAGAGCGTACGAGACTGATCACTTGCAGCTGATTGCTAGCAGTGCACTGTTATTCATTCTTCATCCATGGTTTCCGTGTAGTGGGGCATGTGTTGCTGCAGCCCCTGGGAGCGTGCTGTGGAAGCTGCTTTCTGCCCTGCGCTGTGTCTCGATCTCCGCCGATGAATTTGACAGATCTGGAAGTGATGAGGTGTTGGCAGACCTCGCCTCGGGCCAGATCTCTGCAGTCCGTCACTCGCATGCGCCGCACAGATAATGACGCTGCCTGGAGTCAGAGGGGCTTCTGTCTGTCAGACGCGGACCAGCATTTCCCTGTGTGCTAATGCTAAATGCTAACAGAAATGCCTTCTGGGGATTCCTTGCTTTGCTCTCTTCTGCGTCCCAGTAAATATCAGTAGTCTTTCGAACTGGCTTTGTACCTTTTTCCCCACCAATTGCGACCTGGGCCAGATGCCATCATTTAGTCCGATTTGAAGAAAAGGCGGGCCCACGCAGTAATTCCTCACGGTAACCTTCCTGTGTCAGGGTCCCCCACATGGTTCTGCTTATAATGTGGACCTCACATCTGGCCTGCAGAGGTTTTTCCATTTATCCAGTTGAACCAAAAAATGACGGCATGTGTTTTTTTCTTCCTTGTCTTGTTGTACTATTTAAAGGTTTTTAATGCCCCCCAACCCCCAGCCTTGCCCGGACTGTCAAACTGTAATGAAGGCGCCTCTTCCAGGAGATGTGTCCATGAGAACTCTTTTACATTGATGTTGCAGGTATTTTTGGAGGGCACACTTGTATTGTTTAGGCCTCATGAAAACAAAGGCTGACATTTAGTGAGAGTCTGGTTTACATACCAGAACAATCACAAAGGGCCTGACATATCGCTGATTAATTTGCGTGTTGCCATTTAAAGTGACTTTCTTTCTCCTAAATACAGGGTAAGATAAGATGATTAGACCCTATATGTTGTCTGTGTTCAGGGACCATGAAAGTCTGTTTTCTTTGCCTAAGCCCTCAGTGGGGGTGTCACTGGGACAAAGAGCTTGCGGTTTCCCCCATAATGTTATTCGGCACAGAATAATCCCCATGTCAGATCGTTTCCTGTGTGCAGCTCACAGGAAGCCTCCGCTCTTGGTCTCTCGGTTGCAGCCTGTGCCAGGGATTCTGGGAATGGGGGTGGGCAGCTGTGTCAGGCCCTGTCTGACCTACGCCTCTTTTTAACACGCCGGCTTTTCTTGGAACCAAATACTTACTCGAAATTTTTGCACTTAGATTTTCCAATTAAACTTTACGGAAGTTCTTAAAGAAAGCAAGGTAGTGCAATAAATTACGCTACATAATAAGCTACTTAAGCTTATTAACCTAATCAATAATTAGAGTTTTAGAATTTTATTTTTATTTTAGAAATTTATAGAATTTTTAGTTTTTATACCTAAAGCTGGGACCATTTAAAATCTGGAACCTGAAAAGTTACACTCATCATATGCTCACTAATGAGGGGGGGGGGGGTCACCTTCTCATAGTAGCTGGCAAGAATCACAGTAGCATTAGATTAATGATTAAATTGCCCTTAAATGTTTGTGGTAGAACTGACCACACTGACACCCAGCAGAAGTGTGGCATTGATTCTTTGAATTTCCTGTTGTAGTTGTTATTTACACTGACAAGCACCGTAAAAGAACAGTTGTCACAATCTTCTGAATCCCTCCCATCTGAAAACTCCAGCAACTCACTGCAACAGAATGTAGCTGACAGTCTGTCAGGAAAACACAACGTTAAGCATCTGTCATCCTGAAGCACTCTATCATTCCTTTAGACCTACAGCTTGGCCGGTATCTTCTAGCCTAAGTCAGTCCTGAAAGATCTCTCCATGTGCTCCCCCTTGTTGCTTTTGTGCCATTAAGGCAGGTGTCAGATCCACCAGAGTATGAATCTGCCGAATACAAACATATAACTACACTCTAAACTGTTAGACCTGAAAGGAGATACTGTATTTGCCTTCAGTGGGCCACCCTGTTTTTTTTTTTTTGAATATAACTTTTTTTAAGGTCAGTATAAGTGAATAATGCACAATCCACTGCGGCAGAATAAGTCTGCATCCATATTAAACAGGAGGTCAGACAGTAAACCTGGACTGAAGATCATCTAGGAAGTATCTGGATTATGTAGATTATTTGTTAAATGTAGTTATCTTATTCTAGATATAAACATGACACATGCAACACAGTGCAAAATTATCAGGCAGTCAAAGCAAATGTTTAAAGCCGTTTAACGGGGTGTAGCTCAGAATATATGCAAATGAACTGTAACACAATGGAAAATAATAAGAGGAATTTCTTCTGTGTTCTGAAGTTACTGATATTTTGTTGGATGGCTGGCTGAACACAAACCTCACCTCAGGACCACCCCCGCCATTCCATATATTCATTCATTTCACCATCTGCTCAATTAATAACTAGTTAATTAACTCAATTTTCATTAGTCACACGAGGTGTGCTAATGGTCCAGTTAAAAAATACATGGGTGTTATTGGACGGTAGTTGCAAATACTGGGGTGACTTGAGGAGAGGCTTTGAAATGACTGACACATTGACAACTCTACACCATCATGAGGTCCATTCGAACAGTTCCTTTAACTGCCTGAGGCTGCTTGAGACAGTACTGTATATCTTAGTATTTGTACGAATACAGCATACTGTATATTCATCGTTGTTTGTTTTTGTGGCCTTAAGCAAAACGCTCAACTAACATTGCCATAAATATCTTTTTAAAATGTGTACCAACATTTGGCATTTACTAACTAGCATTACAAAGGTATGAGATGAGTTTGTGCTGTCTTCAGCTGATGCCATATGTCTGGCCAGGCTTTACATCCAAACGGGAAGTTTCATTCTTTGGCTCACTGGCCTAGTGGGAAGGATGTCTGTGTCTGTCCGGACCAGCGTACTGCCTTTTGTGGTTCCCTCCCCAGCTTGTGGCTGCTTTGGCACAGGAAGGACAAACCGAGGTGTGACGCAGGCCAGGATCCTTAGAAGACTTAGACATTCTGTCCGGAGCGTGTCCCAAAGCAGACATCCCCCACAAGTCTTTGCTGTCACGGTTGACACAATGCATGGTTGCTCTTTTATTCTCCCAGTGTTTTTGTTGCATGTGAACTTGCATTGTGCTCTTACAGAAAATCTGAAACCAAGATGTGAAAAGGGATACTGATGAACCTTTGGATGGCTATGAGTATGGTTATTATGCTTATTTTTATAGATGCTTTCATCAGTGTTATCCCTTTATATAGATGCATATTTATGCAGGTGTATAGTATATTCTTGGGTTAGAATTATTTTAGGGTACAATGTGAGAACCCACAGTTTCCGGTTGTTAAAGGCTCTTCTGCTTGCTGCATTGTGGGTCTTTGTATCTGCTAGGGTCTGGAAGGCGTTGCGTGACACAGATGTTGTGCTCTGCAGAGATGCTTGTTTGCTATCTCTGTGGTGTGTATCACTCTGATGCCTTTCCAGTTTCACTATAGTAACTTTTGAGTAAAAGAGAGTGCCATAACCTGAAACCAAAATAAAAGAAATCATGGAACTCTAGTGCCAGGACAGATGTCCAGTGGTGCCATTTATATCAGAATCTAGATGTATGAGTTTGCCCACCGTTATGGAGAGCAAATGGCAGTGGTGTTGGCGTTTCCTGGAACCTTCTCAGAGGAAGGAAGGTTATGTTTGACCCTTCGTCTGGTGCTGCCTTTAGATGGGAAGTGGCCTCTAACAATAGACCAGTAATTACACGACAGCGAAAGGAGGGGCGTGCTAATAGGTCCTTAATGGGCTGCATTTCAGATGCTTTCATTTGGATTAAGTGGTGCTTTATGGAAATCACTGAAGTTCCATTTTTAGGATTTAGTTATTTATCGACGTATTTCTGCGCAGTGAGTCTGATATTGCCCTGCATTAGAAGGTCATGATATTTTTCTTTCAAGAAACTATTTATCGGACACCATGCTCAGTTTTTTCCTCTCTCCTCTTGTACTTCTCTTATGGAAGTACAAGCCCCACACTAACGCAGTGTGATCCCCAAAGGGTTTTAAAACCTCCCCAGACATCCCTCACACTGATGGACACAAAAAAAAAGAACAATAACACCAAGCACATCTATTGTGAATCTCCCCACCGGTTTTCAAAATAAGCATAAAAGCCTTTTTACTCAACATGTTTCCCCCGCTTGGGATCTCTGATTTCACATCTATTTTCAAGTTCATGCGTAGGCTGCCCAACAGATAAAGGCTAGCCAAAGCACATGCGATGCTTTGTTGTGTGCATGACAGGCATCTGATAAAGATACTGGGGTTAGGCTGGACCTGCCGTTCTCTCCACAGCCAGTCGGAGGTGCCGGAAGAGATGAGAGGGCTGATCAGTTTGAAGAAGTCTGACCAGCCTGAGAAGATCAGAGGGGCCTTGGAGCAGGATGTGGACTTTCCACTGAAAGGTTAGGCCTGTTTCCTAACCATCTGATGAGATTATCAAGCTCGCTACTATGTCGTAAAAATATACCAAAGTGTAATGCATGTAATACTTAAATAAAAACAGTTACATTTCATGTATATATGTGTGTGCGTGTGCGTGTGCGTGTGGGTGTGTGTGTGTGTGTGTGTATATATATATATATATACATACACACACACACACACACACACACACACTATGTATGTAAGTGTAATATAAATGTTTTTGTACCTATAGACTGGCATAAGCTGACAAGGATAAAGTAACCTTAAGAGCGAGGCCCTGTTTTGTCATTTTGACAGGGCAACTGGGCTAGCTATTTTTTAATGAGCCCCATGGGAGCTTTATTGACCGCAGTAAGTCACTGAAGCCTTTCAGCTGAAGGACAGCAGTCTCTGCAGTACAGTGTATTCTCCATTGCACTGGGTCACTGGTGTTTTGTTTAGTTCAGAGGACTGAGCCCCCCCGCTGGTTTACCAGGAATACTTGACAGACTTGGGATCTCCTGTCTTGCCAGTAAAGCCCAGTGGGGTGGTGACTTTCTTTGGATATGTCAATGGTTCTCTTTCCTCAGAGTTAATAGATATTTGAACCTCATTTGCTGCTCATGAACCCGTTGGTACCCAGTGACACAACAGCAATTCCTGAGTTCATGGCGGGCGTCTTGGGCTTTGGCACATTTAAAGAAATTTAAATCAAAGGTTATGTAAGCAGCATTAGCAGCTGCGAGGTAGCCTTCTGGGTGCCTGTCTGATATTGCCGGCAATGGTGGCTGGGCACAGTTAATCAGTAGCTGAGCTGAATTTGGGCAGTGCTTTTCACGCCCGCTCTTAGCATAGGTACAGGCTCACCCTGGGACTTTGGAAGAAGAGTTTCCTACTAATACTGCAATAGAACTGGGCCAGTGTGGACTAAAATACTTCTTTCCGTCGAGCCGTCTCCTTTCCTTAGGCTGTGGTAGTAAGTTTGTTTCAGAGATTTCTGCACTTCCTAAAACAAAAACCCTCTCTGCCTCACCCACATGATGTACTGACATGACCCTATTTCTGGGAGGCATTCAGACACGAATCACTGTGTCACCAGCAAGCTAAAAATAGAATATTCCCGAAAGCAGCAAGGACACTAGGTAGCCCTCTCTGCGGGTCGATGCGAGATTGCAGCACAGATAGTATACAGTGCCTGTGGGGCGGTACCTCGCTCTGGGCACCTGAGTGGTACTTGCAGGTCGGGGACTCGGGCGGGCAACCTTTCGATTACACGGTTCCCTGGCCATTACCATTCCCTGACCATGGGGTATAAAATATAGCATATGTGGTTTAAAATCGAACAGGCTTGGGCCCAGTAATAACTGGCTTCCTGTTCAGGGAGTGCCCTGGCTTTGTGCCCTGTGCCACCTGGGATAGGCTCCAGGCCCCTCTATGACCCTGACCACAGCAAGCTTTTCCAAGATGGATGGGTGGGGGGGTGCGTGCAGTTATAAATTCAGCTGAGTTACAGGACCTTTCAGATTTAATGCTGTACATAAAATCTGTCTCCGGTTACTGTATATTTTAATGCAATACACTTAGGGACCTGGCTCTTCCATATGGGCTGCATGCAAGGGCGTCCCCAGCAGGTGACCTTGAATTTGCAGTTCTATTGGGTTAGAGATGACAGTGATTAGTGCCCCATATGAACTGCCCACCCCTATGTGCAGAAGCCACTTTCACATAGCTGGTCTTTGTATTTATTCCAGTCAAATGTTTTTTCTGAGTTTGACATGATCAAAATGGGCCCCGAAAGACATTGTACGAAACGATAGGGCTTTAAAAAAAATGACTCGGCATTTGGTTTGTTACAAGGAGAGTAAATGTCGGACATGTTCGCCCTTCTAGGCTAAGTAGAGGTGATGGTGCCTCTGCTGCTGTATTTCCTAAAGCTGCAGCAGCCTGGCTCTGCAGCGCCCAGGTCCTTATCTTACACTTCTCCTCTTCCTTAGTCTCAAACCAGGTGGGGGTCATTATTCCGCCATTAAAATCTATTGCAGTTAAAAGTGCAAGAAATAACCCCCCCCCCAAAAGCCCCCCCCCCCCCCCCGGCAGTGAGAGAAGACCTGGCGTGTTCCTTCAATAGTCACCACATTTGAGGCGGGCCTTCTGTAATTAATATTCCTGTGTCGCTGCCGGTCCCCATTTCCTGTTGAATATCGCTGGGTTGATCCCTGGAGACCTGTCAATTTGCCTTTGGAGAAATTGACCAAAAAAGAACGACCTGGGGCCCAGGCCTGGGACATTTTGCTCCCCCCAATGATGGACATAGTGGAAAATGAAACGGTTTTAATCCCACATAATTTCATAAAAGGAAATGGGGGTGGGTAACAAGCGGATGGGGTATTTCTGAAGGGCTTTGATGTAGGAGCAGCCTTGGGGGTGGTGGATGAGAGTTTAGGGGTCGCAAATGAAACAAATTAACGATGAGCCCACTGTCCCTGGGGAGGCATTAGGGGGTGGGACGGGAAGCTGGGGGGGAGGGGGGGCAGATGGTGGAATGGAGGAGGGCTGGGGATTCTCACTGCAGGCAGCTGTACTCGCTCCGCTGCACTTAAAGCCCACTGAAAATAGCAGCTGCTGCTTTAAACACAGACTGCAATGCCCGACACGGGACGCCATGCCCGACACAAGGTGCCATGCCCGACACAGGACGCCATGCCCGACACGGGACGCCATGCCCGACACGGGACGCCATGCCCGACACGGGACGCCATGCCCGACACAAGGTGCCATGCCCGACAGAAGGTGCCATGCCCGACACAAGGTGCCATGCCCGACACGGGACACCATGCCCGACACGGGACGCCATGCCCGACAGAAGGTGCCATGCCCGACACGGGACGCCATGCCCGACACAAGGTGCCATGCCCGACACAAGGTGCCATGCCCGACACGGGACGCCATGCCCGACACGGGACGCCATGCCCTACACGGGACGCCATGCCCGACACAAGGTGCCATGCCCGACACGGGGCGCCATGCCCATGCACCTCTCAATCGGACCTCTCAATCAGCATCAGCTTCCCCGCCCATGGAATAGTTGCTTCTGTATCACAATCTTATAAACATGAGATGCTTGCTTATCTCTGTGTCTCAGGTCCAGATTAAAGGTGCTTCTGTGGGTTAGGATTTTGTGGTTTCACCATTTGGCCCTGAGCGAGGTCCTTAACCCCAATCGCTTTAAGAACACTTAACCTGTTCTCTGAAGAAAAAGTGCTCAGTGGGTCAGGCCTCTGTGCCAGTGATTGGAAGATTGTGGTTTCAGTCCTTTCCTCTGCAGAACAGTCACATGTGTGTGGAGCCCTTATGCATGGCTCCTAACCCCCCAAAATGCTCTGGGGGGCCTGATAAATGGCTGATCTTGCACTGGGACCCCAAGCTTTGCTCTCAACTGTATATACAGTTCTGGAAAAAAATTTGCATTTTTAAATCCTGGTTTAATCCCGGTTCTGCTGGCAGAAGCTACACTGAGCAGCAGGCTGCTTCCAGGCTCAAAGTTTCTATGATAGTAGTACACAAGAACAAGGTGAAGCAGGAGACACTGGGAACGACCAGAAACCAACCAGGTAGAGGAGGGAAGCGACTTTCTAATGCCAGATATGACCATCAACTTATCCAGCAGTACCTCATAAATCAGAGGATGACCTCAAGTGACCTTCAAAATGAATGGGAAATATTAAGTGGTGTGAAGTGCACTGCTAGGACAATTAGTATCAGGCTTCTAGAAACAGGACTGATGTCCCATAAAGCCAGGAAGAAGCCCTTATCAATGAGAAGCAAAAAAGACTCATACCCATAAATTGAAAAGTAAATGAACCTAAATATGTTGCTGTGGTGTCCTGATGTTTTCCATAGCTGTATCTGTGCGTATGTCTCAAAGGAGCGTACGAAGGGACAGGCGAAAAGGAACATTCCAGTCTACTGCAAGTGCTGAATAAAGCATAGTTTCTTCTTCCAGATAAATTATATATAAATGTAGGTTCAGGCAGCACACAGTGCAGTGCAGTATCGCAGAACTGCAGAATCCCAGCACGTCACGTGTGAAGAGCAGACTGTGCATGGGCACAGCGCTGTGTGTTTACGACCTCAACATTCACAGGAACAACAAACAGCCACTGAGGTCGAAAACCATCTAAGTCTAGTTTAGTCTGCAATCACCCAGAAGCTGTGGTGACATGCCCCCCCCCTTCTTTCCATTTCTGCTGGCTCTGGATGCCTGCCCGGCAGTGGCTCCTTTTTCCCCTCTTGATGCAGGCAACAGAGGAGTGGGGGGAACCTGTAGGGCAGCCCTCTAAAGCGCATCTTCATGGTGTGGGGTCCGCATGCAACAGATGTGTGTAAAAGCTGGGCCTCCCTCCACCCATCATCCATCAGCGCTACTGAACAAGATGGATGGCCTGTATCTTAAGCATCGGCCTTACAGGAAGCCCTGGCATGAAACTGCTGCACGTTCAGGGTGCACAAGCGTCGCACGTGAACTCCAGCTAAGCAGGAGTCAACAGCGAGCAAAGGGTTAAGGTGCCCGATATATCCCCCTGACTTGCGTCTCTGAAATTCCATTTAGTGTTCATTAACAAAAGTAGGAGTCTTTGAAGAGGGCAGAACGTAGCCAAACAGAACAAATGGCATAAGAATTGGACGGGAAGGAGGTGATTTTGACTTGGCCAAGCGGGGTGGGAACATAACCGTCATTCCTGGGCTTGGGCTCATGGCATCGTTCAGGGGGACGGGGCGACCCGGCCTGGGCCTGCAGCTGTGCTGGCTCCTCCCAGGCTTTAAATGAGCGACACAGGCCGGGAGGAGATGACAGACTCTGAAGGAGAGGGACACGGCATGGCAAAATGTGCGTGCAGAGAGGTGTGGGCCAGAGGCGGATGGAAAATCCGCCTGCGTCCTGTGAAGCACTGCTTGGCCTGCAGGTCTTGCTCGCTTGGCCCCTGACCATCCTGAGCTTGATTTTCCCCCCTTCTTGCGTAAGCAGGGCCTTCTGTAAGTCCCTGCCTGTGTGCGCAGTTATAAAAGCATGAGGAAACTCGAGCCCGTTCCCTTCAAGGACCCGATTGTATTCGCCGTCTTAGTCTGAAGCGCTGCTAGCATTGTGGCAAAAAAAAAAGACAACACCGTGCTTTCATAAGCTTCAGATCTGGACTTTTTTCGCGTCCTCCCTCTTAACAAGCACAAAAAAGTCAGACTCTAGAGGCTCTTCTGTCCCTCTTGCTGAAAATCTCCTGAGTCTGTCGTGGTATATTTTGAAAAAGGCACAAATGAACGAGTCATAAAATATGGTGGGTTATGGCTGGAGAATCG
Source organism: Petrocephalus sullivani (assembly GCA_026780845.1). Lineage (NCBI taxonomy): Eukaryota > Metazoa > Chordata > Actinopteri > Osteoglossiformes > Mormyridae > Petrocephalus > Petrocephalus sullivani. The sequence goes on along the minus strand of JAODKM010000088.1, from coordinate 14,237,146 downwards.
CTCAGTCGCAGTCTGTCAGGGAACGTGGAAGAACAGCAGTTGGCTGCTAAACTAGCTGGGGACTCTTCTGAGTCTCACAAGAGGCAAAGCTAACTAAGGCTCATTCCGGCTATGAAGGCTTTAAAGGATGTTCAGTGTGCAGTAAGCCTCTTTTGCTGTAGTGACTTCTTAGTGTGGGTACATTACTGCACCCCGCTGTACCATGTCTGACACATTTTACACTTTTTTTTTTTTAAACAGTTATGCATAATAGGTCAACGAGGTCAACTTTTACATTTAAACTTACAAGCTTGTTAATTATAAATGTATAAAGGCAGCAAAGAAATTGCTAGTAAACCGCATATAATGATCTAACGGCTAATTTACAAACTGATTTCATTGTGTGATTATAATGAAATTAGCGCCATATTTTGTAGACAATTACACATTGTTTTTTGGCTGGTCTTTGGACTGTTTTCTTCTCATTCAGAAGACCATGAGGTTGCACTTTCTGTGAATGCCATGTCTGTGAAACATCTATGAAGACATTCATAACATAATCTGGGATATTACAATTAATTATTGATACTTTATTGATCCCTGTGGGGAAATTGTCTTCTGGCCTCCCCCAGCCTTGCTCTCCATGAGAGCAAGCTTGGCCATGACGGGCAGCCACCTCGTGCAGTGCCCAGGGAGCTGGGGGTTGAGGGCCTTGCACAGAGTGCTTGAACCGGTTATTGGCACAGAGGCTTAACCCGCTGAGTCACACTCTGCCCCTTAAGTGAATGGCTTTCTTTTATGCTCTGCTTCTTCGTGGTGTCATTTACTCATCAATAATCAGCACAGGTTTTATGCGTTATGGATGTCATGCTGATGAGAGCCATGCGTAACCCCTAAGTCACTTGAAGAAAAAGCTTCCCTAAAATTGGCACCAATTTTTCAGCTATTTGTAACAACCTTGATTAATTCAAATCAACACTCCAAAAAAGCAGGTACCCAAGTCAAGCCTGACATCATCCCTCTCTACTCTGACCTAGTACACTGACAGAGCAGCTTGGGGAGAAGACCCCATCCATCTGGAAGTCTGAAGGCATGCTTATTGCTAAGCTTGGTCAGCTTATGCAGGTCGCTGTGGCTCACGGCACAGCGTTAGTCATGCAATGCCATTTCATTGGGCTAATCCACCATCACCATGGCCTAAGAATAAATGGCTTCATCACTTTCGCTAAAAAGATCCAAAACTGAAGGTTCTGTATGTTACTCAGCTATGTCTTTAACTGTATAGGATGAGGCCAGATTATTCAGGCATAACTGCGAGTGTCACAGTCTTCACGTCTGTGAGGCTTAGAGAGTCACCATCGTGTGATGGTGGCTGGCACGTGTACCTTGGGGTTTGTTGATATGTTAGTTTGCATGTTTTGTAATGATGCGCTTGTTATACAATCGTTAAGCTGTGCATTCATAAACAAAGCTGTGGTCCCGTATGATTATAATGGAACTGAAAAATTCCTATTGCCTAGTAATGTCATAGCCATTGTAACATCGTAGCAAAATGCATAACTTACGTGTTTGCTGTGATGCTGGTGTAAACAAGCCTTCTGCGCTGCCAGTCGTAAAAAAGCATAGCACATATGTACAGTACATAATACTTGATAATGATAATGAACAGCTACATTACTGGTTTATGTATTTAGTATACTGTACTTTTATTGTTACATAAGCTATTCCATGTAGCTTAGGTGTGTAGTAGACTGTACACAAACCTAGATGGTATATTCCATTTTTTATTTTACATTTATGATTACAATATGCAAATAAGCATATGTTAGGTTATGTTATTCGGACATGTAGGCAGACCAGATTGCTTTTGGTTTACATCTCTGTTCTTGATTGTTTTTTTTTTCCTTCTTGCAAATTTCAATAATAATTCAATTTGAAAGCAAATTCAATTTACCCTGCTGTACCGAAATTGCACTGTGGTTTGTACCGAATTGTGCATTTTGTGTACCGTTACACCCCTAATTACCAACCTTATTACTTGAGTTAATATAACTACAGTGTAATTTAATAGTTATATGATACAAACTGCCTCCCTTTGGAACTTGGCCAAACTGTCAGCAGTTTGAAAAGACTGGTTTTTAAAACGCTTTAGTTGTCACTTAATTTTCTAATAATTTGTATTGTTCCCTACATCACTGAAAAAGTAACACAGCCTCCTAACTGTTACTGTGTGTTGTAGAACATGC
>JAODKM010000088.1:14211237-14231515 GCA_026780845.1 Petrocephalus sullivani | reverse complement strand
AGGATTTTGTTTCAACCAATCAGTTGAGCATAAAGAGTCACAGTCACAGAGTGCTCAGCTAGTTGGTTGAAACAAAAACCTGGTCTGGATTTTTACTTTCTGGACCTGAAGTTGACACCTCTGATTGTGGACATTTATTGTTGAATGAACCCAGAATTCCAACACTTCATTTCAGCAGGAAACGCATATGGTCATCAAATGGCCTTTTTGTGCATGTGACAAACACAAAGGTACAGAACCAAAATGTTAAAGCGTACTTATTTTAGGAGTGTAGATAGCCATGACTGGTCCTTTATTTCATACTGATAAAGAGGACTTGTCTCTCTGGTCTAATCTGTCTACTGTTAACTGCGGGCAGATAGAAATCTTGTTTCCCAGGCTGTAATGTGCCATAAGGAAACCCCTGTTGCATTTGCTGTCAGTCCATGAAACTAAGGCCATATCTTTGTGACATTTGTAGCTGGCACCTCCCCCTGCTTTCCATAGGAGAATACCATATAGACCTTCATGCCCATTGCGGTGAACCTGTTTTTGATGCATAGACCTTCTGCGTTACATAAGGTCCTTGGAGTTGTAAAGGGTCAGAGATGGCGCTGTTCTCACACGTCGATGCTTATGGTCTGTAAGCACTTCCCATTTTCCACGCACTTCTTATTTTAAGAGAAGGCACAGATACATCTGGGGATTGCCAAGTGCATGATGCGTTTCACAAGATGTTTGACAAAGTTACATAAGGTGACCTTCATGTGATGAAGCCCTTTCGTTATGCCAGACTTACGGTGAGAGTTTCATTCCCTCATGTCCAGAAATGCAAGTTCCCCAGTTTTAGTTTCAACCTTGACTCATGGTTCTTTTTGTATGAGTACCCTGTAAGTATGGCTTGCTCGGGAACTTGGAGACTTTCCCTGTCTTCCAATGACATGGCTTCCTCTGCCTCTTGACCGCTCAGGCTACTGGAGCATCACGGTCTACGGCCGGAAGCACTGCTACCGTCTCTTCACCAAGCATTCCAGCGAGGCGCTGCGATGGGCGTGTGCCGTCCAGAAGATCATTGACGGCAAGGCCCCGGTGGAGACGCCCACCCAGCTGCTGATTCGGGACATTGAGGTGAGTTCATTACCCAGTTCGTTGCCCATTTTACTGATGCAAATTTCAACACGAGGACATTTTAAAAGCCGAAGTGCCGTGGTTAGAAACCCCCTCTGAGCTCCAGGAATTTTTGAGAATCAAAAGTTATACAGTTGTGTATCATCTTCCTTTTTCTTTTTCCAGATATGTTCAGCATTACCTACTATTGTTATTTCCCAGAGCTATGAAAGGAACAGATAAATATCTGAGGAAATTTCATATCTAGCAACCGGCTTCTTGCATGCATAGAGCCCCATGAAAAGTTTGGATTGAACCCACAGTACTGTGGCATTCATCTGCATAAGAGGAACTGAAAATGGATGAACGTGAGCTTCAAGTCTGGTTCATCATGTGCCTGAGAATCAAGCCTTAGTGTTGAGGTTTTCCAACCTAACTGAACATTAGTGTCTTTTTTAGGGCACAGCTTTCTCTTAGATGAATCCCCACAGACATTTCTGCTAGACTTCACAGCGCTCATGATAGTCTAATGTATTCATGCATTCCTCTTCAGCACAGCATCATTAGCCTGGTAGAAGTATTTTGGCAAACCAACCCTTATTTTTAGGGTCAGTAGCAGACTGGACCTGAATTTTTTGTATAGCTGGGAGCAGGACAGCCTTATTGCATCATACAGGGCCCGGGGCCAGGACTGCAAGGCACTCTGGGACTTGGCTGTGATACCCACATCTCAAGGCCCCAGCCTGTCCCAGATGGGGGTCTGATAATGGGAATGGAGGCTTCTATGACTACAGAAACTCCCACCCACTCAATTTGTCCATGAGAAGACCTCATAATTCCCAAGGAATGACTGTATCCCAGGCCCAGGGTTTATGCTTTGTGCTGTGATCAAGGCCTGCCATTGAGGATATTTCATTACTGTATTGCTATGGAAAGGGAAAATTTAAATTTTCTTAATCTTTGGCAATAAATATCCCCATATGCACTGGGAGAAAATTGGGATTACAGCTTTCCAGCTCTTGATTTGATCAGAGAAAACAGAATGTGCGTGCATCTTATTCTGAGAGGCAGTAACACAGAAAAACGCTCTTCTCTGGGCAGAATGCAGGTGGATTTGTTTTCAAATGGCCTGTATAATAAATAATGATTAATAATAAATTATTAAAAGTAATAAATTAACTCCAGATTTTGCCAGGGCTTCATTCCATCACTGCTCTCCTTCTATTCCTCTTTGCCCAGGTCCCTAAGAACAACCAAGTGAGAGAAGCTTGTGTTGAGTGTGTGCGCGCATATGGCTCAGAATCCATCATTTGCACACATGCACCTGATGTTCTGCATGCTGTGTCTTTTTGGAAAGGGCCTTCTTTCTAGTTCCTTCAATTTCACGTCATGCTGGCCCATGGAAAGGAATGGGAGAAATCTTGAAAGGGTAACATTCACCAAAATAGAAAGCACACATCATAGCTCCAGGAACTGTCCCATTATTGCGTAATTAGTAAACGAGATGCTTTTGGCTGGTTGGCTCTATGCAGATCCAAACCGCCTGCACAGAAATTGCAGCAGGCTGACGCTGGAGCACGGTCTTAATGTCACCTTGCATGCATTTATCTCTGTAGCTGAAATGATGGAGAAAACCATCATGATTTGACCTGGGCTGGCTTTCCTGAAATAGCTGGCTATGGCAGGTAGCTAATTTGCTGCCAGTGCATTCAACCATTTGCTGGTCCACTGCAGAATATGCTGCCTGATGCTTCTCTTAGCCAGCAGTCTTTGGATCTGCATAAGACTGAGATGGATAGACAGGTCCCTCAGACAGGACCCTCTTTTAGCTGTGTGACCCTCTGTCAGCCTGTTTTAAGATCACAGGACATGATTAGCTTTGCTCCTGGATTATGTTGACTGGGAAAAGATCCTGGGTTGACCAATAGATTAATTCAATAAAGTATACTTATGAATTTCCCTTGGGGAGGAATAAAGTATATATCTATCTATCCATCCATCCATTCTTTTCTGAATAGTGTCTAGAGCTGTGGTTAGTATAAGACATTTGAAATTATATACATTGAGATACTGAGTATCATGATAAATGTAGAGATGTTAGATTAAGATGCAGGTAAATGATTTGCAGAGTACAGAGACATTGAGATCCTGTTATAACCCCAAACAAAGTGAGTCCTCTCTTTGGGTTTCACTAGGACACGTTTGGGAAAAGGTTTGTACAAATTCAAATTTGAGTCTGGAAACTAAATTGACAAACCAGCAGTCAAGTTATTCTTTTCTCTTGGCATGTAACTCCTGCGTAATCAGATAAAAACGAGCTGAGCCTGTACAATGAGTGTCTTTGGAGGGTTTGGACGGGGCATTAATAGACCTGCTGATGTCTGACGGCTCTGACGGGAGCTGAGGCCCAGCTGCTCCGGTGTGGCCGCGACTGTCAGCGCCACCTCTTTCATGGACATTTCCACCCGCATCCTGCAGCTTTTATTAACATGCAATTTCTTTATCTCTGTCTCCCATGCAGAAAAGCAAGTCCAATCAGGAGGTGGTGGAACAGATATGTCAAAAAAACCCAATCCTGAGGTACACCCAGAGCCCTCTCTACGCCCCTCTGCTTCCCTTTCCTTATGGGGGCTTTGGCCACACCTGTAAGTAATAATCTACATACCAACTCTGCCACTAACAACACCACAGTGTCAGCTGTTGTAGGCACAGGAAATTACCCACAATTCCCTCTTGTTATTACCTGTCATTCATTGTAAATGTTTATTCCGGGCATTGACCACACGACCTCCTGTCTCAGACCACAGCGGGAAGGGCTATGGCACACTCCGAGACGAGGCCGTCAAGCTCTTTAACTCGCTGCAGCAGCTGGAGGTGGCGCTGGACCCCGTGCCACTAATCCAAGGCGTGCTGCAGACGTGCCAGGACCTGCGGCCGCTTCGGGACGAGGTCTACTGCCAGTTGGTGAAGCAGACCAGCGGGGTGCCCGCCCCCGACGTGCCCGCTTGCCTGCGCTACTGGCAGATGCTCACCTGCATGAGCTGCACCTTCCTTCCTGGGACGCTGGTGCTCGGTTACCTGCACTTCCACCTCCACAGGTGAGCCGGTAGACCTCTGGCCATGCAGGCCCATCATGGGAAGCGCCCTGGAGGGGTGGGACACAGAACCATGTGACATGGAGGGCCCAACAGAAAGCTTGAGATGGGGGGGGGTGAGTGGCTCATTGGGTGAGGAGGCTGTGTCTGTGATCAGAAGGTCACCAGTTCAAACCTACGGGCCAATAGACTGATTTCCCCCTTGGGTCCTTGTGAAATGGCGGGTATAAAGCAGAGGTGGAAAGTTCATGGTCAGAAAGTACAAATCCAGACCAGGATTTTGTTTCACCCAACCAGCTGAGCACTCGGTGAATGTGACTCCTTACGCTCAGCTGGCTGGTTGAAACAAAATCCTGAGCTGGATTTGTACTTTCTGAACCTGAACTGTCTACCTCTGGTATAAAGATGCAAAAAGCTGCTGATGGGGAGACACCAGCATGGGAAGACAAAAGAGATGTTGGGTGTTAGACAATGGGATGTGGGCCTCAAGAGAAAGAGGAGCTGGTCTGATGTGGTTGGTACTGAGGGACTGGTGGGGTGAATGAAAGTACTTATCACAGGGTTTCATTCCACCCCACCCCACCCACCCCTTCCGGCTCACAATGGTACTATTGCAAAACCTACTTCAGATGTTTTCCTGTTATTTCTAATGAAGCTACATGGACTCTAAGGGCCATTTCCATTGATAAACGATCAAGATTTTTATCGCTATGTTGATAACCTCAGTATAACTAAACCCTGGGTATTTTCTTACTAAGTACTTACTTACTAATTACTTCTAAATACTCATGTGGTATGTGCTTACTCAAAGTGACAATACATTGCACAGTACAAGCAGATTCAAAGAAGAACATTGCGTGCTTGTTTATTTTATTCGGGGAAACTTTCACCATTGTTGGGTCACTTCCTAATTCGTGCCAGGCATAATGAGCGATAGGGAGAACTACCTTTTCTGCGGTCGTACAACGTGATGCCGGGTGGGGGAACTTCCTCCTCCCGCGGAGAGCCCCAGTTAGCATTAGCAGGTCCTCCCCGTGCCTCTGCCTGCTTCTGCAGTGTGTGATGGATGCAGAAAGGAAATTCTTTTAATAATCTGAATGGCGAGACAAGCGTTTATCATTCCGTGTTCCAGTTCCTGAGAAAAAGACCACAAACTAAAGTGTGATGTATGAGTCCGCTGTCGCTGACCAGTACTCCTCTGGATGAAAGATGCCTTTTGGCCACGTTAATTATCCTTCAGCTCACACCTTATTAGAGGTGGGGGCAGGGAAAGTTTTGAAGACTGAGCCAATGAGCTCCTTTGAGCCCCTCTGCCGCCCTCTCTGCTTTTAACACAGAGTGTAATAACGTGAGCTTCGGAGAGCTTAACGATTCACCCACCTGCCTTGTGATGTCCTTCAGAGTGCAGAGGGACTCCCCTGGCACGGAAGTAGACGGCTACGCCTCGTTCATCCTGGAGGCGCTGCGGAAAACGCGGTGCCGTGAGTACGTGCCCTCCTGTGAGGAGATCCAGGTGCTGGTGAGGCGTCAGGAGCTGCTGTGCACGGTGCACTACCCCGGGCCAGGCTCCTGCAGGATGCCCATCAGCTCCCACACCACTGCCGATGAGGTAACCACCACCAGCCATCAGCACCAGTCTCACCTCTGCCTTACACCCCACCCCATCCATTAAGGCGCTTTCCTTATATAAGCATAATTATTTACATAGTTCAGGTCTGAGCAGCTTTGTTATGGGCTGCCGCGGTTCTCGCTTTCCCATACGGAGAACTGAAGCTGTTTTTATCTCATACTCTACCCAAACACCAAACCTCAACCCCTCTTCAGTCATTGTCTTGATTAGATCATATTTTCCCTTTCTGAGGCTTCATATACAGTACATATATTCCAGAGGTGTAAATTTCAGGTCCAGAAAGTAAAAATCCAGACCAAGATTTTGTTTCAACCAACTCAGATTCAGTCAGGCACTCTATGATGAGTCTTTATACTTAGTTGGTTAGTTGAAACAAACTTTTGGACTGGATTTTTACTTTCTGGACGTTCTGGATATACTCATATAACGGCAGGAATTGTCTGGCCCCAATAATGATAACTGCAGCAGCCGAGAGATTCGTTATAGAGATTATAGAGATCCATTGACACTGAGTACCTAAAATCTACCTTTTTTCTGCAGTATGGTTCGAAAGGGTATTTCAGGTCACAGTTGCATTTCATTGCCACCCGATGGTACTTTGGAGCAGTTTATTCGCACTACTGGCCCGCTTCTTGCATCAGACTGCATTTCCCAACCCAGAGCCTTTCTCTGACAGCCTGTGGTGTGAGCACAATCGGTCAAACTTCCTCTTCCTCAGCTTGTGAAGAAGTTGATGAAGCAGCTGGGACTGCAAGAAAGCCGGAACGCCTTTGCACTTTTCGAGCAGAGTGGCCAAAGAGAACGGGTCATCGGGGGTGGCACCATCATCGCTGACGTGCTGACTGGGTAAGCAAAGCCAACACTGGTCTGGCCTCAGCCGACTTGCGCATGGGGACCTCGGTGCCTGCAATGCCTGCAGAGCGATATCAGTGCACTGCTAACGTCTGACGGGCCTCTGCGTTCCTGAAAAAGGGGGAAATGCAAAATACATAGGAAACTCTGTAAATCCTCCTTGCCATTTATTTTTTTTTTAGTATTACGCTACAAGACGTCCATGTTGCCCTGAGAATCTATATTCACAACAGCTAAATAGAGTAAGTTGTTGTCTGTAGTGAAACCAATAGAATAAGGACCACTGGATCTCCAAGTTGAAAGGATAGTCATTTATAAACTTAATAATCGGAATAATCATATGACGTTGTCTCACATATCAGCTCACCCACCTTGTTCAATGTATGTTCCAGCCTCTCCAGAAAGTCAGACAGTGACACCCAGAAATGGCTGTACTTCAAGCTATACTGCTTTGTAGACACAGAGAACATCTCGCTGGACAGTCTTGAGTATACCTTCCTTTTTGAACAGGTAAATCATTCTGCAATGATTTCTTGATATTAATCAAAGATGTTTGCCACAGTCATTACATATTATATTGCCATTTCTTGGTTAATAAATGTGAGGCCCCCCCACGACCCTGAACAGGATAAGCAGTTTCAGAAAATGGATGGATGGTTAATTAGTAGTTCCTGAGACCAGGAGGTTTACAGCATATTGCAGTATAGCTTCAGTGACCTACAGCCAGTCAGTCTGACTTTGTAGAAAACCAGCAGCGCACAGAAAGGAGCACCTTCAGTGATCAAAGGTCTAACATCTGAGAGAATGAAGCCTCTGAGATGCCCTGGTGTCACATTAATTGGAGCCCTAGGGTTCAAACACAGTAAGAGTCAGGCCTCCTGCTGACTGAGTGTCACCCTCTGCCATGCCAGTGCCATGAGATGGTGGTGCGGGGTCAGCTTCCCGCCCCCGAGGAGGACCTGCAGACCTTGGCCGCGCTCCGCCTACAGAGCCTATTCGGGGACTTCAGCACCCACTCCCCCTGCCCTCCGCTGGACGAGCTGTTCCCCAGCCACGTGCTGGAGGCGCGGGTCCTCGTTACCCTGAAGACCGGCCAGCCGCCTCCTGACACCACGAGCCCTCCCCAGGCCCCGCCTCCTGGCCGCCCACAGCGCTTCCGCGGCGGCTTCCTAGCGGGGGCGCTGTGGAGCCACGCTTCCAGCTCTGCCCATAAGCAGAAAGTGGAGCAGGACCTGCGGCTCCGAGGCCGGCTGAAGGAGGAGGGGGCCGTGGTGATGGGGGCTATCCTGGAGCACTGGAAGGGCCTGGTCGGGTACAGCCGGTGGGACAGCATGGCCACCTACCTCAGCATCGCCAGGCGGTGGCCTGGCTTCGGCTGCACCCTCTACGACATCGACTTCTACATTGTGAGTGCTATCCCGTGACACGCCTTTGTCTGTGTGAGCCGTCCCGGCGAGCGCTAACAGCCCTGACTGCTTCTTCCTCCTCCGGGATGCCCAGAGCACCACTGGCAGCTTCTATCAGAAGCTGTGGCTGGGAGTGGGCGCCGCATCCCTGTCGCTGTACAGGCCGGGGGAGGCGGAGGCCGTGGAATCCTTCCCCTACAGTCAGATCTGCTCCTATGGAGCATCTGATAGCAGCACCTTCAAGGTCACTGCTGGGGATCGGGATCTTCTGTTTGAGACCACCAAGGTACTTGTCACTGGATACCAGTGCTGCCAGACAGATCAGGGAATGCTTTTACACCACTAACATTCTAGTTAAATTCCAGACAATAGTGCTGTCTGGGCTATTGGTGTAGGACATTTAAAATGATCACCCAGCACTTCCTGTCGCTTTGTGCATTTCATAGATCTCCTTAAGGTCACTGATACATTTGTTGTTCTTATGTCCTGTTGAACCAAAACACTTTGAACAGGCATATCTGTTTCATATGACACAAAAAGCTTAATGATTTCATGTTTTTTTAATTATTATTATTCACACTTGAGGAAATCACACTTAGTCTGTTATACATTTTGTACTCATGGGGTGATAGTAACTTGGATGCTTCATAAGTAGTATGGCATCACGTTCCCAGGCATAATCTCACACTGTCTACACATTAATGCATTTTGTTCCATAAATGTAATTACAGAAATCTAAAAAGTATTAGAAAATGCATTTCTGAAAAGACCTCTGCTCATTCTGATTCCTGTCAAACTGAGGGACCCTGCTCTTCACTTGCCTGGCCAAATGCCACCCCTGTCTCACAGGAGACAAGTGTGTCTTTCATTGTTCTTAGTGCCTGAATGTGGGCAGAACCTTACCAGCTGCTTACTCAGGGACTTTCACAGCAAAATTCCAGCAACAGGACAAAGGAGGGTACATTGTGTTTACTGTAGCGGTCCAAGAGCCACGTGTCACCTTGCTTTAAATGTGGTAAATGCTTGCTGGGTTAGACACCACAGTCAGATATTACAGGTCTAACCGCCTACGTCTCTCCCACAGCCAGCTGAGATAATGCAGTTGATTAATGCCTACTTGAACATCACGCATCAGCAGCAGGGTCAGGAGGTCATCACAGGGTCAGACGGGGGCTTCCACCATTCTCCTGCTGTCTTGGAACTACCCAGTCACCTCGTCTAAGGAGACCAGGCACCCAGCGCCAATCATAGGGGGCCACCGGGACTGGCCATCAGGCAGGACCCGTTGGGGGTATGTGCTGCCAGATCAGGAATTTGCCGGTTCCAAGTCGAAAGGAAGTACAGTGATGCATCTGTCCACAGTGATGAAGGACTCCTCGCTCAGCAGTGCTTTGTCTTCCTCGTGGGGGGGGGGATGCACGAAAAGAACCATCTGAAGGTCTTCAGCTTCAAGCTGAGTCGTCTTCCCTCGTAGCTTTTGACCCCGGCAGCCACGGGGTTCCATATAAGTGGAGCAGGTTCCGGATAAGGCATTCCCTTTATACGGATCAGGGATGGGTTCCAGATGAGGGATAAGGACTCATCAGATGGCACGGAGTTATGAAGCACCGAGCCAGAAGAGAAATATATGGGCAATATGAAATCGAATTTAAAAACCGACCAACCAAAAGTATGGTATACCAAACAACTTCAGTTTTCCCTTTGTGTTAAAGCTTTTTGAACTACTTTCTGTTGCTTGTCTGAAGTTTAATCGGCAAGAAGGAAACCACGTCCGTCGTAAAGGACACTTGTAGTAGCCGTTCATTACGTGTAACACTAGCTCTACTCCATCGTAGTACGCGCTATTGACTGCAACAAAGCAAAGGCAGTAAAACCTACCTCTCTGCAGCCTGACTAACTAGAACGTTACTTTCCACAGACCCTCATCTGCTGTCTAATATATTACTTTAATCTTTTAAACAGTGTATTGGAATGACTGCTGGGAGGGGTTTGACTGGTTATATCTGATACTGTGGATGCTTGAAACTGTGCGTGCACACAGACACACTTGCACACGCACTCATTTTGCCAATTCAAATGGAAATTCAGCCTCTCTCTGACTGACATTACACTGGTAATACATGTAAAGATAAACACACAATCTGAATCCACACCTCACCAGTTTTTACCCAGTCTGACAACTGCTGAACTATTACAATTATTTATATAAAAGCTTTTGTTGTCATATAGTGGAAATATCTTTTTTGTTCGTCATTACAAAGCACTATATTTGTGTTTGATTTGCCTAAACCAAAAATGTCATTCATTATATGTGTAATAGAATTTTGTTTGTAAGGATTCAGGCATGGATTTAAGACATTTATAGTGCCCCCTGTTGGCAGTATTGCTCTTACATGTAGAGATTTTCTTATTCACAGAATGAGTTTTAACACAAGGACCAAAATATCTGTAGTTTTCCCGGTTGTGGGGGACGTTGATATTCATTTTTTTTCTTTCCACAAATTCTCTAAATGCCTTGACACTTTAATCCACAGGGAGTAATTAATGACAAATTCCTGATTGATTAATTACACTGATGAAACATTCCATTAATGCCCATTGCAAATCAGTTGTACTAGTCACTATGATGGTGCTCCTTGCAGCTGCAGTTGGCCCAGTACGGCTCTTGCGTTTGCTCCAAGAATACCACTACTTCCACTTTCGGATGAAAGGGATTGATATTTTATATAGCAGTGTAAAAGTACTACTAACTACAATAATCTGGTTTTAAATTTTTATTTTTAGCATTCATTTATTTAGTGGTATCTCTCAGAATGATTCTAAAATTGGTAAATATTTATTTGTTATATTTAACAAAAATTCCTTCCCATGTTTATTTTCTAAACCGATAAGAAGTGATCAGATGCTGAACTTCTGCCAAGTTTCCAGATACGGTTTGATCTTCCCAAGGCTCAGAATCAGAGGATGCCTTTTAATATGCTTCTGGTTGTCAGAAGTCTATGAGAACAATACTGCCTTAATCAATCTGTGGATTGGAACTTGATTTTGTCCTTTACTCACAGGGTACAGGTGGCATTGTCCATGTAAATTAATGTGTGGGACGTTATCCATTCTGAAATGTAACAGGACTGGGCCATTTTCTACTTTGGGTTATGGGGAGACAACTTCACATTTCACGCAGATTTGCACCAAGCCTGAGTCAGTCCTTATCAGTGTGCTTTCCTTAATCAGGGTTTCCATTCCAGGTGAATCTTCGGTGGGGTGGGGGGGTGGGGGGGGGGCTTCTTCTGAACCACTGTGCTGTTTCCCCTTCAGCTGCAGGCAGCTTATTCTATCGTTAAAAGGCTTTTCTTCCTTTGTTTTCTGTTTGTAAAATGATGAGCTTTGTAAGTCTTTAGCTACATGGTACTTGCCTTCCTCTCTCTGTCTCTATACATATATAAAAATATATGTGTCAGTTGCACTATGTTTATGCAGGTAACTCAGATGTGCAATAAATTAAAAAAAAAAAAAAATCAAATATCTAATTAAAAAATATAACTCTGACTTTTGAAAATTGTCATTTATAAGCATGATACTCAGGTGGGAAGGTCATACTCAGGTGGGTCAGCACTGTTTATTAAATATCACGTTTTATGGGGATGCATTTACTAATTAAAACCTAACCAATTAAAAAATGTTTTGAATCATGTCAGCTTTCTGTAATGTTTTTAAACTATTCTCAGAGCATAAACAATGTATGTTCTATAACCAAAGCTTTTATTTATATTATACAAATATGCGTATAATATGTGTATATATGGATCATACTTGAAATCTGATAGTTGGCTGTTTAGCCACAAGCTGTAATCGTCTAAAACCTAGATCAGTGAAACTGTGAAAAGGATATTTATGCTGCATAATACCATTTCGTGGATATATAAACAAAGGCCCCACTCTCATCACAACAAAGAAAACATTAGACTTTAAAAAGAAATGCTTCAAACAGACTTAATGACTACAAAGCCAACAGCTGCCAAACATCACTCATTTGGGTCAGGACATGGTTATCAGTTCACTGGTTTGCTTAACAGAAGAAAGTTCTGCTGCCGTACACCCTGTGCTGCCTGGCACAGACTGCAGACCCCTCCAGACTCTCTACTGCATGAATAGATGTGAAATGGTTAGATAAGACAGAGACTATTGCCACGGCCGTTGCACTTTTTTGCATGTTCTGCACAGGCTTTTAAAAGAGGGAACTTGCGTATCACCCAGGGAAGTGGCTGTGCTGGAAATAGATACCGCGCTCTTATACTAATGTCAAGTGATTTGCTTGGCAGAATGCTCACATTACATGACTTTACATGAGTTTGAATAACCATAATACAATCCTGATGACAGGTATTTTAACTCACTTTGGAAAGATCAAGATCAAGATTCCTATATTGTCAACACAACAATATACACAGTATATGTTGTATCAAAATGTCGTTTCACACTGGCTGTACACGGTGCATTTATAAAGAATGTAAACAATACAAAAATATAGGACAAGAATATAATATAAACCTAACTAAATTTTAGTAAAATAGTACTTTATTCTTAACTAGATTAAAACAGGACAGACAATACAGTACAAAGTGCGAGTGTGCGATTTAGTAATGTGAAATGTGCAGCTTGTATTTAAAACATCAGGTTCAAGTTATGGTCAGGATATTGTTGACAAGTTCAATTAGTGCAAATTAGCATGAGGTAGATATGTTTATGCAAATGTGCTATTGTGAAGCATTTGAAAGGACACTTTCTAGCAATAAAAGGACTTAAGGAACCACCAAAGATGGGGGCCAAAAAGCTCTAGTTCAGAGTTTTGGAACAGGATAAATGAGGAAGGAGAGTTGAGGAAGATGGCTTGCAAAAATGAGCTAATGGGGGTCAGGTTATTCAGCCAAATTCTGGCCAATCATTTATTGCATGTTTACTATATTTATATAAAAAATAAACGGTAATCAGTGTAAATTTGGTTTTCTTTCAGTTTATTTTTATTAGACACAATGGGATGCAGAACTGGTTCCATTATGTAAAATGTTAGTGTTTAATTCTAATCTGACAATGACATTTATGAGCTCTTGATCTGCTAGTATGTGCCCATTGAACACATAAAGACTGACCTAACCAAGCTTTATTAGAACAGAAGCCTGTTCACTTCAAATTATACAACTATATGCATGCAGTTAAGCGCCAGTTAACAGGAATACAGAATGTATGGAGCTTAATGTTAATGTGAGGAGTGGATGTAAAACGGCATATGCAAATTAACAGCAAACCCTACACAATGCATGTGTGCTACAATAACAACCCAGTCATCCAGAGTGTATTTTTGGGTCCTAATACTATGAATTCCCACAGGAAATGATGATCTTCCCCCTTTTCACCCAAATCACTTGAATCAGTCTTTTCCCCCAGAAGTAGCTTTCATCCACTGTATCAATAGTTCATTTTCTGGTCTCCGTCTTCCCCGGGAGGATTCCCAGGCCATCTCAAGCCAGCCAGGAATTGTAAGCCTCCAGCTTGTCCTGGGTTTGACCCTGGGGCTGCCGCCCACAGGATGGAGGCGCTCCAATGGGAGTCGGCCAGGAGGCATCCTTATAAGATGTCCAAACCACCAATGGTTCCTTTCTAACTGAAGGAGGAGCAGCTATACTCTGCGGCTCCCCCAGGGTGTCGATCTCCTTAAGCCGGCACCGAATGTGAAGCTGAACGTTACTGTGTGACCTCCCACTCTTCAGGACCACAGGCTCGCATGGGGACATAAACTGACTAGCAGACAGCAGGCTGTGATAAAAGACTCAACTGACGAATCACAACAACACCCCAGTAGAGGACCCACAGACCTAATCAGCTTATATATCTCACAACTGCTTTACATATCACTCCTGAACCAGACCCTAAACCAGTACTTAAACCCCTCCACTAGTGCATGCTCAATCAACACCAGAAAGCAACAGGCCATAACAAGTCCACTAGGCACTACAGATGGTCACCTGGATGCTGGATGTGTTTTTCAAAGGACGAATAGGCTTTTGCGCACCTGAGAAAACTTGGCCTTCCCATCCATATAAGTGAAGGCCAAAATTAAGCATATTAAGTTGAAAATGTTCCAAACAGCTTTCTGATGTTAACGTGTGTTAGGTTTCACCATTTTTACCTGAGCATCAGATACATGTTTTTAAAAGCAAGGTTTCACTTATCCCTGGAATTTGCACTTCCAAAACACTATTTCGCTCACCACTTGCCAAGTGTCTGCTAGTGTACAAGGATTTCCAGCTGTTAAAACGGTTAGAGACTTCCACAATAGGAAGAGATTTGATTTACTTAAAATAGAGGAGTACATGAATAAACAACTTCACAGTCAAGTGGAAAGAAATATCCAGAATAGACACTTATACAGAAAGATCATAGTTCTTACTAGGGCTGAACAATTAGCAAATCACAAAGGCTGCGATTTAGGATGTGCATTATCCAGCACGTCTGACCCAGGGTTTAAAACTATCGTGAGAGTAGTTTTGCGATTTTATTCCGTCCTCCTTGTGTAACAGTCAGACTCACCAATAAGAGGTACCATGCCCCACGTCATGCTCACCAATCAGAAGTGGCCCAAAGTGACTACCTATACGCCCACAAACAGCCACGTGAAACCCAACATTCGCAGTGCAAAAATATAAAAAATATAAAAAATATTGGTTCCGCTGCTGAGCCGTAAGTGAATTACGTATACGTATACCTATGTAATGGTCAGAGATTGTTCACAGAAAGGTCCTATTATTAGGGGTCCTATTAGCCATAAGATCCCTAATATTTTTATTACTGGAATTGTTTTATTTTCATTAATTTATTTAACTTAACACAGTCGGGGCTTTAGTGATAGTAGTTTTATGCGTCATTGTGCTCTGCTAATTTGACCCTTGTGTACGTGGGAAGCACGTTACTAAGGGTAAAAAAGCTGTCAAGGTCTGTTTGCAAACGCGGTACATAAAATGTACATGTAAAAATACAATCACTTCACCATGTTCGGGTTGCTAGAGAATTGCTCTATGGTTTAATAGGTGTATGCTCTATACAATTTTTTGTTAGAATAAATACATTTTGGATTGAATTAATATTTCCATTCTTAGCTTTGGATTAATGTATATTGTTAATTCAGTTTTTTATACACATATAGTGAATACTGAGTTTTAAAAAATCGCGAATGTCAGATAAATCGCAATTAGATATTTTCTTAAAATCGTTCAGCTCTACTTCTTACAAAGAAACGGAAATAAGCTACATAACTTTAAGGTCACATTTGAATTCAGTGATCAGTCCTGGATTTTGTATTTTTGACCTTTCAGGAAATCCCATTTACTGATTGGTCAGCTGTCTGCAGGATGGAGCCAGTTATGGGGGTGAAGGTGGGATGTGACTGATGCAATCAAATCAGAGCATTATTTGTGTGGCAAAGGACAGGTGATGGTCCACAAAAATAATAATAAATGGCAAGATACCATAGTACAGTGAAAACAATTAATCAGCTCTTTTTGCACAGAAATGTCAGGAGCAGTATTGGGTTAGTAACAATCATCTACAGTAGTTGCATTCTGTGATTACCTTTACTGTCCTACTCTAAATATGTATTTGAAGGCTTAAGAATTCCATGCAAGTTTGGAATGTATCCAATATCACTTTGGAGTAAGTCATATGATCACTTCCTTGTTTTGAAGCATAATTTTTTTTGCTGTTCCAGTGCGGAGACTAAAATGACCAAGTCCTTTAAGGATAAGCTGCCTGCAAAAAAAAAAAATCTCTGACATATTGGTGACTTCCTCCCAGTTCCACCTGCTTCCTGTGCCCATGATTAGTGCATACTATCTAATTAACCTCTTTGCCTAATAAGCAATGTGTTTCTCATTAGACTTTTCCTGAATTTTGCAGGTCAACATTGCAAAGGTTTAAGATGACCAAAATTTTTCAGAAGTTGATCAAGATAAATGATGATTGATAATGCAATGGCCATTAAAATGATTGTTAAGATTATATTAATAGCATATATTGTGCTGCAGTCCAAGCTGACAGAAGCTATGAAGCATTTTTCAAAGAGACACCTGCTGATTGAGGAAATGGGGGGTTCAGAACATTCAGTGCGTCTTCTGCAATCCAGATAGGAAGAGAAATGCTTACAACAGTAATATGCTTGGCAGGCAGAAGAGGATTTTCCAATACGATCAAAGGGTGTTGCAAAGGACACAAATGTAATAAAAGTCAGTTTCCCACGGAGCATCTACATGTGTCTAAAAGCTGATATGTGGAACCATAATAAGGGATTAAGAAAACAGTTTCAGAGAAACATCTCAGATGATTATTTTTGGGACAGATTTTTTTGTTTTTCCCAGGGCACCTGCACGTGGGCGGCACAGGAAGGGTGTGCCTCAGTATGGAAGCAATTTACAGTCCCAAAAAGTGCAGTGCGCATACCTCCCCCACAATTAGGGGGGCAGAGGAAGGGTAGGGGGTGGAGATGAAGCTGTCTTATAGGCTATGAGTTTCTTTGGATTAAACTATGTTACACAGCCAGCTATTATAATGAGTTCCTTTAAGTTCAGCCCATTTAAACAACAGGATATTTGCCTGATGCGATTCACATTGAGCATCTTCCCGAAGGGGACACCATTAGAACCCCTGCTGGGATTTGAACCAATCAGTTCCCAGGTTTACAAGCCAATGCCCTAAGTCCCCACTGATAGGGTTACAGAACAAAGGACATGAAGCAAACCTCTGTAGCACAAATGCATCTAGCTTTGTCTGGTTCCATTCATCATGCCATGTCATATATCAGTATCCAGTAACATGCAATACAACCAATGGATGCTTGAAGTGAACAATAGCATGCATTTTTATTATTAGTGCATGAGGCCATCACCATCAACCAGAAGGTTTTGGGTTTCATGCCCACGTGGGGCACCTTGAAAAAGCTACTGAACATTATCATAAAAACACCCAGCTATAATGTAAAGTATCCATCCATCCATCCATCCATCCAACCATTTATCCCAGTCAGGGTCACTGGGGACCCTGGAGCCCATCCCAAGCAGCACAGTGCACAAGGCTGGGGTGCACCCTGAATAGAAAGCCAGTCAAAGCAAAGGTTACTATGGAAAAATAAGTTATTTTGAATAAAAAGCATCTGCTTAGCAACTGAAAATAATGAAAATTATGGCTGAAGTGTGCGTTGCTTGTAGGGAGCCTGTGTGGGCACGCATGAGCCCCGGGGAGTCTGTCTCTCTGGCTTCCTTCCACAGCCCCAGTAGGCAGCCAATAGAGAAGCCCCACCTCCCAGAGTCAGCTGCTGTCATTCAGCGCCCTGCAGCGCACACCCAGTGGCGGGGCCCAATCAGCTACACTCGGACTCGCTTTCACACACACAACCCAACCACACAGGGGCAGGGCTGCACAAAGACATGGCTGGGTCCCTGAGAAATTCGACTAAATACACCCCCCCCAGTCTCCAAACCAAAGCTACCATTATCCATGCTCATACGGTCATGCCCCCTCCTGTGTCTGGGACCCTTTTCTCCCTCTCATGGGCGGCCCAGACCACAGCAGGCCTAAGCAGCCACTTTCGAGATATACGAGTCAGAAGTAAAAAGTTATACAGTAAGTGGGGCCGGAAGGAAGTGATGCCGATGGTGTTGGGCGGGGGGTGGGGGGGGTTTGGTCCTTTCTCACCAGGAGTACACATTTGCTCAGTTTGAAACGCCTTCGTCTGGACTGTGCGCGGCATCCTCGCCTAGTTCGGGATTTGAGCGGGATCTGGCTCAGCCACAGGACTTTCCCCTAAATTCCTTGTTCGTGTGAAATGGGAGAAGAAACAGGGAAATTAGATTAAATGGTTGAGAAATGGTTATTTCAAAACACAAAAAGACAACACGCTAAATTCATAATCCAAGTCGCAGAGAAAGAGGAGAAAGCAAAGTGTCACGAAGCATAGTGACTACTTACCATAGCGTGAGATGTGGGGCGAGCGCCACCTTCATTCCAGTACAACAGTCCCATAGATGAGGTCACTGTCAATAGTCATCTGAGTCAGTGTAGGCAACAGGGAAGCGTTTCCTCTTCTGGATAATCAGGCCGCAGTGGCACAGTAGCGCAGTGGCGCTGTAGCTCAGCGGCGTTACTTGACACCTCCAAGACTGTGGGCTCTCTGGGAGTTCACATGGCATTCCCCTTGCCGTCTAAAAACATATCGCTAAGGGAACTGGCATTTCTGAATTCCCCAGAGGGTATGGCCTACTGTGGGCCGACAGCCCATCCATACTGTCCTCTGCGGAGTGATTTCAGGGCAAAGCTCCCGGCTGAATATGATCTTCTACTGTGAGAATGCAATGGAAGATGGCTGCATAATCAGTCAAGTAAAGTAATATTATACATACCCATGTGACATAATCTACATGGGACACTTACCTGCTGACTGGTGACTTCCTCCCAGTTGAAACCTTTTAGAGTTATACACCTTAACTTGCTGAGTTGAGTGATACCATAGTGATTCATTTATCCATAAAACCCACTAAGCAGCAGGGATCAGTTTCACACTTCTTCAGGGTGAATTTTCTCTTACTTTCTCAGGGTGTATTTCACTAAAAGTCAACTTCTTAGCTAAATAATATTCACACTACTTTATACATTATAAGGATAAAAAACTACAAAAACAAATTATTAGAAGTAATTCCTACTTTCACAGAGTTTTAGGATCTCAGACTGCTTTAGGACACACGATCTTAGCTGAGAGAGGCTTCCGGATGGAGAGCATTGCATTCAGGGCTGTCAGACATTGAAGCTTTGGAACTCATTCACACCAGCACTCCAGGTCCATCAGATAGCATAACAATAGCCTTAGGTTACATGTTCTGACAGGATTACTTAGACTCTGGGAATTTAGGAGAATGAATCTGTAACATTGGTTCCCTCTAAGGCTAAGTTTAAAAAGTTAGCCGGAATTTAACCCTTTAACCTAATGGGTACCTTTGTGACGTATATTAATAATAATAATAATAATAACAATAATAATACCAGAACCACTATAATTACTTATGAGGTTTCCGAAAAAAAAGTGTTGTGACAAATTCCCCGAGAACAAAGAAATATAGAAAATAGTCAATACAATTAGTGCATAAACATATATCAGCCCAGTACTGTACTGACCCATAAATTAACCAAAACACTGAGAAATCAAATGAAGTGTCTGCTTATAGCGTTCCAAATCTCCATTGCAAAATACTAATGATAAAAAGTGCGTGCGCCACCTTGTGGGATTTCTGTGTAACGCTTCTCGGTAGTAGTGTGCGATACTGCTAAATTTGGTATCGATCCAATCGCCGGTACCAATACCGATATCAGTAGTTTTTACTTACAGAGGCTGCTATGTAGGGGACAGCAATACATCATCAATATGCTAAACCTGATTTAATTTTCATAACCACCAAATGATGTTGTGATTTCTGCACTTCATATTTAATTAGTTCATTGTGTGCCTGTTAAAACTCGGGACAGATTTTTTAGCAAAGTTTTTAGTAAAATGAAAAATGTTTTTTTTGTTGTAATGAACTAAATTTAAGAACGTGAAATCTCTAAATTATTGGAGAACAAATGATTTAAAACAAATTGCTCTTTTCAAGTTACATATTTAGAAACAGCAATAAGAAATAAATCTCCATTTGATTACACGTATCTACTTTTATAAACAAAGTGCACACAGTTATTTGCGAAAATTAAAGTAAATAAAGTGCAAATAACTAAACAAAGGCACAAACTACTCTTGGCTCTAATTCTCTTTTACTCTATGTTGCCGCACACACGCTCACTCCGCCGAATCACGAGACCCTCCGACACAAACCCCAGCAGAGAGAGGGGGAGAAGCAGGAGCAAAGTGAGGTGCACGGTGCAGGCGGAGCAGTGTTTGTTCGCACACATTTCTGCTTTTGGGACCGTTGAGGAGAGAAATTGGAACAGTAGCGATTCCATCACGCTGGTATCGATCCGATACCAATACCAACGCTGGTATCGATACTATCGATATTTGGATCGATCTGCCCACCCCTAATTGGCGCATACCCTTTGTTACCTTATACCAGGGGTAGGGAACCTGATCCATGGAGAGCCGGTGTGGGTGCGGGTTTTTGGGATGACCTCTCAATCAGCCA
>JAODKM010000088.1:14125770-14156883 GCA_026780845.1 Petrocephalus sullivani | reverse complement strand
TATTTTCAAGTTTATCCCAAGCAAAGGTTTATTTTGAATTTTGTGGGCCGTTTGCATCCAATTTGGGCCCCGTGCCGCCCGCCCCCCCCCCCCCCCCCCATCTTGCAGACAACTCGCGTTTAGCGATGAGGCTGGTGGAACAACAATTATGAGCGAACATGAGATATGCATTCTGCTATCTGGCAATATGATGCACTTGTTTCCTAGTTTTGTGACGTTGGATATGGTCCTGTAGCATGACAGACTGGAGGACCGTGCTCCCCCCATTTTGGGGTTGCAGTAATTACCTTCTCTGTGACCGTGAAGATTTGTCATTTGTGCCAAATGCAATGGGACAGACTTGTGACCTTTGCGTCTGCGTCACGCGTGGCGAAGGCAGTACCCCCGAATGTATCTGCGTGTTTCAGTGTGACACGGGCAAGCCAAATGGGGCAGAGAGGTGCCACTGTGCCCAGTCACAATCGAGAATCCCACGAGCCTTACAAGGGAGCTGCACTTTATTAGGCACACAGACAGTAATTATTTACAAAATAAGCCCACTGTCTTTGGCATTTGCCCACAGGAGATGTACATTTGTAAGAGATCACCATGGCAACCACTCTGATTTATAATTATGCATTTTAATGATTTGTTTTTCTTCATCGTTCATAATCACACTACTCTACAGACAGAAGCATCACTCTCAAAAAAATAAAAAGTTTGCCCATTGGAACGGCATCAAACACCCCCGGTCTCATATTAATCAAAGCCAAAGCTCCTAATTTAAAAGACCATAGTATAACACATCATGCCTGTGCCACTAACACATGGAATATTAAAAAAATAAAAATCTCAAGAGAGTTAACCCTTTTGGTACCCCACATTTATATATTAAAAAAAAACTATTGTTGACCAAATTTTGTGCCGTGCAGTTTCTCAAAATACACATGCATTATAACCATCATATATTTTATTTAAATTTATTTAAATAAACATGATTGACATAAAGTTCTGTGGAGTTTTTTTTTTTCAGGATGATTCAGTGTATTTACAGGTGACTATTTCATTGATATGAATTTAATCCACTCACACGTTCATGAGAAAATCTGATAGAGAAGCAGAACGTGATGTTTTTTAGGTTTAAAAAAAAAGTAACATTTTTCAAGCGTACCACTGCCGAAGATAAAATAGCTCATAACTCCCATTATCTATGGATTAAATAGGAGAGAAGAGAGAGGTGGCTTGCCCCTTGCATTTGGGGTCAGCTGGTTTTGGGGTGCACTCAGGTAAGGAAGTGATGCACACAGTTATTTACAGCCAAATATAATAAACGTTATTCCAATCACTAAAGTGGCCTTGGGTGTGAGGAAAAGGCTCTTTTAGTATGGTCCACCATTTTAATTAACCCCCACAGGTCAAGTTAAAGGTGCACCATTCCTGAGCACTGAGGGGTGCAGTAGCGAGGTGCCTACAGACAACCCTCTTCTAGTCCCAAAGCTTCCAGCATGAAGTACAAACTGCTGAGATTCACATCATGGTCACAGTGTCCAATTCACGGCCGACGGTGGGACCCATTACAGTGCATGTGACTCACTTATAACATCATAAAACAGTAAGAGTAAAAGAACCGATGGCAGGGTGCAAAAAAAATATTAATTACGGGATACAGGGTCCAGGAGGTGGAACACACCAGGCAAGGAATGCTGATTAAACACCAGACATAGTGTCAGCATCGTACACAGTGCAACCTGTGAAGAGCAGTGAAGCTTTTTCAGTAACCCTGACAGACAGGAGAACCAGACGAGAGAGATAACTGACTGAAGACAGTCAGTCGGGCAGATAAACCATAGCATCCAAATGCAGATTCCAGAAACATGAGCCCACCTTGATAATAAATTATAGGTCTTTTATAACTAGATTTCTTTTCACAGATATAAAGAGACGGAAATGTTTCTCTTTCTAAAGCACTTCAGATATAGTAATGACATTTTGGTCACCAGCCATTAACCATAAAGTCACCTGCTTCCTGAATTCTGAGTACAGAGGCGTACAGGGGACAAAGGTTATTTTAAAAACTGTCTGGGTACCTCGGAGACTTCACTGCGCATTGTGCATTAATAAACACATACATATATAAAATACAAAAACTATCAGACGCTGTTGGCAAAGAATAGCAAATGACAAAGTCAGTTACAAAAGAAACAGTGAATGCATAAACATTGTTGACACCCACACTCTGAAAATCAACAGGAAATAAATACAATCCAAATATAGACTTTGCAGACAGTTTACAACACATCTAATTAATCTGCACTGTGTGTATCTATATGTGTGTGGGTACATATAAATAAACACACAGAAACATAAATATCTGATATTTCAGACTACAGTAGATACAAAAATGTTAGCCCACTCACTCCTGAAGAGGTCTTGGTTGTGAGTTAAAGTATCTGTATAATATGGTATACCACCCCAATTAAAAAAACTGTACAAAAAAGCTTTGATTATAAAAAAAGCAAAAGATGAGGATTTAGTTTTACATTACATAATATTTATTCTATGTATTTCACACTTTCACACTATATATTAGTTTCTTACACAAACAGGACTTATGATATATGTAAATATTATATACTTTTATATACTTTCTTTATTTTTTGTATCAGCTCTTTGTATTAAATCGTTTCTGTGCTAGGCCAGACTGGTTCCAGCACTCCTGTCCCTGAACCAGTGCTTGACATCTAAGGTATTGAGGCTTTTTCATTCAATACTCTTTCATTTCTAAAAACAAAATGACAACGTACAGAAAAAATATTCAGGTACACACTGGTGCCGTACTATTTTCTGTGTGTGCTCCTTTGGGGGAGGGGGCAGGTACATTTTCTTTTTTTTTCAGGTTTAATTCGGATAGCCCCAAAACCTCACAGAGCTAGGGAAGTCTGACATTCATAGTGATGTGAATTTTGC
Organism: Petrocephalus sullivani; assembly: GCA_026780845.1. Classification (NCBI taxonomy): domain Eukaryota; kingdom Metazoa; phylum Chordata; class Actinopteri; order Osteoglossiformes; family Mormyridae; genus Petrocephalus; species Petrocephalus sullivani. Next base: position 14,153,937 of record JAODKM010000088.1, on the reverse strand, counting down.
CGACTCTCTGAGGGTAACAGTCAAATTTCAACCCTGGAACTCAGAGAGGGCCGACTTATTGCAATTCAACAACAGCAGCATGGCACAAGTGGAAACCCACAGTCTGTTTTCTGTAATGTTTTGTTTCTTAAACTAATTATTAATGGAATCAGATTCCAGCATTCATAGGTATATGCGAATTATGCCTTTGCTGTATAATTTGTGCTACAGTCAGCCCTACAAAGCCACCTTGTTTGTATTGCCTTGTACACCCCCCCAAATCAGCCACCCTACATTCATCAGCCTGAAAAGTACGCTTGTGGGAGTTTTATTACATGTTCTGAGGGCAGAAGAAAAAAAAAATTACTGGTTCAAATGACCAATCAGATTGTAGAGGGGGTGAGTCTAAGCAACTAGAGGAGGCGGGACCAAGACATCAGATTGGCTGGTCTGAAATCTGACACAAGACCTGATTGGTATCTCTTTGAACCAAGTATTGTTCATTCTTCCCTCAGGATATGATTCTGTAAGTAAAACTCCCATGAGCAAGTCCTATCACAGTGCCACCACCACCCAAAAGGGGGCGCATGACTTAATACCGCTTGCTTTGGGGCATCGAATATATTAAGTGCATGCTTTTTATGCTATATTAAGAAAAGTTCTTGGAGCCAGTCTGATTTTGTTTTCTACCCGTCGTCCTCTACAGGTGACATCAAGCCACACCATCCCACATCAACACAGTGGACATGATGATTCAGAGACAGTAACTATGACTAACAAGGGCAGCCGAGGGGTGTGGCAGAAGCATGCTAGGCCCATAACCCAGAGCTTGATGGATCAAAACCATCCTCTAGTAGAACATGGTGACTAGTTCTTTGCAAGATCCATAACCCCCAACCACTCCAGGGACCGTCTTACCCTGCTTTCAATTGTATGTCACTCTGGATGAAAGCATCTGCTAAATAACAAAATTGTAGAAACGTTGAGCACAGCAATTTTATGTTAATGCATTGTAGAACGGGCTATAGCTCAGCGTGAAAATCTGCATTTTTCATCAAAAGATACCATTACACAATTTATGTGCACTAAGTCTACTGTACAGCATGAAAATGAAAGCATCTTACTTGACTATTAGCTATTTGAAGCTGGGACCTAGTTGATAGAATTGTAATGAACCATTTCCAACAAACAGAGATTTACTGAGAGCTGCAGGTACTGTGATCTACTTCACAAACTGAACACACTGCTAAAAACAAAATCATAAATCATTAACGTGTTTTATTTTGTAAAAAAAATGTCCTTAGGTTTATATTCCTTACCTACTCTAATCCAAAGACAGACCTACGTTATGTTTGCAGAAACATTTCAGTAAACATTTCAGTTCAGGCCGAAGGCTTTGCATACTTTTTGGTAGAGTGTGCAAGGGTTGTGCTTCTCGTCCAGTGTGAAGGCTAAAGCACACCACCGATAAGGACTCCTACATTGTGACACCCCAGCCTCTAGCAACCAGCAGACAACATCTACCCACCCATCCTTCGGGAAACTACAAAAAGCTACCTTTCCATCCTGAGACTCAGGAGCCCCATAGAAACTGCAGAGAACATGGAAAGAATAGGAAGTGACCAGTAATATTTCAGCTCAGGCTGATTTGGGCCTACAGGTAAGTCATATTTGCCAGCAAAGGTGATGGTTAGCAATGGAAAGAAGCATCTTGGAATGGCTTTATTAACCTAAGAGTTCTTCTGCAGCTCTCTGCTGTGTAGCTGGCAGGGTTCAGATGAGCCAGGGCCATGGTGAGCTTGATTAGTCACATGCCCTTAAACTGCCCTGTCCCCAGTGATGTCATAAAATACCAAACTGACCACATTACAATCAAGATTTCCAAATATGCCGGAGTATAATTAACAAAGAAGCTTAAACTCAATACACTGGCCTTTTTTATTAATCCACCATAGTTATGCAAACCACTTCTTCCCCCATAGCCAGCAACAACCAGTCTGCAGGTTGCATCTTAAAATATCTTCAGACGTTACGTGAAAGCAGGCAGGAGAAATCCATCGACTGGGCTGAGAGCTTCTGTCAAAAAACGTGACACAAATGTGGTCTAGCACCAGTAATTCTATGGTTTGGACACAAGCGAGAAAAAGGTTAAAATGTTTTTTGTTTTTTGTTTTGTTTTGTATTGTATTGATTACTGTTTTACCGAAAAGAGACAGCAAAATTACACGCATGCCAAGAGCTATTCCACTACGTTATTGCACTTCTGTTTTGAATATGTTCTGATGTTTATTATGTATTTCAGAATTATATAATGTACAGATGGTCCCAGAGGTACGATGGTTCAACTTATGATTCTCCAATCGTACGATGACGACAGTGATACAACAAAATTGTTAAAATATTTTAAGTTTCTCGCAGCAGGCAAACATAGCAGAATATGCGGTACGATACGTTGCGACACTGCCGGGATATACGCATCTCCTGCCTTACGAGATGCCTCACTCTCACCAGTGATCAACAGAGTTCAGTTGTCTCGGAGCGCATATTTTAAATTTAAGTTAAATTATTGACAAAATACAGTATACTACCCCATACTGATCACCATTCTTTAAGATTCCTGGGTAGACTAGGCCATGTCTCGACATGATATTTTCAAGTTACGATGGGATCATCGGAACGCATCTCCATCATAAGTCGGGGACTACCTGTATCTAGTAAATGACCTGTAGATGTTTTCCACAAAAAAAATTGGCATCAGTGGATGGGATCAGAATATCCCCTTTGAGTTTTGCCAATCCACCCTAACTGGGATGGCAGTGAGAGACAAGGGACCCAGCACAGTTCATAGAGCAGTGAGCGACAAGACAGAGTGCACTGTGCAAAGGGGACGAATGAAACACAGCAAATGGGGCGTATGCAGTGTCCTAAGCCTCCGCAATTATGCTGATGGTACGTCTCTTTCAAAACTAACAAAACAGACTGCTGTGGTAAGGTGAGTCTTCTTTGACTGGCTCCTGTTGTTCTGTGTGAAAGTCAGTATCCTCATCTGGAACAATGTGCATCCAGTGAGTAGCACCCAAAGGGAAAAAGGAATGAAGAAAGGGTTCAGGTTGTCCTCTTTGGTCCCAGTATCACACTCTTGACTTGATAGGGATGGGGATGAAGATGGGGTGAGATGGATAAATCTTTGTGCTTTTATCTTGAGTTTTTGGCACATCATGGAGCTTGGACTGAATCTCTGAATCCTCCACCGTATCTCCATTGTCACAGCGGGTGCTGTTTTTTAGGAGGTTAATTGTAGCAGTTGAAGCAGACGGTGAAGGGGCAGATGGTGAGCATGAAGGGGCAGCAGAGGCAGGAGGGGTAGAGGTGGCTGTTGGGTAGCAGCAAAAGGGAGGAGCTGGGGTGGGGGTGAGGGGGGTGCTTCCTTTAACTAGGTTCCGGTAGCAGGTGGGAGGGGAAGAGGGCCTCGGAGCTCATGCTGGAGACAGAGACTATGGGGGCTTCGGTTGGGTGGATGGAGGCTGGCAGGGAGGAGGACAGCACCCCCTCCTGGGGGAACCTCTTCATTCGCAGGGCGAGGAGGCTGTGGGAGCTCGGCGGGGCGGGGGGCAGCGAGCGACCCAAGAAGCTGATGGTCCGGTCGCCAGAGACGAAGAGCGGCTCCGAGAGGCTACTGCTGCCACTGCTGCCCAGAGCCTAGAGGCACAGTTCCCAGGGCAGGAAAAGCAGAGGAAGAGGAGGAAGAAGAAGAAGAAGAAGAAGAAGAGGAGGGAGCAGTTTGGGGGCGGGGTTTAGAGAAGAATACTGAAACAAGAAGAGAAGCTGCAGTCTTATGGCCGGAGAGATCGCCGAGGCTTAATGGGCTGGCAGCTCTTCCCCCCGAATCCAACACACTGGAAGAATGTGACCGGGGGCACACAGCGTGCACTGGAGCAGAACGGCGCGGGTAGGGGCAAAGTACGGGGCGGAGGTGGGCCGGGCTTCAGGATCAGCGAAGGCAAGGCGGAGAGCGCTCAGAAGCCAGATAAAGGTGGGCTCGGGACGAAGGGGGAAGGAGGAAGCGAGCGAGTGGGCAGAGAGTTCACTGCTGGGCCCACGTGCAGGGCGGCAAACAGACGGGGAGGCGCGGGGGGGGGGGGGCACCAGGTGTGGTGGGTGTGGAGAGACAGGCAGACAGGCAGGCAGGCAAGTGAAAGGGCCAAGGGGTGAGGGGAGGGGGAATTAAGGAAAGAGAAAAACAAAACAAAACAAAAAGAACAAACAGAGAAATTAATCAATAAGAAACCACATGCATGAAGCTAGCCATGTGTACCTTACACTTTTCTGAGAGCCGGACAAAAACATTTCTTAAAGACCTGTATGACATTCCACATGCAGCTATGACACACTAAAGGACAGTACTGGCGTCAGTTTCATTTTCACATTTTTCCCCGTAGCTATCAGTGTTGGCGTGAAAATGAACATTACAAGCTTAAGTTGTAATGCCAAGGTTGGCCTGTAGAGGGAGTACTGTTCTGGGAGCTCGCTGTCACTGCAGCAGCCACCGAGAATTTGAGGTCACATTCGTACTGAAGTGCAGACACTTACCAGGAAGTGGCAAGAAAATGAGGGGAGGGAAACATAAGACATTATTTTTTGTTGTACCAGCAGTCAGCACTTCATCTATCTCCAAGCACACTACAATGTCCTGGCAAAGCAAAACGATACATGGCCCTATCCCTGCCTTTGATGTGTGACAGGGGGCGACGACAGCCAATACAGGGCCCTATCCCTGCCTTTGATGTGTGACGAGGGAGACGACAGCCGATACAGGGCCCTATCCCTGCCTTTGGTGTGTGACAGGGGGAGACGACAGGCGATACAGGGCCCTATCCCTGCCTTTGGTGTGTGATGAGGGAGACGACAGGCCATACAGGGCCCTATCCCTGCCTTTGGTGTGTGACGAGGGAGACAACAGCCGATACAGGGCCCTATCCCTGCCTTTGGTGTGTGACGAGGGAGACGACAGCCGATACAGAGCCCTATCCCTGCCATTGGTGAATGACGAGGGAGACGACAGGCGATACAGGGCCCTACCCCTGCCTTTGATGTGTGACAGGGGGAGACGACAGGCGATACAAGGCCCTATCCCTGCCTTTGCTGTGTGACGAGGGAGACAACAGCCGATACAGGGCCCTATCCCTGCCTTTGGTGTGTGACGAGGGAGACGACAGGCGATACAGGGCCCTATCCCTGCCTTTGATGTGTGACGAGGGAGACGACAGGCGATACAGGGCCCTATCCCTGCCTTTGATGTGTGACGAGGGAGACGACAGGCGATACAGGGCCCTATCCCTGCCTTTGATGTGTGACAGGGGGAGACGACAGCCGATACAGGGCCCTATCCCTGCCTTTGATGTGTGATGAGGGAGACTACAGGCGATACAGGGCCCTATCCCTGCCTTTGATGTGTGACGACGGAGACCACAGCCAATACAGGGCCCTATCCCTGCCTTTGATGTGTGACGAGGGAGACGACAGCCGATACAGGGCCCTATCCCTGCCTTTGGTGTGTGACGAGGGAGACACAGCCAGTGCATGGATGGTGGCTGAGATTCATGGACGTGGTTCAATAACTAGACAAGCTTCAAGGCTCAGCAACTGCACAAGATTCAGATCTAATTCATGCTCTGTGGCCTGGTTTGGGCAAACCCTCCAGACTGCTACAGACTGATGTGCACAGAGGCACCATTTTGCCAGTTAGGAAACTCCATCTTGTTATTTTAAGTAGACAGTTCTGCAAGTAGCCTAAACATGGATTAACGCTATTTGACAGTGTTTCTCAACTCGGTCCTCGAGGACCCCCAGACAGTTCAAGTTTTTTTGCTCTGTCTCAGCTCCATCCCAGAAGTTCATGTTTTTGGTCCCTCTCAGTTCCTTACCAGCAGTCCATGTTTTTGGTCTCTCTCAGCGCCCTACAAGGAGTCCATGTTTTTGCTCCCTCTCAGCTCCCTACCAGTAGTCCATGTTTTTGCTCCGTCTCAGCTCCCTACGAGGAGTCCATATTTTTGCTTCCTCTCAGCGCCCTACGAGGAGTCCATGTTTTTGCTCCCTCTCAGCTCCCTACCAGCAGTCCATGTTTTTGCTCCCTCACAGCTCCCTACGAGGAGTCCATGTTTTTGCTCCCTCTCAGCGCCCTACAAGGAGTCCATGTTTTTGCTCCCTCTCAGCTCCCTACCAGCAGTCCATGTTTTTGCTCTGTCTCAGCTCCCTACGAGGAGTCCATGTTTTTGCTCCCTCTCAGCTCCCTCCAAGGAGTCCATGTTTTTGCTCCCTACATGCATGCAAAAGCAGCCCCCTTCCAACTATAAAAACGTGTTACTACAGCGTGTCTAAGCGGAAGCAGGAGGCACGGCAGATCTCTGTCAGCATGTTCCAGCCCTTAAGATAGAGACCGTGATTCACCCCTGGCTTTATGCTGAAGTTCTCAAGTTCAAGGACATTTGTCCTACAGATAGTGTGTTATTAACCTTTGGACGTATCTGTCCAACTGTGACGTTCGCCTCAAACATACATGTAGCATTCTTACATTACTCCATGTAAATTGTAAAAAAACAATATATATATATGTGTGTGTGTGTCACTGTTCTGGCCGCTGTTCTGCTTTATTGTATGCCTTGTTGCCTGCATACGTGGGTAGGAGTCTCGGTAATGATTCAGTTTAAACCAAGTGCGGTTCTCTGAGATTTATGTGTTCTGGAATTTAATTTGGCCTATACTAATATGCATAAATATATTATGTGGGTGGCCACTGATAAGAATTAACTTTAACAGCATGACAGTATCGACAATTAGCCTCCCACTGCGGCTTCACGTGATGAGCTGCCGTCACACGCTAATGCAGTAATGCTATCATTGCTGTAACGTTACACTAGCCAGACTGGAAGACAGGGGGACGCATCTCATACCAGCGATGTGTAACACCTTGCGGTCCTATAAACCTCTTAAAATGAATCGCTGAACCTGTTTCAGAAGACGACGAATGTGGAGAAGAAATGCGCCAATGTATTTAGCTTCATCTATTGCTGAGAGAGAATTAAATGATAGCCGGCTGATTTCTGGCCCTGGGCTGGTGTGGGCAGAGCACACGGTGAACCGGTGCATGCAAAGAGATCGACAAAGAGACATAAGTGTGACGGAATCATTTCCAGGCCAGTGGAGATCTTTGTTGCCTCTATGATAACGTGATTGGTGGCTGTGTGTCATCTCTCTGCTCATCATGCTTGGCGGCCCTGGGCTCCTATTAGAGAGGACAAGTGTGCAGTTATGCCTCTTCGTATTTACCACTGCGCACATCTAATGATCGGCTCGAAAGGGGCAGCTACCACTGGGCCCCCGGGCTGCACCCTCGGTCTTTATGGTGTACATGATACTGAGGAGCGGTATGTGGCTGACGGACGATAGCGATTATAGATCGCACCATCTGATACAGAATACAGCCTGACGTTATATAAATACATTCTCTAAGCTCATTACAATGCAAAAACTCATATTTATCAGATTTTTTCATGATCAATACACATGGATCTAAATGGTTTCTGTCTCTGTAGGATTGTGAAGAAGCATCAATGTATATCAAGCCACGTACCTAAGGACAGCTTTACACAAGATAAGTACACCTCTGCGTCTTCTCATGAATGAATCTTGGTTTGAATCTGTATACATTTAAGGGGCATTTCTAGTACAGAGTCTTAGGAAGCCTGCAGCCAGGCCCTGCTTACATCCCAAGGCATGTACCCTGGGTTACCAGCCGCTCACCTGCAGACATGCCCTGCAGACAAGCAGTCAGTCTACGTTCTTTTTGACTGTGGAAGCCCACACAATGCAAGAGAACATTCACACACGGCATGCGGGCAGCACAGCAACCCCCAGCACAGAAGCTGTGAGGCAACAGCGCTTCTTTGTGGTTCTCATTCCTTTGATAGCAGTTAAAGGAAAACATAAAAATATTACAGAGATAATTTACTGAACATTTTTAGTGCTGTACAATTAAATAAACCCTTCTTTCGGTATGTATGATGTTAGGCTTCTGATTAAGGTTTGGTGCAGCATCTATGTTCCAGAACCATCCAGTAGCTCTGATCCCATGATCTGATTTCAGAACACGACGTTTCCCACGAGAGGATATAATCCTGTGTAAGAATATTCTTTGAGTCTCGATGGTTATTTATCACAGCCCGTTAATTCAGTAAAAACTCTTCTTCCTTCTGGGCAAAAAAGGCAGGTCCATAAACTCAACCACCTAAATACAAACAGCTCCCTCCCACCTCCAGGGGCCCATTTTGTGAAAGGAGTTCTCTGACATCTTAAACAGACCGATTTATGGTACAAGAATAAAATGAGGAATTGGAAACGGCAGCTCAAAGTGTAAAAGATCGAAATCTCCATGGCCCTTGGGCATCAAATAGGCAATAACAGTGAAGTCAGTACTGTGACGGCCCTCTCCTCGGATTAACACTGAGGAATCCTGTTCTGGGGCATGCCTGTCTGCTCTAAAGAGTTTCCTAAGAGCTTTCCGAGGTAGAAGCCTTAACTCCATCTGCTCGGCAAAGGAGATGAATATTAAAACAGAAGCCAAAGAGAGCCTGGGATTTTCAAGACATTGGTCAGCTACAACAAGGTAGGATGTTTGGGGAAGTGCTAAGCCGAGCAGAGTGTACAGACAGTGCTGAGCGCTACATGAGATTACTGGGGTAAGCAGGCAATGTGGCAAAGGAGGCAAGGGGAGGACAAGGTCACTGATTAACCATGTGCACTAGTCAGGAGGAAGAACTCACTGCATTCAGAAGCCATCCACACAGTACTTCCTACTAAGCTAGAACAAGGCAGTAAATCTATGTCTGCATAGATAAACAGCAACTAGAGCTGCAAACGATTCATGCAGTGCTGCAGAGGAGGGGCTGACAGACAGATGCAGAGCTCCAGGGTTAAGCTGCTACTCGTTTACTTATGTGGACGCAGTACTGGCTATATTCAGGTTCAGCATCTCACCAGTACATCTGGACATTCTTTTTGAACCCCACAATCATTCCCACAATCTAACAGTCTGCCGAGCATTCTTCAAGCATTCTTCCACAGTTTTGCAGATGACAAATTAAAAGATCCTGGTGCGGTAAATATTTTAATGAACTGCTTCTCTGGCATCAGAACCTGGATGCACTTAAACCTAATTAAACTGAACATGGACAAGACAAATTCACGTCTAGCTGCAGAGATGAAAACACAGGTGTGAAATCTGGAGGCTTTAAACAGCACGCTTGTTACACAACCGAGACTTCCCTTTCCACCTGGAAAACACTGCGTCTAGCTACTTCACTCGCAGCAAGATGCTAAGAAGTTGACACGTCGTGTCCCGTCGCCTAGACTACTACAATGCATGATTCGCAGTTGCCAAGGAAGGACCACTGACAGACTCTGGCAAGAATATAAACAAGAACACAAAGCATTAACACATCGCTGCTGTACTGGCTCACTGTACGCTGCTGTCATGAAAGCTCTAAATAATCTAACAATGTCACGACATTACTAAATGTGTGCTCCAAGCAGCCACTTAAATCTCCTCCTGCTAATGGGCAAAGTTCCCAGAGCAAAAGAGAGAAAAATGAAAATATGGGCAGTGAGACTCTTGATTTCATGCCACTAGCCAACTTCTACAGATATCTGTAATCTTCCTCTCCATTAACTTCTTTTTCCCCATTATTGTCATATTTAATGTTTTGTACCTTCTAAAGAACCTGCATCGTCTCACTTAATTCATTGTAGTCTGTTCTTTGCTAGTTTTGTGCCCTTATTACTATTTTGCATTTATGCATTTGAGTAACACATGTACAGCACTTTCAGCTGCATATCAATGCACAAAAGGTGTTACATAAACAGTTATTATTTTAAGTGGTTATCTTTGTAATAACGATCCAGTTCATGCACAGCATATTCTATGCAAATTAGCACTGGCATACAAAAGGGAGGCTGTGGCATAAAAGAGGGGCATTTAACAAATGCATGAGGATAAATACATTTTAAATTACTTTTTGTAAGTTAAAACTGGAACTTTGCTGGTAATAATTTTGTTTTTGGTCTTAGAAGACCCTGAAGTCCTCAGTGCCTTCCGGAGGGTGCTGGCCCACAGAGATTCTCCCACCACAGGCCGCAAAGGCCACAGACTGTACCCGACTTCACCGCTCCATCCCAACACTGAAACCCCAAAATTAAGCTCCAGAGTGAGAAATCAATATAGTACAACAGAGGGGAAAACAGTTTACAGGCTGCTTTCTCAAGCCAGGTGGCCCCACGTCTGCCTTGTTAAGAAAGCTGTTGATGTTTACGCCCGCCAGGCTGTCTGCTGTAAACAAAAGGCAAGCCGCTGCTAAGTTTCCGAGATTAATGCTGGGCTAAAACCCAAGAGAGCATCAGCCAAGGAACAGCAGCCTTTGTGCTATAGTGACATCAGCCCACCCCCGTCTTCCTGCATTTGCCTGCAGACGGATTGCAGTGCCCATGATGCGGTAAATGAAGACAGCAGTAAGGTCAGGCTATGCCTGGATGCACGCTACGCCACTGTCTAATCATGGCGGCTATGCCCTCTCTGCCAGCCTGTTCCAGCTAACATTAAAAAGCATGGTTTGGAAATAATTAAATTAATTTTCATTTAAAAATAGTGTTGCCTAGTTCCTAAAGTTGGCTATACTGAAGAAATTTCATATATCATGGGTTAAAAATACCCATCAAATATGAGAAATCCATGTGCACTGAGGACACGCGTTAGGCTCAGTGTTAGTGTGAAACGACATGGAGAGAAGCAGATTTCGGCTTCCAGAATATCCAGCTCCCAGACGGCCACCAGCCTCGTATCCCATCAGCCATCTCTCTCGAAGCATGTGTCCTATTTAGCAGGGCAGTGTGACACACGGCCAATACACAGGCAACCGCCTCTACAGTCGGGTCTGACGAGACTCTGTCTGAGCTCACAATCATAGTGGAGTAATAAGGGAGACGGCCAGTAATGGCCCAGGGGGGTGGGGCACGGAGATGCAGGAGAAGACAGCAGTGGGACGACGACGGGCTCGGATGTTCTGCTAATGAGCCCTGAAAGAAGGGCTGATGGACATACAGAATAGGGAGGGGGGAGCAGGCTGCATTAAGGGGGAGCACAGGGAAAGCCCAGACAGGCCGAAGGCAGAGGGATACACATCTACCTGAGAGGGGAGGCTGTCCACGAAAGATGGCAAAAGCCCGGCTCGCTCCGGCCAACCTCAACCTCCCCGGGGTGACAGTCCAACCTGTGCGTCCTGCCAATATCTGGATGCTTTCCAGCGGTCACTAGATAGCATCCTGCCAGCATTCTGCAGTGGTGTGCAGATATCTCTGCATGGAGCAGACAGTCTCCATGAAAAGGGGCATATTTAAACCCGCAGTCTAGGTAAGGGTGGGGGTGTTAGGTAAAGGGAATCATGCCAAAAAATAAGGCTTCCAATTGTTCTCGGTCCAACATGGCTAGTATCGCCATGGCATCGCAATGTTCCCATGGGGACAGTCAGAGGGGGCAGCGTTCTGCCCCAGTGGCTCCCGGCACCCTGCACTTAGACCTACGCGGTTGGACCAATGGAGGGACCAAAGCTTTACAGTGGGATCCAGAAAACTGCAGATATCTGGACCGATAGGACTTTCCATTCGCCTCTATCACAATCACCCAGCAAAGCACGGAAGCTAATGACACAGTTCAGCAACAATCAAACATAGCAACGCGGAACGAGAACACGCTGCAGGACAGATATTATATCCCATGGCGACGGCTACATCACCCTCCACCGTGTCTCAGTCAGCATTTTTCACTTCACACTGAACACCAGCAAAGAGTCACTAGTAAATACAGCTCCCAGCTTTTGGCACTAAAGACCTAAACGGAGGCTTCCTGCCGCACGTACAGATGTGTCTCCCTATGAATTCTGATCCTTCCATTTGATTCCCACCCAAGTTATGTTGTTTCCAGTTCCACAGTCCCAGCTACAAGGCACAAGCCTCAAGCTGAACATAACACGACACTAAGGCATGACGGCATACTCGAAGAGGTTCTCTGCCAACCAGCCGCTCCCCCGGTGCATTGTGGGTAACATGCTACGTATGGGCGCTCTGAAACCGCGTCTGTCATTGGCAGCAGCCAGCAGCCTAGGAGTGTTTGCTAGGTCTGCGAGAGAAGGTTGTGCAGTGGGATGCCTTAATGCCGCTGACAAAATGAAAGCGGAATGAAACTCTGGTGGCTGTGTTCAAGCGATGACACGGTTAGTAGCTAGACGAGGCACCCCAGACGGGAATGATGTTTGGACCCATCCTTTCATGTAGGTAATGCACCTTCTTCCAGCTTCTGCCTTTGTTCTTTATGTTGCTCTACATGCTGCACTATTTCCAATAATTTCCTCTTATGGGACTGGTGCTCCAGACCATAAATCTCAGAGATCTCACCCACAGAGTTTAGCTAAAGCATTGATTCGCCTGCCAGCAATGGTCCTCCAGACTAATGGAAGGTCATTAACACACGGATGTGAGAAAAGCTCTGGCAGCTGTGTACGTGCACAGACTCTGCGTGTCGTAAAGGTATGTGCGGGAAACTAGAGATGTTAGGCACACTTAACGGCTGCTCTGAGTCTTCCTAGTTAAAATACAAACATCTGAGCATCACGGTACTCTAGCTAGCGAATTGCGTAACTTGCTAAAGCATGATTTTTCCTGGGACCAACCTTTAACCATTACTCCCCCTGCTGCCCAGTCACAGAAGAATTCCCTCTGAGTACCAGGGGACACAACATAAAAAGCATAATCCTGCTGATCTGCTATTACACCATATCTGTAATACTATTTACCATAATTTAGAGACTGTGGTGTGATATTAGTACCCAGTGATGAATGATGCTACTTGCTGTAATATAGGAACATGCTGCTGTTTCAGTGCTGGGAGAGTAACCTGCAGATTCCTCTGTAATTAGGCTGACAATGTCAAGGCCAGTCTTTTATTTGGGGGGGGGGGGATCCATTCTTTATATCTGACTGCATAAGTGCTCTTGGACAAAATTACCCCAGCCCCCTACGGGACTTTCAGGGGGCATCAACAGCACTATATCTGTGAAGAGATGACAGTATCTGCAGCAGTATGAATTATTCTGTGAAATCATCAGCTATTAGGCATGCAGAGGGGGCCAGCTGACACAGAGACCCCCCCACCACCCCCCGATACCAACCCTGCAATTTCGAGCCTCTCTGGTTTTAGAGCTGGCTGGTTAAGGGCTATGAGGCAGCTCCCGCCGATAAGGCCCTGGGTGCAGATAAGACCGGAAAGCTGACCAGAGAGCCGGCCACAGGGACCACCCCCCTCGATTACCAGCATCAGCGCTCCGCATCCACCTCCATCAATGCATTTCGCTCTTTCACCAACTTATTTTGCTCTATCTGCCAAGTACTCCTCCTTCTCATTGCTTGCCTACAATCTTAATTTAACTCTTTTTTTCCCTCCCTGCCCGCCAACATCCCTAAGGTTTCGCTGCCAGCCTTATAACAATTTCTAGCTATTTACCCCCCTTTTCCCCTGTACCATGCATTATACAGTTACTTCCCTGGTCTGGAATGTAAGTTTAATCTCCAGACAGAAGCCTCAGGCCTTAATGACTGAGGAACGGGGCGCTTGAGGCATTCAGCAGAGACTGTGGCGCAGCAGTGGTCAGACAGGGTGTAAGACACTCACTTCCACATTTATCTACTTTTTCCAAGGCTGTGCCAGTAAGGTGAATTTGAAATTAAATTGCCGAGATGATTATAGCTGGCAAGGACTCAGGATTAGGCGATGGCACGGTATGGTCGTCATGGGGATCAGAGGTAAAGTAGCAACAGAGCACATGGAAACTACTTGGCATAGTAGAGAAGCCCCCAAAAAAAGTCTTCCCTCATTAAACGTCCATTACAACAGTGAGATCAGCCAACTGCCGTCGCTTTGACTCCCGTGGGTTTGGAAGGAGTTTGGCACAACGTGTACGTCACTGGGTAGCGCTGGCCACTGGCGACGAGCGACGGCCTAGTGAACGTGAGCACCTTTGTCGTGCCGGTACACCGGCGACGTGTGACAGACGCCCGCCGGCGCAGACCATCGTCCTTCTGCAGTCTGACGTGAATGAGCACCACCGGGGGGGGGGGGTGGGGGCGGCAGAGGGAGTCAGAGAGGGGCGGAGGAATCGCCAAGGGCAGGACGGGAAAGATGCCAGCAACAGCAGCAGGGTGGAGTTTGGAGGGTGGTTAGAAGTGAAATACCTGCGGCTGGCCCTGGATCTTGAGGAAGTCCTCGCGCTGCTTGGCCACCTTGCCCTTCTCCGGATTGCTCTGCTGCAGGTGCTTCAGGCGTGAGGTGGCAGTGGGGTGGGGGCCTTTGCCAGAGCTGGGGGTGCCGGTCTGCAGTGAGAGGGGAGGCCACGTGGGGGTGAGGTCATGTACATTCCGCCACTAGCCATTACCGCCACCGCGCATATTAATATTAGCGTAACTTTTTCCCCTTTAGTCGTGTCAAGAAGGAACAAGGCCAAGTGAGGATGTACCAGGCTGAACCATGCAGAACCAGGAGGAACCAGGCTGGATGTATGTGCTTTTAAGCAGGATGAGGGAGCACCTGTGGGGTGGCGATGTAAAAAAATGCTCACAGGATTACTTAACTTAAATTGCTGCAAAGCTAGCTAATCTTATGACACACTGTACAAGTAATTCCAATATTAATATAACGCATGAAAGCCATGGAGTTTTAAAAGGTTTATCTTTATCTGATCTTTTTTTGGGTCCGTTCCCTGAGCTTATCGCAACCAAAAAGCTCTGGAGTATTATTTGACATCTTACATAGTGGCTGGAGAGAGGGCTGCAGACTGATGAAACAAAAACATGTTTTGTTATTTTACTCCCATCAGACGTATTTCCACAAAAACAGAAATGTTTGGACGTGAGTTCCTTAAGCCTCAAATAAATTGAACGAAGTGAAAGATAATTTTATAGGATTCTTGTTGACTCTACAATAACAGAGAGCAGAAACGATAACATGAAGTGACATAAACACCACCCGATTGGCTGACTGTGCTGTGAGAGTACAGCATCACTCAAGGTCATGGATTGTAATGGCTAAAAAAAGCCACATTAAATAAACAAACCTTAACAGTACAGCGGCTGTGGATTATTAATAGTGTAAAAGCAGCCTTACACCCAGAAGTGTAATTTTCTCCGAGGACAGCTCAGGGTCACCCACATACATCACTTTAATACAAACGCACAGCACGTTTTTACAGTTTATTTTTTCTAGAGAAGTTACTTAATGTTTTATCAGCTAAGCTAAGAAAGAGCAACAAATAAATGAATAAATCAGGGCTGGACATTCAGTTCCAAGAAATCCCTCCAAAGTTATTTTCTTCGTGAACATTAATGGACAGGGTCATGTATAGGTATTTTGATTATGACATTCAAAAAGCTTTCACACATCGTTAACCTGGCAAAGTTAGTTAACTTTGAAATAGGGCAGCGTTCCTCTTTTCTCCTGCTGAAGTCTTGACCCGTCTTCAACAGTTTGAACATTTTCACCAATAGTGTAAAGAAATCATCAATTTTTTAATTACAAATGTCATTTTAACTTCAAATATCTGCCTAGAACCTGACTTTACCATCACGTAAGGGTTGGATTTATGTTTAGATGCATCCTGAAGGGCAGGAAATGCATATATTTTATGAATACATTTCCTGTTGTGACCATCTTGTAGTTCAAATAGACCCCCCCCCACTCTTCTGTTTATTGTTTTTCAGTAAGAAATGCATCTGACAGCAACCTGCTGCATCTGCATTAGTGTGGCCATGTTTATATGACATGGACAGGGAAAATCCTGTGAAATACACAAACCTATGTCTAACATATAAGATTATCAATGGACATGCTGTTTCAGTTTAAGGCAATTCATAAAAACAGGTTCATCTACAAATAGATCTACAAGAAGTACAACTAGTGGTGATTCAGATGAGAAAAAGCAGTTTTGGCCAATCTGCATGTTTCATCAAAGCTGCACCAGAGTGGAACATGATACCATCCCACATCAGAGACATAAAAACATACCGCACATTCAAACGCAATTTTAAAAAATGGTTAATTAGCCTTCAAACATGCCAACATCAAATAACATTACATTACTCAGCACCTTTATTAGTTAGTTGTATCTGGGTGCTGCCTTATTTATACCATCCCCACCATCAGCTACGATCTGTCTTTTTCTTTTTTTATGTTTATTATTATAATTTTTTTTTTCTTATATCTACTGACCCTTTCTTTTATTTTATTTATTCTATTTTATTTATTTGATTTTTTTTGCATGTTTTATGTGTCATTGTTTACTTTGTAATTTATTTATTATTATTATTATTATTTTATGCATTGGACCTGTTACCATCAGTCCATAGACAACAGATGTAAAATAGCCACATTGGCTAAGTATGGCATATTTATATTGTTGTATATGTTTATTAATGTGCACTGTCCATTTCAAATAAACCATAAAATAAATAAATAAATAAATACATTTTGTGTATGTGATGCATGTATGTGTAACCTATGTATAATACATGTAACGTATGTCCAACCTATGTACATTCTTCCCCACCTCCCCTGCCCGTCTACGCTTTGCACTTTGTCTCGCATGTTCTGATGAAGCCTCATTCCATTTGTCTTGCATGTTCTGATGAAGTCCCCTTCCATTTTCACATGTGCCCGCACATTGTGTTAATGACAATAAAAGCTGAATTGAATTGAATTGAATTGAATGGAATACTAATTGAATTGAATTGAATGGGATACGAATTGAATTGAATTGAATGGGATATAAACTGAATTGAATTGAATGGCCTTCCTTCATACGCAACCTCAGTGAACATCATGCATCATAAAGGCATTGAAATCAGGTGTTAAACAGTAAATAAAAAACCAAACCACACAAGGGGCATGAAGCCGCCCAATACATGGATATACTGAGTGCATGAAGGGATAAAATAAGGACATGGATCAAACCCATGAAAGGGTAAGAGCAGAAAGAGAAGGGTTTATTGACAAACAGCCCAAGGAGCCCTTCCAAAGAATGAGGACACGCCGGTGACTGTACGCCTAGTCACCGCTTAGAGTACGCTTAGTCACCGCTTAGAGTGCGCTTAGTCATCGCTTAGAGTGCGCTTAGTCATCGCTTGGAGTACGCTTAGTCACCGCTTAGACTGCGCTTAGTCACCGCTTAGAGTGCGCTTAGAGCTGAACGGAGGGGCGAGACACCAGGCGGCTTTCCGATGATATCTTAGCTGAGGACTTTCCTAAAGTATTGGAAACGAGGTGGAAATTCACCCACAGATCTGCCGCTCTTTAAAGATTTAGCTTCAGAAGGAAGTTGCAGAAAATCCATCACTTCAAGATAGCACTGCAGCCAGGGAGAAAAAAGACTTTTATCTTCATTTGTCACTCATGAAGAAATGTGTATGAGATAAGAGAACATCAGAAGAAAGGAAGATCCCCCACCTCCGAGGACAGAGCCAATCAGGGGATGAAAAACGGGCAACTGTGCAGAAACAGAGGAAAGTAAGAACAGGCAAGTGGACCTTAGTCATCTGTGCTGGGATCTCCAAGGGCTTGGGTGGAACAGCAGGCTTTCTTTTTGGGGAGGCCAGGGGAGATGGGGTTTCTATCCCGGTGATCTCAGCAAGTGGTTCTAGAATGTTCCAGCACCCTGCTGATGCACTCAGCTTTGTCAAAGAGTCGGTGGTGACAGGATCACCCAAGGAAGGTTTGCCACTGAATTCCTGCAGCGTGTTCTCCAGCTCACGAATGGATTCCTCCAGGCTGTCCAGCCGCTGGTAGGTGCTGCAGCGCAGCGCATCTGCTCGGACCCTCCTGGACTGTCCCTCTCCAGCTGCGCTCAGCGGGGGACTGACCAAAGCTCCTGATCTAGATTCACAGGCACTGTTGTGTGATTTCAGTTGAGCTTTGTCCAGCTGATTAGCTGACCCATTTATGCCATGTTCAGCTTCATGGGAGAACTTCAGGGTTCTCTGTCCTGTCTGAAGTCCCCACTTCACTGCCTCCTTCAGTGCCTCCTGCTTCTCTCTGGGGAGTGCAATCCTGGGGTTTGATCCTGCCCTGCTCGTATCCATTGGCCTGCTTAGTCTGGGTTTAGGTATTGGCTTTCCCACATGATATGCATGGTCAGGCTTTACTGCAGGCCCAATATTTCCATTTTCAGTGGGATTCTCCTCATCTAATAGTGCTTCTAGTTGCCTAAAGGCCTCTTCAACTTCCAAACAATCTTTGAATAGCAGAACTAAAGGGGTACTGTCTAGATTATGTCTGTAGGTATTTTCTCCTTGTGCCTTGAGGTCAGTTGTATCCTCCTGGGGTTGGACTGGAAGGGTCAATGTCTGTAAGCCTTGCCATCCTTGCTTAGTGAGATCTTTGGCCTCAGTGCTGGATAACACCCTTAATTCCTGGTGTGTGAGGAGGAGGGCCAGCTCTTCCTTATCCTTTTCAGTCTCTGTTTCCTCAAAGGACTCTTGGATCCTCAACTCCCAATTCTGGGGCTTCTTCTGAGGTTGGGGCACACGAGGCCTCTCACGGGAGGGCAAAGCCGTGGCTACCACCGGCCTGGCTGTCACGCTTGGTGCCTGAGCTCTGTGCCCAAGGCCATCTACAGTAATACTTGATGCCTGCTGGGGGCTCATAATGCTTCTGCACTGTTTTCCTTCTGCTGTGTCCTGCAGAGCTCTGAGTACATGTCCGCCACCCCCCCCCTCTCTGCCTGACCTCTTAGAAGGGGAGGATGGGGCAGAAGACCAGTCAGTTAGCACAATCTGTGGGATCTGACTGGGTGAAAGACTGGTTGGCGTGACATCCAGTTCCTGTCAATAAGATCAGAAGTCAGAAATAATTCATAAGCAATAACTATGAGACTTTCATCACTAATATTATTAATTTCACAAATACTAATCACAGGCCAATGCAATCACACTGTTTCCAGGATTACTATACAGTATATCAGCGAACTATAACAACTAAGTCAAATATTGATCCTTTACTTCAGAATTCATTTGGAAGCTATTTCTTTTCCTTCAGCGGTGCAGCACAGGCTGCGTGAATTTTTGCTGAGCACAGAAGGGTCCTACGATTAAGCAGCAGTCTGCACAAAGACATCCTGCCTCCTCTTCTTACATCCGAAATATCTTTTTATCAGACCTGGCTTGTTTGCTGCTGCACTGTCAGATAATTTAACATAACAGTTATAGGTGCAGTTCTGAAGTGTGATGTTCATGAAGGATGTGATCATTGTTGATTTGATCCTGTAAGCTTCAGTACTCATGAAGAACTATGATCATGAACTTTAAACTAGCATCAACACCCCGTTCTGTACTAGACTGAGAAAATAGCATATAAGACAGTTTAAAGAGAGCAGAAGGGCAGTGCAGGTGAGAGTCATACCTGTGCAGCTAATGTAGGAGCACTAGGGCATCGCTCACTTGGCCGTTGGCCCAACTCCAACCGTAGGCCAGAGGGGTCCAGTGAGGCTGCGGATAACTAGAGGACACAGCGAGGCGCAGCCTCTGCAGCTCACGGGTGCAAGCTGTCAATGCAACCCACACGACACCATGCGGCACACTGCACGCAAGAGCATGGGCAGCACATCACACGCAGCGCCCCGGCCAGTTCCCGCAGCCTTACCTCGACAAGCCAGGCCCCAGTCCGGAGCTCGGAGACACGATATGGGAGAAATCGATTTCCTCAGACATCCAACAAGCCTCCACCCACCGCAAGCATACAACAGGAAGCACACCATACTATAATCCTATGGAAGCAAGTCCTTTAAGTTTCGGGAAAAGCAAACGCAGTGACTAGTGCCTACGTTAGTTAGAACTCAGGACTGGCTGCTATGTAGGACGTGAACTACAGCGTCACTAGTGCAGTTAGCTGGTGGAATCCTAGACGGTTAGATGAGGTCATAAGTGTCGAGGGAGAACTCAGCACAGAAACATCCTGGACCAGAGAGGTTCTGTGACTGCTGCCACGTTTCCAGCTAGAACTGTGTGACAGGGCTTCGTCTGGGGATTCCCTTTCTGTAAGAGCCTGTGCCAATTACAGCCACAGGGACTGCTGGATGTGAGCAAAGGCCCCACATCCACTGCAGCATCAGTGGCTATAATTAGAAAGAAAAGGCACACAGAGACATCACTCCAAACCAAATGTGCACAAGCCAGAAGCATGTCCTGCCACAGGAAGCCAGGTGGTGTGACTCCCCCCATGGTCCACCAGCTTTTGGGTTAGTTGTGCCTAACCATGTGCAAGTGCGAAGAGTGAGAGAGGAAAGCCCAAGCAGGGGAAGATAGAAACAGGGACCTCAGGTACTGCAGTCCAGAAAGCTCTCATCGTTTTTGTTTACCTTCCTTCTCAGGGGCCCTGAGGACCTCAGGTCCAGGCTGGAAGGGGGGGCACGGGTCTTGAGCAAGGTGTTGGGCAGGGAGTGGGGAGGGGACACTTTGACTTTGACAGGGTTTCTTTGAAACACCTAGTGGATGATGGGGGAGAGGCGGTGAGCACACCCAAAAATCGGGGGAAAGCCGTGCACCCTCTGACAAGGGACAGAGCAGCATGTTAAATGCATATAGAAAGTCTATGCATCCTTTAAAATTAAGCTACTTCTATTCTGCCTACAGTCTGACATGGAAACAGATTACATCATAATTATTGCCTATTTTTATACACGGTTATAGGTAACACTTATGTGAAAGCCAAAACACCTCAATGATAACAATTATTAATAAGTCTGGGTGACCATCTCTCTTCAATATGACCTAAAAAGCCGATTAGCCTCAAGCTGAGAGCTAAGCATGATGCTGTGGAAATGCACAGTTGAGGTGAGAGACATTAAAAGACTTTAAATATCACTTGTACAGTGATTAAGAAGCGGAGACAGATCCTGGATGGGATACCGATTCATCACAGGACATAACAATGGGCAATTTTGAGAAGGACATGGCACGGACATGCAAAGGTGAGATTCAAAGCCACAGCCTTGAATGGATGAGGCTAAGGGGCTGCTCGATGGGCCACCATGCCACCCTCAAGGTTCATTTAAGGCCGAACTCGGGACCCCCAAATAAATCTTATCAGAGTTATACTCCCTTGCAACCTAAACTCAGCTTAGGGAGGGGGTCTAATAACACTTTCCCAGGAATTTAACTGTGCTTGATGTTTCTTGAGGGGAATTGAGCAAATATTCAGAGACTAAGCAATCCTGACGGAGACCTACCAAAAAAGGTTGGCAGTTACTCAAGACGCAAAACATAACTCTTGTACATTTATCCAACCTGTATCGTCTACCTTTTGTTTAGTTTTCATCATGAGACAATTGATGCGTTTTGTGTTATTAAAACACTGTAAATGAAGGTAGAAGGAGGTAATTTCATTTGTGCTGATTTTGGGTTGATAGCACAAAAATGTTGATATTTTTAATGCGGATGCATACATTTCCCCGTACTGGACAAAACAATCTCTTAGGGCAGTCAAAAAAAGTAATTAATTGACTGATTACAGTGATCAGGAACTGACTTATGACTTTCTGGTAATCTAAGACGAAAACCAGTAACTGGGATAAACTTCTTCAGGAAATCCTAAAATTCTCTTCAAGAAGAAAATAATCACTTTAGATTCTGACACATGCTTTGCACAGGGGTGACACTGGCGCTATTTCTTAGTTCAACATACTGTAAGATTTTAGCGTGGCTAGGTGCACCAGCTTGGGGTCTTAACACAATGTAGGATTAGGCCAACAGGATTAGACTCCAAATCACTGAGTTCAACTAAACTTACCCAGCGAACCTCTTTCCTATATAGTTAGTAGAATTCCCAATCTCTAAATGACTAGAACATCCATCAGAAGCATATGGCACACCTGTTATATCCTATATTTTCTTCAAATATATCTACAGTATATTGTTACCAGGACCTGTCACTTGATAATGAGAAATGCTGGGACCTCCCGAACCGTACCTCCAGCTCAGCGATTATCTTCTCCTCATCATCTTCATCCCTCACGCCAGAGGCAGCGATGACCGGGGGTGTGGAGGAGGGCCGTGGTGCCTCTGAGGATACTCTTCTCAGCTTAATATGGGGTTTTGGGGTCTCCATCTCCTCCGATTCTGCCTTCTACACACCCAGGACACAGTTTTGGGAAGGACAGGGAAATTAATCCCTACAGCCCTTCGGTCAGTCGTCCAGCATTCAGTAATATACCAAAAAGATATAGCCATAATTGTGACCCGGCACTCTGTCCAGGCTGCTCCCCTGCTTCCTTGGATAGCCTCCAGGAATTCTCAAGATAAGTGGGTAAATGAATGTATGACTGACTGAGATGGACTGGCATCCTGTGCACGGTCTTCCACCACCTTAATCTCTGCGCTACATGGGATAGGCTCCAGAAACCCCAGAACCCTGTTCAGGAGACGTTGGTGAATGATAGATAGATAGGTAGATTTTTTATTGACTGTGATGAAGTGGCATCCTGTGCAGAGTTTGGCCAGCCATGTGCCCTGTGCTTACTGGGATGTGCTCCAGGCTCACTGTCACCCTGCACCAGATAAGCGGTTATGAGAGATGGATGGATGAATGGATTTATGATTGAATTATGAACAAGGAATGTCAAAGAATTGACAGAATATTTATGTGAGCTGTTGCCCCAAATGACATGCAAATTTGTCTTCCACACTTCTGGCCTGTCACACTTCTGAGCGATGTCGCCATTTCAGCACCATCTGTAACTGTGCCAGCATGTGGCGCGACACATTGCTCACCGTAACACTTTTGCTTGTGACGATGACCTCCCCAGTGCGATTGGTGGTGAGTCCATGGGTCGAGGGGAAGCTCCGGCGGGGTGGTGGGGGCGGAGGCGACTTGGAGGGCTTCTCAGTGCGATAGCGGGGAACTGTCAGCTCATCTGTGGGCAGACCATTGACATCCTTGACAGGAACCCTTCCTGACACGAAGATTTCAAGTCGTGAGGATGGGACATCTGAAGCAACCTATGAATATTTCAGTGTGCGCCGTCCAGAAGCACAAGCACCATGTCCATAATAGTGCAGCAGTGAAACTATGTATTGATCAAATTTTAATCACCAGGGCTACTTTTTTGTGATTAATGTTTGCTATCTGCGTCTACCAGATTTATTGTTGTCCACCTCCGGATTTATGAGGCGATGTCCTGCTCAGCTGACTCACCGGACCCCCGGCACAAGCCGGCCTCCTTGCCAGTGAGCTTGTGAGCCGCGTGCTGCGGTTTGCCGGGGCGGTGCTCCGGTGTGCTGCCGCCACTCTCGCATGCATGGACCGCTGCAGGCTTGCTGATCTGCTTGGCTGCAAAGTCCAGGTCCGGAATGGCTTTCATGAGCTCGGCTTGGGTCTCCTCCAGCAGCCGGTTGATATCCTGGGCACTGTACTGAGTGAGGCTGGCCCGCTTCTCCTCCCAGTCCCGTTCCGCCGCCTGACAAATACACACCGGGTCATATGAGCTCCCAACCGGACACAAGCCGGGTGCAAGCAAGCGGTGATGAAACACTGTAGGTCTACTGCAGACAGAGAAATGCAAATCCGCAGACTCAATAGCAGACAAAACGACAGTGTGACAGCACACAAACAAACAGACGCGACAGACACATGAGAGACCTTGTCGATAAAGACGCACATGCGTAATAAGGCTCAGGCAGGTGTACACCGAGACACAGCTAATAAGCACATGCTAAACAGGTTCCCAGTACCAGTCTGACCTCCACGGACACCGATTTCTCTGTGCCGCGGCGGCCCGACAGCTCCTCCAGCGCCCGATTCTTGAGGGACGTGGGTGCCAGTGGGTCGTGATGGGGGCTGGACAGGTTGCCGTGAGTCAAGCCTGAGTGGGGGGTCCAGCTGGACAGGCTGACGGTCCCCCCCAAGCTGTTGAGGTTTATGGGTGGGCTTGTAGGAATATCATAGTCGGTGGTTTTGCTGAAGTCACTTGTCTGCTTGGGGGGCTGACTGGGAAACTCCTCCGGGGCCTTCCAGATTCCCTCGTTTGCCTGCCTGAAAGTGAGGGTGCAGGACAGGTGAGACGGGGTCACCGTGTAGGAGGAGGGAGAGGGGGAGCCGTGCCTGTCGGGGTATGGCCATAGGCTCTGGTGCTGCTGGCAGAGAGGAGATTCGCAGGCTAGGAGCTACCCCCCTTCCAAGACTGCCCACCGCCCCCAAAGAGCCAGCCCCATGGGACTGCGTGCAGCCGCATGCTGTACCTGCGCAGCGTGGCCAACGTGTCGGTGATGGACTTGCATCGTTTCAGGAGAGCGTCCAGCCTGTGTGGCTCCTCCTTAAGGAACTTGACAGCCTCCACCTCCACCCTTAGTACTACACGCATCTTACTCTGCAGGCTGGGAAACTGGTCTACAGAGCAGCAAAGGGGAAAACAAGAAGTGCACACGTGGCGTTTGAGCACGTCGCACATCTGCACCGCATTGTGGCTGTAAATTAGCACGATTCAGTACTTCTAATTTGCCATTTGAGTGTGACTCAGCCATTACCAGCGCATCACTGCTATACTTGGGATATGTGTTTCAGGTCATCCCTAAGAATGACGGCATTTTAGTGCATCCCAGCATGCCCCAGGGTGCCTCGGAGCAACTGTTCGATTGAGTGACTCTCAATTCATCTGAAGGAATGGCAGAATTTCAGACTACCGGCAAGTGCCAGTGTACCCTGTCTCGTCACACATCACTCTCGGCGAGTCCCCAGCTGCATGGTGACTCACTCTTCAGCTCGGTGAGGGTTTCTCCCAGCTTCCTTAGCGCTGCAGTCTTTTCCTCCAGCTCCTGCACTGTCACGAGTTTCTGGTTCACCGATGAGTTCTGGATCTCCTCCACCGACTTCTCCAAATCACTGCAACCACACACATAGAGTTACAGTGGACTGCAGCGCCTAATATGGGAAATCAAAAATAAAATGCAACCGATATATCCCAGAAGTTTTAGAGGATGTGGTTTGGAGGCTAAACTAATATCCTAGGTCAGGCACTCTTCAAGGACTTTTGAACAATTTGAATCTGTAATATGCAGCAGATTTATATAAATGCATGAAGGATGAAGTGAAAATATATGTAAATGTAACCCAGAGTATCTCGGTGTTTCTGGTTCTCTCAGGACTCTGTCAGGACGCACTGTAGTTGCTGGATGACGAGCTCCTCCTCGTTCAGGTACTTGAGTCTTTCCTCCTCCACTAGGAGGCGCTGTCTCTGCAGGGGGTCCTCCTGCTTACGAAGGGCATCTGTAAGCCGTGCGCTGATCTCCGTCTCCGTCCGCTTCAGCAGCGATCGCACCGAGTCCTGGTTCTGGAGCTGAGTGTGCGCGTATATTTAAGTAATTAGCAATTTAATCTCTTCTGTCAATGCCGACTGACGCACGCATGAGCTTACGTCACATGACTGTACGGCTAAAGGCTAATGTTCAGAAAATATATAAGAACAATACATTACCCTATATAGTACAATATAAATACAATAACAATATGTTTGTCTTTTCATCTATTGTACGGGTGACATGAAAGCACTAACACCTGCCATACTCGAGCAGGTATTTGTGAGCATGTGTCTTTGATCCTGTCTTTCTGTAAGATGGTCAGAATGCAAGCCTGCCTCAGCTCGCTCTACCTTGTATCGGGCCGCTGCCGGCCAGTGCTCCTTAACTGGAGCATGACGCTCTTTGTCCTTGTGATTTTCGGGGCTGCCTCTGCACCCTTACATATGCGCCATATGGCACCTTTGCACTCCGCAACGCTCCCTTCCTAAAGTGGGGCATAATGACTCATTATGAGAGCGCGGCGTGCAGCCTCGTGGTGCGCGGACACAGGTGCGCGCAGGCGAATGAGCGCTGCCTGATAATAATCGTGAAGCATTTAGGGTGTGACGCCGTGTGTCCGGTGACCCCTGTACGGTGCGTAACTAAAGCCAGCCAGCAGCTGGTTAGCCGCTTCCCCTGACACCCAGCCGGGCCCCTGTAGCCCAGGTGGCGCGGAGCGAGTATCTCGCCAGACCGGAAGTTGTTATGGAAGGGGTCCGGGCCTCCTGCCTGGCCGGCAGCTGGGCCGTGCGTGTCGGGGGGGGGCTGACAGCCTGAGCGTCCGCGAGCCCGGCGGCCCCGACACAGAGAGAGGGGGCCAATTAAAAGGAAACGGTGGGAACCCAGGAACGAGGGAGGGCTTTGCTGCTGACATCCAACAGGAAAAAAAGACAAGTTTCGCATCGAGCCCCTCGCCTGCCTGACTACCCTTCCTGTCCCTCTCATGCCCCGAATCCGCTCCTCCCTTTGCAGTATTTATTGCTGCCATGAATTATTCATGACATGTAAACACAACCCTTTCCACAGAACAGCAATAAACGCGAAAATGGCAATTAATACTGTGGAACTCACACAGCTAATGATAATCTGGGCATGGGACTTTAAAGCAGGTCAAATGAAAGGCATTCAGTCTGAATCCGGGAAACATACCCAACTGTAGAACTGGATTAAAAACAAACATGCAAGCCATTTGCTCGCAGCAGATAAAAACATCTGATTACAAATGATCTTGTGCTTTTCTCATCTCTGAATCTCGAGCACCTTGGTCCATGGGGCTGGGAGACCACACACTGATTTGAACCCTGATTTGCCCGTGCAGGCCCTTATCCTGTGCCCCCTCCATGGGCAGACGTGCGAAATGATGCCTCTCTCTGGGAGCCACAGATGAAGTTCTGATACATCAACTGCTCTACTCAAGTTCCTTGAACTACCAAAATGTCCCCCTGGTCCCAACAACATTTCTGAGTTTCTGAAGCAGGCTCAGAGCTGGTGGGATGGCCCCATCTCCACATCAAGGGTAAAGGGTTTCATAAATTTTAAAGAATATTTTAGTTGTTTGGCAAATGTTTTTTTTTCCCCCAAAGCAACGTACCACGGTCCATCCAGTCACAGCCACAGCACCCTAACTCACTGAGCAAGGCCCCTGACTGCAGTGTCAGATTCCAGCGGGACATCAGCGCCGCCCATTTCTGTCATACTCATGGCGCCTCCTCCCATGGCATTCCTGCAGGCAGAATACTTCCCATGCCAATGCGCACCCTTGGATTCCCAGGGAATCGTAAAACTGCTGCTTAATAGATCTGATTTTATTCTTTTTTAGTCTCAAGCTATATTTATCTAGGGACAAATGTGTGGGAAACATCCTGTTTACAAGAGAAGATTTCATTCTACCTGCTGTTATCACGAAATAACTATAATTAAATGCAAATACACCACCATTTGATTAGCTATAAAAAGCTAGGGTAGGCCTCCTTCAAGTGGAATAAATGTTTCGACGATTGCGGTGTGGCAGCCGGTGAGCGCTGACCTGCATCTTGCGCAGCTGAGACAGCTGGTCGCGCAGGTCGGTGGCATTCTGTTGCAGGTCGTGCAGATGCAGCTGCATTTGCAGACGAGAGACCGTGGTGGTCTGCGTGGCGCTGGCTGGAGGAGGTGGCATCAAAGCCAAGGGAGCGGAGGGCGTCAGAGCTGCCAGGGAGAGGACAGGATTGGGGTGATGCTACAAGGTCACAAACACACAGACAGAATGCACCAAGCCCCCGACATCTTAAGCCATATCCAACAGCTAATCTCAGGGCAGTCTTCAGGACTGGGGCTAGCCGGTGTCCACAGTGAGCTGCCATTATTGTTAGCGGGCTGCCGAAGCACATTATGCCGGCTCTCATTCAATAACACAGCATGTCACACAAGGTCTATGAGTCAAGACTACAAATCAACACAAACAGGTCAAGGAGAAGGCCTTGACAAGGGAGGCATGTCTACGCACAGGAGGGGGATCGCAAATTAAGTATGAGTGGGGCATGAGCAGGCAGGGGCTCAACGTAGGGGAGTGGGGCATGTGATTTAAGGACGCCAGTCCTGTGGTTTGGTTTGGAGATGGTGATGGTGGTGGTTGTTGTGATGAAGGCTGTCACTGTCGGTCCGCGTACAGGAGGTTTTGGTGGAGATGGTGATGGTGATGAAGGTTGTCACTGTCAGTCCGCCTACAGGAGCTCTTTG